>CM040242.1:59888551-60245408 GCA_022545495.1 Chrysanthemum lavandulifolium
AGTGTTTGTTTTAGTTTAGGGGTTGAAATTGAAAATATGAAATGTTAAAGTTTAATTTGGAATGTTATAATTGTGGGTGTTTTTTGAGTGAGTTAAGGTGAAATGTTAAAGCTGATGTGGGGCTGACGTGACACGGTGTTAAACTTTAACTTGTGTTATCATTGGGCATGCTCTAAGGCCTTAACTCTAAGCAAATAAAAATAGTGACCCTCTTTACAATGCCCCTGCAATGAAATTTCTGAAGGACATGTTAACTTGTACAGATATTGAGTGAATTTAAAGAAGATATTCGTGCAAAACGTAAGGCGTCAAAATAAGAAAGTCATTCAAAATAGAAACTTTAAAAGGCAGAGTATATATGATGCATTGCATCTTCTACTGAACATAAAATACGAACATTTCAAATAGCATAAAAGAGTTTGCTAAAAAGCTCCATCTGTTGAACCTGCAGAGAAATGATGATCGACAAGCTCCCATCATCGATTGGGCTTGGTAACACGGTAACCTCACCCGCATTTGGAATGTGACCCACGAATATAGGTCGCCACCATCCAAAATCTACATCGTAAATCGAGAGCCTAACCCAACTTGTTATGTAGAGATTAGAGCTTTTATAACTCCCAGCAACTCCCGAAATTAGAGCCTTTAAATCTGGCTGTAGTTCCAAATAGTCTATTACTGACCTTAGATATTCATTGTTCCTCTTCACAATTGCATCATGGATTTTACCGGCAGCGTACCAAATAGGATTTGATTTGATTTCGCCTGCTAACGCTATAGGAGTGGTTGAGAAGATAGCATTTCCAAAATAGCCCGGTGGCAGAGGGGGCTGCAGGCGTTCCCGTCCATTAGTGGCAATGTAGAGCTTGGTGTCCTGATCATCCGGCAGTCCGCGTGCCGCACACATACACTTCCAAACATGGCCCGAGAGGGTTTCAAAGGAGCTGTAGCTGGTTGTGTTCTTCCCGTCTTCTTTTGAATTCAATTTAAGCAGATTAAGTTGGTCTTGTGAGAGCGTGAAAATAGAAAGCTTTGTCTCATCAGATGGGATTTCGAGTGAAGTGAACTGGTATTCCATGTGCTCAAAGACGGGCTCTGGTGGGTCTCGAGCACGGAGAAGGGTCCGGTCTATGAAGGGTGGGAGAGCAAGGTCAAGACCACGAGCAATATAAGACCATGTGCTGGTAAAGTGCGTCCCTTATGGGCCATCTGCAACGTAATGGTGCATCCCAACTCCAAGTGAAACTCATCCACACTTGAAGTAAGTTACCTGCCCATGACAACATATCAATATCAAAATTTTATGAGAACAGTTCAATTAGGTGCAGATTATATCTCATACGGTATCAATTAAATATAAATTTTTGCCATAAGATATAATTAAACTTAGTAATACTCGTGCACAAATAGGAGCATTTATTTCTAATTTCAGTAAGTCACATCCGCGTTTTCAAACGTGTACAATTAAGACTAGGATCAATAAAATGTGAAAAGTCTCAAGTAGTCAAGTTCGTGGAATACACAAGGAGTATCTACTGTATATGATGGCTGGTCAAACGTTAAACATAAGTCACTGTTTAATGTTCTTGCTGTTAATAGTCGTGGTACCATGTTTATGCATGCCGAGGTTTTTTCGGAGTGGAGCAAACAATGGTAACAATTGCCTAATTTTTTACTTGAAGCTATTGAAAGCATTGGACCGAGTAATGTTCTTGAAGTTGTACGGATAATGTGGCGAATTGCTAGGCTAGGCCAAAAAGGTATGCAAACATATTTGGTATTTGTATGTTGTTTATGCATTTTTTTTTGGCAAAATGATCCTTGTGAGTTTGCAAAATTGCAGCCATCGTCCCTGGGTAAATTACATAAATGGTGCCTTCAAAAAACAAAACCAGATTTTTTTCAGTTTTTTTTTTTCCGAAATTTTTTTTGGAGATTCTTTTTCAAAATTTCTTTTTCGGAATTCTTTTGTCGAATATTTTTTTTCCTGAAATTTTTTTTCTGAAATATTTTTTTTAGATTTTTCTTTTCGTCACATATGAAAAAAAAAAATCTGATTTTTTTGTCACATATGAAATGTATAAAATCAGATGAAAACATATAAAAACAGATGAATAAAAGTGAACGAAAACTTAAGAAAACGGACGAAAACGTATAAAATCGGATGAAAACGTATAAAATCGGATGAAAACGTATAAAAACGGATGAAACGTATATAAAAACACGTCGACAAAAACTTTTATAAAAACACGTAGACAAAAACGTAGATAAAAACGTATATAAAGCGGTTAAAACCATGAGTGGATTAAAAAAAATTAGGGACGGTAATGCAATTTTCGCTAACCCACAGGGACCATTTATGTAATTTACCCTAAGGACGATGGATGCGATTTCGCAAACTCATAAGGTAAAATAGTTATCACAGGTTTCACTACACACATAAAGGCAAAATGATACACACATAAAAATATTTGTCAACATTAATGCTCACAAGAGTTTTTTTTTTTTTTTTTTTTTTTTTTTTTTCTAATAAGAAAAGTATTTTTAGATAAGTATAATGCTTTTTAAAGGTATTATCCATATTATTATATACTTAAAGATGGATGAAGGAGTACTGCATGACACATTTTTTACAATTTGTGCTTAACTGGTTATAAATTGGAACATGAAAACATTTAGGGTTGAGCGTCATTTGGAAATTGAAAAGTGATTTGTGTTGATTTTGTTTCTAGCTAGCAATATAATGTATATAAACAGTGCAGTACGTAACTATACATAGCTTGTGTTTTGACATGATGAAACATATGTTACCTGCAAGACGAGTAGAGGAAAGGATTCAATTCCTAGGGAGTAATCGACTGCTGGGACAAGTTTCTGGAGCTGATCAAGTGTAGGTGCAAAGTCATTCAAACCATCGATCACACCATCAGATTCTGCTTCCACAAACAAAACACCTTGTCCTTGACAATCAATCTCAATCCGACCATCTACATCTTTACTCAATCTCCCTCCCAACGGGTAAAATGGAACCAAAGCCTTACTCAAAGATTCTTTCATCATTTTTGTCTCGAAGAAGTTGGCAGCCCCACTGTGCCGGTAGAAATGCACGCTTGGGGTGTGGATATATGGGCTCACGAGGTCAATGTTAGAGTTCCAGAGCTTTATTTTCGGTGTCTCATCTGCTGGAATCACCGTGCTTGTTTCAGTCACCGTGATCTTCATCTGTGTCACATAATAATTACTAGTATTACGTAGAAAATTTGTTTTATTTCATACAAAGAAGTTCATTTCAATATGCATCCAACAATATAAAAATCGAAGTACAAGAAGAAGATGATCTTAGAGTGGCTTCAGGTATTGAGAGTTCTAAAACGAGCTCTTGAATTTAAGGCTGATCTTTCTTAAACAATATAGAAGTTCATTAGCTTTTATCCTTACAGAAATTCTATAATTAATTATCTTTGACCATATCTCTTTTGAATTGAATAGTAACATTTTTTCAAGAAAGGAATGGTTACATAAATCGTAATAATATACTTAAGAAAAAGTTTGTCTTCAAATCACTTTTGAATTAAGAATTTTTGCCAAGACAGCCTAGTAGAACTTACCTTAAATGGCTCAAGATATCAAAGGGACTAAAAAGAGCTTTTGAATTTAAAGCTCAAAAAAAGATTGTATTTTTATAAATCATGGTTTAAATCTTAACTCTTAACTACAAATTCACTGTGTGACACATGCGTCAATCGTTTGCGATAAGTCTCTGAAAAATAGTTAATCGACATGCAAAAACAATGCACTGTATCAGAGTTTTTTTTGTCGATCTAAACCTTTTGTGAAATTTAAGGCTAACATTTACTCTTAAAAATATAGAATATTGTTCTTTTATCTTTTTTTCCTATTGGAAATTCTATAATTAATTCCTTTGACCATATCTCTTTTGAATTGACTTAACTTCTTTTCAGGAAAGCAAATGTTACGTATTTGTAAGAATAAACCATAGGGACCAAACGCGTAATTTTTTCTATTTGTAATAATATCCTTGGGAAAATATTGTTTCCAAATCTCTTTTGAACTGAATAACTTCTTTCCAAATTTGAGACAGAGGCTGGTAGAACTTAAGCATGAATAGTACATCTAACAATATTGTTGATTCAACCGCAAGACGTTATGATTTTCGTATTTTACTACTTTGGTCTCCTGTACATATTTGTTACTAGCTTACAGACTCGTAGATTCACAGAAATTTTTAAAAAGATTATGTATTAAGTAGTTAAGTGTGTGAATATATTAAGAAACAGCAACAAACGTAAACAGGTTTCATTATTTTTTAAACTAATAATAATTAATATGTCAATGATACGATAAACAAATTGATTTGTAATTATAGAAAAGATCGATATAAAACTCATATTTGACATAAATCTAATGAATCAATCGTATCCATTTATTTTTGATCAAAACAAAAAAATAAACTTTCGCCCTTTTAAACCGTTAATCGTTAGCGTAAAAAATCATACCATCGCGACGAGAATTAAATTATCTTTCTATAAATATGCACTTCTATATACTTTCGATTAATTTTTATTTCAAAATTTTCGCCTATAAAAATCACATGTGATTCGGAAAAATTACATGTGATTTTTAAAATGAATCACATGTGATTTTTCATGTGATTTTTAGAAATCACATGTGATTTTTCTCGTCGGAAAAATTGAAAAAAAAAATCGTCGAAAGTATATAGAAATGCATATCTATTATTTTTCGTAGCTTGAATATTTACCGTTGCAAGATATGTTTGTTTTAAAAAAATGAAAAATAGTTTTTTATTAATTTTGATGAAAAATTGATGGCTAAGATTGATTCATTGAATTTATGGCAAATATGAGATCTATATTAATCTCAACTCTTGTAACTATTAGAAAATAAATGTGCATGTAATTTCTTCTCTAACTAATAGATAGTCTTGGGGAGCAAAGTTATGCAGTCAACGTCAAACACTTGAACAGTCCATGTTCATTCTGTGAACACCTAAATATGAAGAAAAAAACCACAATACCAAGTATGTATTACACCGAACTCGTATACCTTATTTTATGAATTTCCAATTTCGACGCCCTTTGCTTTACCAGTAATTTTGTCCAGCGGATCACAAAAAAATGTAACAATGTTACGTATGTTTACATTTATAGCATTTTTATTATTTTGTCCATCGAATAATGCACAAATATGTGTATCTGAGACAATAGTTTATTGACCGTGAAAATCACAAGCTAAAAAGGTAAATAGTGAAATCGTTCGAGAATATATTGAAGACGGATTGTTAATATAACACCCTAAAAATTTCGTTAACATTTTTTTACTATACCCTAAGTTTAAATAATAAGTAAGAATATCAAACTATATGTTATGAATTAAGTACATATTATTTGTCCTAAACTATAAGTTATGAATAAAATACAAAGTTACAAATTCTAATCCTATCCTATATACTAAAAACGGCACACTCCTTTGTACCTAAAACTTTTACACGTTTTTACCTAAACAAAATATTTACCTTCCTAATTATACATACACGTTTAAAGAGATAAAAACCGATTATTATTTTCCCTAGTTCCTATCTAAATCGTTTTACAAGAATAAAAGATTTGTATGAATATCTTGTCCCTCAAACTCTCCCGACATTTCTTATACAACTACATGGTTTTCTATTTTGTTTCAATAATACCATACGCTTTCTCTAATCCTATAACATTCAATATACCCTTAATTTGTTCTCCATACCGAAACACAAAAAAGGTTCAAAATTCAGTTTCTCCATTCCAAGATACAAGTGGTCGAAGTGAGGTCAAGTAATCGTGACATATCCTTGGGGTTTTGGTGTGTTGGTTAAATCGTTGTCCTTGTTCTATTCGTCTCTCGTTATTCAGCCCTTAGGTATCCATACAATTCATCCTTGTCGTTATTTTGATCACCATAAAACGTAACATGTTTATGAAACCTAAAACATGCTAACCCTAATCATAATTGAGTTATACTACTCATATAGATCATGTGTTTGTTGCTCATGAGTCTCATTAATATATATAAACATATAAAGATTACGCTACCTAAAAAACCTTGTTAAGCCTTGATGTCGACCCTTGTTTCCTTCGTAGTCGACCTATCTTTTGTTCCAGCCCTTATAGTAGTCGTTAACCTAAATATAAGGTCACTTGACATATATTATTAAACATGGCAAACAAATTTGGAAACCCTAAAATAATGTTAACAAGAGACTTAGAGTTTGGAAGTCTATGATTTTATGTGAAAATGTATTACATGTTGCCTCGTTAAACTGATGTTAGAATCATGTTTGTGTGTGTGTGTTGTGGTGTCAAATTGAACCTTAAACATATATGTAAACATGCTTGAAATATTGGTTTAAAAGGGTTTAGAGTGTGGTTGTGAGTTTATGTGAACAAGTTGTCAATAAATTTCGGTCAAATTCAAAGGGTCTATATTGTTGATGTCAACATCTTTTTGTATGATTCTTGAGTCTAAACATAAGATCTTTAGTATACTTTCTGAATATGTGAGTTTCATAGTCATTGGAGGCCGGAAAGTAGTCTTTTGATTTTTAGAAGATTGGATGTCAAATCGTATTTTGGAGTCCGAAAATAAGTTGGTGTTTTTATTTTAGTTTTCAAAGATGAGGTGTTAAGAGCAATGTTTTCAAACCGGGTTTACAATCGACCGGTCAGTCACGGTCATCGGATCAACCGGTTCGACCTCCGGTCAACCGGTTTTCATTAAAAATATATATATATATAAAATACCGGGTCAACGGTTCGACTCTACCGGTCAACGGTTCAACCACCGGTCAACCGGTTTTATAAAAATTTGAAAAAAAAAAAGGCGGGTTTGAGAACCGGGTTGACGGGTCACTCAAACCCGCGGGTCTAACTGGTTAACCGGTTTTAGAAACCGGGTCATTTGACCCGTTTTTGCCGGAACCGGTCCAACGGTTAACCCGGCGGTCGACCGGGTTTCAAAACATTGGTTAAGAGCTCTAACTTGACAGGGGTGGTTTTCAAGATGTATATGACTTCCTGGAATTTTTGTAAAATTTTGCTAAAAGGTCTAAATCGGTTAAATAAATGCAAAGTGTCGGTATACTGCGGTGCACTTTCTAGACAAGTGCGGGAAAACGATTTTTGAAATGGTACTTACACTTGGAAATAGGATGCGCAAAATTAGGGAGGTTCTTAACTCATGTGGAGTCACGAGATAAAGATTGGAGAACCTCGGGAGTGTTAGAATCGATGCTCGAGGTTGTTTAGACCTTATCTAAGATTATCAATAAGCACAAATAACAATGAACAATAATATGTATGCACAACGGAATAAAGAACTTTCATTGTTATTATATCAATGTTCGCCATCATCATGTGTTCTACAAAACACATCCATGCCCCAATCCTAGACGATCAACTCTAAGGCGGTTATACAACGAGGATCAATGATCCTTGAGGTCAGAAACTACAAGTCGACTATCACCTAGTCTAGCGTTTACATACTCACGCCCTAGACCTACACACACACACCTTTATCGATGTTTACATTGTTTGACACACAAAAACCAATTCTGTATCTCTTTATATAATAGAGATACTAGGGTTCAAATGACTATAAGGGACTAGATAATAAATACTTCTTTGACAAGTAGGTCCCTTGTCTTTCTTTGTCTTCAATGATCCTTCATCTTTCATGTATTTTGTCTTATCAATCAAATATAATTCCCAACAATCTTCCCTAGTTGATAATGACAAAACCACATAAGCATGAACTTCCACTGAAGCTAATATGAATGAAAGATAAACGAACTTCCCCTTAAACATGCAATATTACCAAGGATCTTCAAGTTGCAATCTTCTATGTAAATATTCTTCCCCTTTTTGTCATCTTCAATTAGGGGTCATAAGTGAGCAACCTTGATCTTCACAACTACGAATCAATATCATACGTCCAATCCATCCTTCCAATGTTTCAAATTACCCACCATTAAGTTTTCCGCATCTAAAATGAACTTGAAACAAGAGAAATCAAAATCGTGAGAGTAATAACAACTAGCGGTTGTAAAACCTTCACCTCGAATGATGCATGCAAATGGTTAAACATTTTAACATTAAGCTTCCCCGAAACCCATATGTTAACCATTTGAAGAATGTAGGCTTTATGTAATGATTCTCGATGAAGAAAACCAAGTATAACCAACTTGATCTTTCAAGTAGAACAACCCAAACCTGTGTCTTATATATTGCACTAAAGATGACATCGAACGTATACCCAATCATGGTGTATAGGAAGACCGCAATCCCTTGACGAAAAACTTCATCTACTATTCGTCAATTCGTTGTCACATGAACGCACAAACAAGTTATCTTAAAAGTGTAATCACCCACTTTAAGATATGATAAAACACAAACCCAAATAATTCCACTTCATCTTCAAATAGGTGATAAACGCCTTTCTTCGTAATCAATTATGACAATAAGAATGAGCCTTTAAAAAACCTGTTAAGAACAAAAAGCAAAATCCAAACAGTGTGTGTCGTTAACCAATCAAGCCGAAAACTAAATCGACTTCCCCTCAAATCCAATAGCATGTTCAGTCCATCAATTATAAAGAATTAATGTATGCCCATAAAGCTTAATCATGTACGGGTCATGAAAATTGAAGCATGAAACCCTCGTATAGATCAACATCAGATATAGCTTCAATTCAATCGTTTAAATAATTCATTAGATCTCCACTCACGCATGCTAACAACAACCTTCAATACAACTTTACAGTAGCAGTAGTAATCTTGAAACCCAACACTAACCAAATATAAATGTAACTACTGTTGCAGCAGTACAAACCGAAGGAACAATAGCAGTGGTAGCTTAAAGAAGGCAGTGGTAACATCTCAAGCGTAGCAGTGGTAACGAGATAGCTTTGTAGTGGAAACAAGTATACTAGCGATGGTAATGAGCATAACTAGCAGTGGAAACGAGTAAAGTAAACATATAAAGTCGAGCAATACTTGAACTCTGGATACAAAACCTGTTTAGATTATAACCTGCTCAAATCATTGAACTCAGAACCTACTCGAACCCTTTCAATAATCTGCTTCTATACCCATGCTACCATTCGAACTGAATAAACATGTATCAACTTCAAATCATGACACCATCTGAGTCGAACATACAGTAGTTTCCATCGATCAAGGCAAGCTCACCATAGCTTCCACTCAATCGTTACCATGGTTATGCTTTTCCCAGATTACTAGGGTTTTATGATTTTGGAACAGAAGTATAATAAACCCTAACATTCAATAAATAGATAGTCTCGTCTTTTTTTTCTTTTTTTTCCAAGTATAAAGACGACACTTTTTGGTCTTTAGTGACACTTTTTAGTGTCACTAAAAACTTGAAAAATTCAACTTACATGATGGTGTCTGCAGTAGTTTTCAGGCACGTATATCTTTGATTGAGACCTCGGATCAACGATCCTCCGTGGAAAGTTAGATGAGTATATAGAAGCTCCACCTAAAATTTCGCCCGATCCAACTGTTGAAGAAGTTATACTGTTTGAAAACCGACTGCGGAAGCATTACGAAATTTTTTCAGTTCGAATTTTCTTCTTTTCCGAAACCTTGCGAAATCCTAGCTATCAAGAGCAACCCGTTCGATACCACATGTTAGAATAGATGCTCGAGGTTGTTTAGACCTTATCTAGAATTATCAATAAGCACAAATAACAATGAACAATAATATGTATGCAGCGGAATAAAGAACTTTCATTGTTATTATATCAATGTTCGCCATCATCATGTGTTCTACAAAACACATCCATGCCCCAATCCTAGGCGATCAACTCTAAGAGGCGGTTATACAACAGGATCAATGATCCTTGAGGCGTAAAACTACAAGTCGACTATCACCTAGTCTAGGCGTTTACATACTCACGCCCTAGACCTACACACACACAACTTTGTCGATGTTTACATTGTTTGACACACAAAACCAATTCCATGTATCTCTTTATATAATAGAGATACTAGGGTTACAAATGACTACAAGGACTAGATAATAAATACTTCTTTGACAAGTAGGTCCCTTGTCTTTCTTTGTCTTCAACATCCTTCATCTTTCATGTATTTTGTCTTATCAATCGAAATATAATTCCCAACAGGAGCTTATTTGATATGCTTTAAAATCATAAGAATACGGACCAAATTCACGTGTGAAACCCTAAAACATGTTAAAGTGAATAACTATAACTAAGTATTAAAAACAGTTATGACTTATATAAAATGGAATTGTAGATGATATATGATATTAATTCATGTAGATTCGGTGAAGAAGAAGTGATCCATTTTCCTTGTGTGCTTTTCCTCGTTTGCTTTCATTTCACTAAGGTACAAATATTATATCCTTTCAGTAAGGATTCCTCGTGACTCTTGATCCTTGACTTTTGTTATTGATTCCTGAGTTTTCTATTCTGATTTATGATCCATATTTGATTATTATGCATTTGCTATTCATTTGATATGATTCATTTCAGTTTGATATTATCTTGGTTGGACAATTAGAAAATTGTCCTTATGCTTTATTTATATCATTTGTTATATTCTATTGGCCAAGGTACTAACTAGCCATTGAGGTACCATGGCCATGTCATTGAGGCACCAGTGACATGACGCTATCTGTGGAGGTGTGTATTTGTCCACGACGTTCCCATTTGTTTATTGCGCACTTGGCCATTTTGATACGCATGTATACTTGCCAATGTACATGTATATATTGGGTATAACTTTTTTCCAGTGAGCGTATGGATGCATCCTAGGTACTCAATTTAGATTTGATATATGTGTGTGTCATACACTTTTGGAAGATCATTACTCCATTTGCTATGATTTTTTATGATATGATATACATTTATGTTTGATTGTTTTGGTCTATTCATGTATCATGTTTAGACACTTGGGCAATTCCTTAACAACTCCTTGATAATTCATTGATTTCATACTCATTTCTTATTTCATATGACATCTTGTTTCAGAAGGTTTTCATGGATTCATTTCACTTATTCGTTTATGACATCTTTGTTCAGCAGTTTCTTATGATCCATTTCGTATACTTATCCATGTTTAGTTATCCATTTGTTATAACTGTTCACTGGGCTTTTTTAAGCTCAGTCGCATTTTCTTTTCTCTGCGGCAAGTATTAAGCGGGATGCTGGGATTGAGTGAATATAGTATGAGCTCTTAGTGGACCGACCCTATCATAGTTTCCCTTTATCATTTGGATTTAGTTTAAGACTTTTGTCTTTGGTTATTTCTTTTCTTTTCAGACATGTTCAGATTGTAATTCCTTTGAAAGTCTTTTGTTACATGACTTAGTGTTTTATTTATTAAGACTTTCGCTTGCGTTTATATGTTCTGATTGACGCCATAAGTGTGACATTGACCCATTCTCAGATGGGGGTGTTACACTTAATCGATGAAGTGCATACTGTTAGGATTTCGTGAGTAAAAAATATATTTTGTCAATGTTGTATCATCATAATATAATTATAAGGTCATGCTTATACATATTAAAAGAATTGAGTTAGCATTTTATAATGATTCAAAAGGATTCTAATTTCGTTGTTTGAAAAATTGAGAATGTTGAAATAAAAAGTGGAAGAGATAAAGTTGTGTATTACTGTCCCGAAAATATTTATATTGTCTTTGATAATTATTATTAGTCTAGTGACCCAATTAATACACTGGCTAATGTAAATTTACTTGTTAGGTCACTAGTTTTACAACACAAGCTTATAAGAGAAAGAGATAAGGCGATTGAACAAGTATCAAACACAAACACACACAATGATTATACGGTTTAGGCGTAGTGAGGGTGAAGAAGAAAACTTGAACAACCAACCCTCAAATGAGGGTTTACAAGAGTTATATAGGCAAGGAGCTAGGCAACACTCCTCTCCTTCCCTATTCCTTATTGGGCTTGGATCAAGCTTATGGGCCTTCTACATAAGCTTGACCTTAAACAAACATAAAGGCCATAATAAAGCTACCTATTACATATGAAATATAAATACTTGAAATCTTGTTTAGGAGTGATTCCAACAATCTCCCTCAAGTATATATGAATGTAAGCGGTGAAGGCGTTGATGTAATAGTAGTCGTGACGTCTTCGGCATTCTTCTTTCTTGTGAGAGGAATTGCCTTGTTTGAACCATCTCCCGGTGTAGAGATAGTTATCTTTGTGCGGTTTTGCTTTGACGTCATCATTAACTTTGTTCTTAGATTATTGTTCTTTGTGGTGAAAGTGATAGTATGTTGTTATGCGCATCGATGCGCCTCAGTGCCTCGATGCTCCGGTGTCTCACGTCATTCTTCAACATGCTCACACGCTCTATGACGTTGGAATTCAATCTTGATGAAGTTCTTTAAATCTTTATCATTGTAGATTCTTTGGTTTGACGAAGAATCATTCGACAGTTGTGTTGCTTTTGAATAGAACTTCCATTAGTGTTGATGTTGGCGTGAGCATGAGAAGAATCAAGACGATCATCCCGCTCGAGCTTCCATAAGAAAACATTTCAAGCAGTTAGTAATAAGCGGTTTACGCACTTACAAGTTTGAACTTGAGAGTGTTAACAACATAGTGTGAAAACACCACTCTAATTCTCACAAAGGCCGTTCTGACTGGAGTCCCACAAGTGAGATAACGCGATGTACCAAGTACATCTGATTCGAGATAGTCGCCGAGGTATACCAAGCATCACCACGATGAGACCGTTTGAGACACACTCCGCGTAATCCACGGGAGTTACCAAAGTGACCTGCTTGTGGCATTTGTTTGATGTCGACTGGCGAGTTTCCATTCAATCACCGAGGATCACGGATGTGAACCTCTCATGAATGTTCTCGACAGATTGCTAAGATCCATGAAGGACTCGATATGAACCAGCGATGATCTTATTTGTTGATCATCAAGTGATTAAATGTCAAGTGTTCTAAGAGATCTTTTGATGAATCTCGTGGCTCTAGACTCAATAGTGCGTTTTGGTTTTCCGAGCGGAGACTAGGAGAGGGTCTCCTTCTTCAATACCCGATCTCAAGAGAAAGCCAATAGTTTATGTAGGGTTCCTGTGAGAATGAAACAAGCTCATTGAGAAAACTTGAGTGGCTAAGAAGGTTTAGTGCATGCGTCCTTTGGGTCCATGACGACTTTTAATCTTCAATACCGGTGTCACTAAGTGACAACCAAGAGTATATGAATTGAACCCTTGTACGCCCTAAGTTGAATAACTGGAGGGCTATTTCTTTTCACCCTTTACATTACATTTCTTTTGATTCTTCAACTCCTTCTTTCTCCGATTCTCATTTCTCCTTTTACAATCATACCTAAGGACTTCTAACACTAACTAATGGTAGTGTCCTTGGGTAGATCCCTCGACTCTGGCGGATCATAGGACAGTTATTCCTAACCTTAGTCACCTTATAACTCCATGACTAACCTATGTTTGCCATTTAAACCATCAGTATGTGAAAAATATCTCTCAAAGGGTTTGTAAATGAAAACATGTTTGAACCATTGTGAGAGATAAGTTTTGCATAAATACTCCCCTCCACATGTGCTTAATAGTTTTAATGGTTAAATGCACGGTGAGGAAAGAGCGCACTTTTGAATTGATCCACTAAAGATAGACAATCTCCGCGAGACACGGTTACGTTGAATAGTTAAAGAGTTACATTGTCGACTTTTAGGTGACAACTAGCTCTAATAACTACCTTGAAGGTGTAGACAAACCTTGGAAGGTTGTCAAACCCGTCGAGTTCATGTCTATCAAGAGTTTCTCGAATGGTACATTCTACTCGAGACGAGTCCTTTGCGAGACACGTTTACATCACTAGCGAACTAGCTTGAAATTATTACCCGTCTGGGACAAGTCTTTTCGAGTTACAAAGCAGTTTAGTACCGTCAATTCGTTGGTTAAGTCCGAGGTACATGATTCATTTGCATTACGCACAACATATTTCTTATCACACAAATTTTCTCCCCTCAAAATGGCATATGATAATGTTATTTTGAAACGTTTGAGAATAAATATGACCATTTCGAGTGTTGTGGGAAGATGACCACTATGAACAATTTGTGAACAAAGTTTTAAATCAAATACTCCCCTCAACTAGTGATATAAGCGGTTGAGGTTTTGAAAATCTTATGGGAAGTACTTGTCTTTTGAGCAAAACCTTGAAAAGTGAAAGGTTTGATAGGTTTTACTCAAAAATAAGAAGCTTTTCGCTCCTTTTATAAGGATTGTGGCGAGGCGCACTACAGGGTCCTTTCTTGGCACTTACGGGTTGTACACGTTATGTGTGCACAAGCCATTCACATATATATAATCACACATCCAAAATTGTATGAAGGAAACAATTTAAGGGTACCGGAAGTGCGTTGATATTCCGAGTGCGACGGGCGTTGAAAGCCGATGATGTTTCTCCCAGTCGACCACCAACATAGCTTTCCAATCGTCGAATCGATCCCTTCGAACAACCGTTCATCAATCATGGTGATGATACGTCTCACATCCCTCCTTTCACGAGAATTCCGCCGCTTAGGATTTCCAACTTTCATGCGTATATCCTTCAATCAGATGCCAATCCATCCCTAACCGCTTCAAGGTATGATCCCAAATTTGTGGAGTTCACTACACGCCATTATGCGATTTCTTTGAAGTTCACACGGTAAACAACGTTGAAAGGTTTCTTGATGGCGTGAGTTGTGTAGGTGGTTGATGTCGGGAAGATCAAGGCGTGGTGGAGTGAAGTTTACGTTTACGATATGATTCAATGACCATCCGGATATCTTCGACACGTTCTTTGATCACGATCGTCTAATGAAGATGAGAACCGACTTGATAAATTCACGTTGAACTTGATCAAGAATTGTCTCATCGACCACATGCTTTGGCAAGATACATGTCTTCGATGTCGTTGAGGACAAGTTCTCAAAGTCGACTTGGAGAATCCATAGTCTGTTCATCTTGTCGTTTGACTATGATATTCTTTAAGAATGTGTAGTCCCACTTAGACTTGAGATCAATGTGTTTGATGGCCACGATGTCCTTGAGCTATACACCGCATGTTGAGACTTTTGAACCGGCGACGGTAGTAGATTCTTCGCGTTCGTGCCAATGATGAATCCTATACAATGCATCTTGGTCGTATGCTTGCGTTGTCGAAAACAAGTGAGTTAGACGTTCCTCGATAGCTATGCGATTAGAGTAGATGGTCACTGGGAATGGAAGAGTCAATGATGTAGTGTATTTTCTCGAACCATCGCCACCATGGAGAAGAAATTCCGTGTCTTTGTTGAAGAAATATCGGAAGGAATCCTTGGTTCGTCTGCTTGGCCAATGGTCGGTAGAGGTTTGGTCCATCGGTGTAGTATGGAGGGTTGTCCTTTGTGTGAAGTCAATGTTTGCTTCGGATTGAGCCAATCCATGTTGTTAGACATAGCTCGGCGATGTTCTCAAGATGATATTCGACCTCGAGGGCACTTTCGTAGTGTCTTTCCATAGTTGAAAAGCTTCATTCTTGATGCGTTTCAATTGATTCGTCATTTTCTTCACATGGAACTTTTCTTGCAGCAGCTTTGCATGCTCCAATGTTGAACGATCTACCAATTCTTGGCCTTCATCGAGGTAGGAGTTTGATTGACAAGTGTGGAGAACCATTCAAACTCTTCGGTTTTATCGTCATCTAGCCATGATATCGACTGGTGAGTCGCCCGCTTCTTCTTTTGGAAGGCTTAGATGATGATCTTGGTTTCGCACTTGTTTGGGTGAGTGGGTTCTTTGTCGGGCTCAAGGACCTCTTCATCGTCACCACCCGTATACTCAAAGTAGTCACCAGTTGTATGAGTCGGGGGTGGTAACTAGGAATCGTCCAGAGGTTTATCGATGAGAAGACCGGGTGGAGGAGACTTATGTTGAGAAGAAGTCCGTGGTGGAAGAGGTGGCATACATGTAGATTGACCGACGCTTCGGCGTTTAGGTACGAGTCTTTATCCTTATCATCGTCATCTCTTGGCGTTTGGGTTGAGCGGTGACTCCTTGCATGATGAACCGAGTTGAAAAGCAAGTAGACCTTGAAAAATTTAGCTTCATCCGAGTAAGCGTTCGGATCGCTTTGACATTTGCATCACTAGTTTAGCGATTAACTCAGATTCGAGAGATCGACTTCTTTGGCCATTGTATGTTTAACCAATGCGGCGATGTTAGGGGTGAGTTGTCGGAGAATACTTCTCTAGTCACACCGGGGCGATGTCGAGAAGAAACTTGTGGGTTTGTTCTCTTGCGACTTCTCCGGTTCCTTTTGGACTTTTGGAGCGATATCCGAAGGTACTTTTGAGTGTAACCTTCAATCATTTCATTCGATTCCTCCCGACGATGACTTCTCATGAATTCTGAATAGCTTTCCTATCTTTCCGCATCTCGTCATTCTCATCATGTAAGTCTTGCATTTGTTCAAGATACCAATTAAGTTTTCTATGAAGCATGTCCTTCTTTCTAACTTGTTTGTGACTTTCACAATTCTTGCATGTGTTTGAGAAATCCAAGATTTAGGTGGTTTCTTCACGGTTTGGATGATGATCCGGTTGACTTCGTTGATGGTGGTGGTGATGAATGAGATGAAGAGTCCGATGATGAGGAGACATGAGGAGACTTCATGTCCTTAGGAGTTTCGAGGTTTTCTCCTTTGAGTGCGTTGGACCGTCGAGAAGAAACTTTGTATAATCATCTTCTTCATCCTTAGACTTTTCTTTCTCGGTTTCTGTTTCTCAAAATCATACACAATAGTGTCTTCTTGAGCTTTTGTTGTTGCACAAGAGTGGTGGTACCGGATCCCTTATCGGGTTGATTAACGCATCGGGATCCGGAGAGGAGTCGGCAACACCACTTGATCCTCCGGGCCACCCATTTGATCTTTAGCAAATTGTTCGGCCTTTTGAAGGTGTCGGACGTTGTGAAACTTTTTCTGTATGATTTATTCGGTTGCTCTTCTTCTTCTTCTTGAGCTCTCATCATAAGGTACAAGTGCGAGTCTTCCCTTTTCTTGGGCGGTGGAGGATGTGACAACCCGTACTTTCGTGTCATTTCTCAAAACAATTCATGCCTTACAATTTCAACATTTATCGTAAACTAGGTTTACGTGTTCCAAATTCGCGTAACCTTTATGGTTTAGCGGCGAATTCATGATCATAACATCACGTATATTTCATATGGACTAAGTTTAGTCTACATTTCATTAACATCATTTGCATCATGTTAGTTCATTCATGACATTGCATTTCACCTTTATCGCGTAAATTTTATATTAAATAAATGTTATCGCGTGAGTTATTATTTTGAATATTTAATCCGTTATTTCAAAAATGATCCCGGTATATTTTTATACTTATATTTAGTTTATAAAAACTATATTTTGAGTTTACCTAGTGTTCTAAATTTATTTTGTATATAAATCGTTAAATTTATATTGTTACAACGTTTTTCTTAAAAACTACTCGGTAATTATTTTATCACTCAAATTTCACAAGGAATGTATTTTTACAATTTTTATTATCTCATTACATTCTACTTTGATCTATTAAAAATATATTTTACCTAAAAGCTACCAATTACCTTACAAGTTATTAATATTTACATCTTACCTACACTTTTCTTACAATTATACAATTACTTTCACATTTAAAAAAAAAAAAAAAAAAAAAAAAAAGAGATATTTTGAGATATTCAACCCCAAAATCCGGCCCTATGGGTTGGCATTTATAGTAGTTAGTAAAATTATTGAAAGTATAGAAGTATACTCCAAGACTTCATTTTCTCATTCACTTCATTTTTTATCAAGTCAAAAGGTTTTCTTCTCTTTGGTTTTCTCTCATCAAAACCGGCCATAGAAGGAGCTCAAAGGAATCACAAAAATTTTTCAAGTTCAAGCATAAATACAATCTAGATAATACTCTTATTAAGATTTTGAAATAAAAAAATCTAGAGTATTTAGGCTAAACCTTGTTCTTTGCACCTCATCATAATACTTGTAAGCATATCATTTATATTTTTCATATTTCCTTTTCATTTCATAAGTATCTCTTCATTTTTGGAGCAAGCATGCATGATTTGTGTTGTTTATACCATTTTTATATGATTTTTAGAAATATATATATATATAAGGTCATCCTATAATTATCCCCTTGGTATACTTTGGTCTTGATGATGTTTAGGAACCCATGACACCCTAAGAAGGTGTATGGTAGGATTAGATTAGCTTTGGAGTTGATTTGAAGGGATTAGAATAGGTTTAGTACGAGAAAAACTATTTTCGATATGTATAAAAGTGTTCTGTCCTTGTTTTGATTTTCTGGAAAATCCGACAGTAAGCATGACTTTTGGCCTTGATATTTAGAAAATATACTTTAAAACGAATCCGTGGCAGCTTGAACGGATTAAAGCGGAGTTATAACGAAGAAGTTATGGATTTTTAAAGTTTGACGACGAAATATATAATTTTCGAAATTTCAACAACATGTTTTACTTTGTTCGAGTCAAAAGCGAGCCTTAAGCTTTACAAATTATTTCGACTTGTCAAAAATATATTAGTATACTTTGATACGAAGCTAAGGACATATAATACGTAGAAAACGGATTTGAAACGACTAAGATATGCACGTTTTCATAAAATTGCCGTAACTATTATTTTCTGAAAAACTATATTATTTTTACGAGATAAGTCTTACGGTAACTAAAACGACCATGTTAGCGGCTGTTTTTATCAGTGATGTGGAACTTTTTGAAACGAAATGTCTTCTAATAAAATCAAGATCACCGATCATACTTTTCAAAACAATCAACTGTTTGTATAGCGGAGTTTTAATAAATTAATTACGGTTGCTCAAACTTGGCCGAAACTCACTTTTTACACAACAATTAGACAAAATCACCATCTTTAACCCTTATTATCTTTATGTTCGAGACCTTTATGTCGAAAACTCCTGAACTAAAACTTTTAGATTTTGATACAAGCTTTCCAAAACCGTCGAGTTCGTTTCCTAACGATCGACGTACACCATTTTACGACTAGTTTTTCAAAGCCATTTTTGTCACTTTCAAGAAATTTCCGACGACTTTATTTTACGACGAAAAGTGAAAATTTCACCATAAATCATTACGAAACTATTGTAGGATGACATTTTAACGTAAATACTTGTGAAGTGATTTTTGATGGGTCAAGACGTCAAAAGTGTATTTTTCAACGATAAGTATTATTTTCAAAACCCGCAAATGGTATAAATAACGTACGTAATGCATGCATATCATAACATTACATCATAACTCATTACATATCATATCATATCATTCGTAATAGGTCCAGATTAAAGTATCACGCTATACCTCAGTGTACTCACTCTTGTCATCATACCAGTTTATCAAGTGAGTTTTCATAGCCCCGTACATGCTTTTAATTATTTTCAAACCTACGGGAGAATACATTGCACAACATTTTTATTACGATACCAAGTATGTTAAATTCATTTACATTGCTTAAGTTACCGCATTTGCCAATTGAAAGTCCCATTACACGAACATGAACCGTTAATCTTAGAAGCGAGGGTGAGTGGATAGATCTATCGAGGTGACGCCTCCATCCGAGTTGGTGAATCCCAACTTGTGTCTGGATGCATCTCATTTAATAACATTATCGAGTTGTCGGCAAACACTCTGTTGGGGCCTACATTATGAGCAGTCTCGTTTCGGTGTCATGGGCTTAAAGCAATTGTAACATTTTTACGTGACATAATTGTCATGCACGTAACATTTTTACGTGACATAATTGTCATGCACGATCTATACTTGCGTAGTCGTATAAAATATTTACATAAACCTATGATTTCTCACCAACATTATTGTTGACCGTTTTAGCAATGTATTTTCGTAATGGCGAGGCATTATCATCATGACATGGTTTAGGAACCACCTTTTGAGTCACAAGGTCGACTTATATCATTGTACATTATGGCACTTTCTTTCAAAACCATCGTTTGGACTTGTAATATATTTATATTTCCGCAAACTTTGTAAACTTTTGGGACCCATGTTGTAACTCGATTATTTTATTAAATCAAACGATGTATTTTCTAAACGACACTTTAGGTCGTTCAATATAATCGTGATTGTGATGCTATGACAATCAATCCCGTGAATTCCATTCCGCTACAAAGCAGTAAATTGGGGTGTGATGATTGGCATCGAGCTTGATTATAGAGAACTAGGTTGCATCATTGACCCTAGACTATAACTACATTATCATAGCATCTCATCATTTCATCATAAGTGCATGTTCACTTTACATGCGGTTTATACGTACATTTTTCGAGTTATTTACTTTCATTTCATATCGATTGTCACATTGATGCCTTCAAATACCCATCCCATTATACTCACATCACTTTGACATGGAGAATGCCTTGTCAGTCCCTATCATAATTTTAACATCATTGACTCAACACCGATAACATCGATGATGACATTGAGACCTTTAGGAGGAGGGCGAAGTTGCACCTACACCATCACGATCACTATTGATTCACTTTGTAGGATCGGGACAATTTTATCATTCGGTTGGGACAGATCATACCATTGGGTAGAGTTTATAGGCTTAGTCCTAATGAACCTATCTTCTTAACTCACCACAAGGATTTCCATTATCATCATTGTCATTATTTTCATCATCATTATTATTTCGAGCACCATCCGTACCATCACATCTCATACACGATACTCATATACCTGACTTGCAGATTGGGAAGCGTGCATGATTTGACACACCATTACCATCGACCACTAAGACTATAGACACTACACCATCTCATAGGTTTGAGGACTGTGAGAGTTCTAGGGCTATTGTTGCGAGACCACCTACTACTCCTACACTTGAAACACGATTAGACCACCAACAGGAACAGATAATAAGTACCTTTCTAGCTAATGTAATCTTTATCATTTATTATCTCTACGATAATCACCACCTTGTTTATTTCATTCCTTACTCCAATTGCCCAATTTTCCATCATTTCATGACGATACATCACTATCTTACTAGGGGTTAGGCCAACTTTATTCTCGACCAATTAGTAGACTATTACTACTCGATAAGGTTCTCCTATGTATCCTACAAACCATCCAACAAATTTTATTCCAAATTATCCTGCTACTATTTCATGAAATTATTTCACTTGATTTTATTTCGAACTATTCTATCACCATTTTAGAAACGTTGTTTCATAAAGTTTTAACACAAGTTGTTTTATTACCAACTTAGCAATTGGTTTCAGTCATTTTATCAACTATTTAATATCCTCATACGAAACGATTTTCATGTTACTCGAAAATCATTGAGCCATTATCTTACAAAACAAAGCGTTGAATACCATCCAAAACTTGAGGAACATAATACCATTTCAACAAAAACAAGCATCACATCATTTGTCCTTGATTATACATGGCCTGATCACCTATGTATAATTCAGGAAGAATTATGTCATGAAAGTAACAAACATCATTTCAAATCTCTTAAAACAATTCTCATTTAAAAGCAAAGTTTTATAATCAGATAAATCGTGCATAAACATTTCTTTTTGTTAACACTCTATAGATGATTACGCCATTTATCTCTCACTCAACCGATAAGTTAGGATTTGACGAGTGACCTTTTAGGAAAGACTTCCTATACCATCTGTGAGGAGGATTCCTCGATATAAGAAAACAATGAAAGGATTTTGGAATTACCAACAAGAACTAGAACTAGGTGGTAGGATGATTCAAAACTCAACAAAAATCTTAAGACATCACGAGACCTTCCGAACCACTATGTTGGATTAGAATCCAAACTCTATTATTCCAAAAGTACTAGCTAGACCGAGTTACAAGACTTAGTACTAATCGAATACATACTAAGCAATGCTATAGGAGTGAACCAATCCTCCTAATTGAGACTACAGAACATTTCATTAAACAAGGCTTCAACAATATGTGAACTTCCCTACAATGAGTTCCCTTAAAAGAAAATTTTAGTTAAATTAAGGTTATCGATATAAACTTCCCCTAAGGCATTGTGTTCTCTAGAAATTCCAAGTAACCTCACTTTCATATCAAGAGATGCCACAGGTTTGAACATGTCGGAAAATCAATGACTCCCCATCTACAAGTGAAACTAGAACAAACATTCTTAGACATAGTTTGAGCTGATATCTATTTTCCGCTAGCATGATAACAATATTAGTGATGAACTATTTTGGAAGCACTCAATATCGGAACAAATCTTAAAACCAACCACTACACCACCTCACTTAAATATTTAAGGTTTGTGACTTTACAACATGGAGCATGGAAACACTTTGATAATCAAACAATAAACATTTTAGTCATAGAGACTAAGCACCTTAGGCAAGTAAGACTCGAGTCATGACATTCGATAGGACTAGAAAGCGAGGAATCACTGGCTGTACCTATAATCTATTCTTTTCAATAAGGTCCTTTCGACAGATTTAACACGAGACACGTGGTATCAATTCCAGTTGTACCTATTATAAGCTATTCGATTCACCTTAGCTGGCGACGGTCATTTCGTGATTTCCATGAAACCTACTAGGACATGATTACGCCTACTATCCTCATTTCAATGGTTAGAGCTAGAGAGTAATTTCCACATGAGATAATATGCTCAAGCCGGTATGACTTTCCGAAATGGTTAGGCAAATCATTCTCCATCGACAAGTTTCCTTACAACAATAGTTAGCTCATGAACATATTGACTACACCAATTGAGGCCTTTGTAAGGTTGAGGTATCAATCACTTATTCAAGGATTAAAATCGGAAAGTCCAATTCATAGGTCCATAACTCATTCAGAAACAAGCAAAAAGTCATACAAATCAAGAATCGTTACAAGTAACAACATATAGCTAGATAAGCTACATCGTTATACGATGCAAATTTTGGAAATATGTCCCATCAGCCGCAAACCATTAGAATTTCAAGTTGGAAACAGAATCTATGTTCAAAATCTTGCCTTGGAAAGCGAAGTGTGATTCAGAAAAATATTGGACGAACCAATACGACCCAAGTATCCTCATCTTTTCACCGACACCGTTAGACCTAACAACGATTGAATTCAGGGACTGAATTCCTTTTTGGATGGGCGAATGTGACAACCCGTACTTTCAGGTCATTTCTCAAAACAATTCATGCCTTACAATTTCAACATTTATCGTAAACTAGGTTTACGTGTTCCAAATTCGCGTAACCTTTATGGTTTAGCGGCGAATTCATGATCATAACATCACGTACATTTCATATGGACTAAGTTTAGTCTACATTTCATTAACATCATTTGCATCATGTTAGTTCATTCATGACATTGCATTTCACCTTTATCGCGTAAATTTTATATTAAATAAGCGTTATCGCGTGAGTTATTATTTTGAATATTTAATCCGTTATTTCAAAAATGATCCCGGTATATTTTATACTTATATTTAGTTTATAAAACTATATTTTGAGTTTACCTAGTGTTCTAAATTTATTTTGTATATAAATCGTTAAATTTATATTGTTACAACGTTTTCTTAAAACTACTCGGTAATTATTTTATCACTCAAATTTCACAAGGAATGTATTTTACAATTTTATTATCTCATTACATTCTACTTTGATCTATTAAAATATATTTTACCTAAAAGCTACCAATTACCTTACAAGTTATTAATATTTACATCTTACCTACACTTTTCTTACAATTATACAATTACTTTCACATTTAAAAAAAAAAAAAAAAAAAAAAAGATATTTTGAGATATTCAACCCCCCAAAATCCGGCCCTATGGGGTTGGCATTTATGGTAGTTAGTAAAAAATTATTGAAAGTATAGAAGTATACTCCAAGACTTCATTTTTCTCATTCACTTCATTTTTTTATCAAGTCAAAAAGGTTTTCTTCTCTTTGGTTTTCTCTCATCAAAACCGGCCATAGAAGGAGCTCAAAGGAATCACAAAAAATTTTCAAGTTCAAGCATAAATACAATCTAGATAATACTCTTATTAAGATTTTGAAATAAAAAAATCTAGAGTATTTAGGCTAAACCTTGTTCTTTGCACCTCATCATAATACTTGTAAGCATATCATTTATATTTTCATATTTCCTTTTCATTTCATAAGTATCTCTTCATTTTGGAGCAAGCATGCATGATTTGTGTTGTTTATACCATTTTATATGATTTTTAGAAATATATATATATATAAGGTCATCCTATAATTATCCCCTTGGTATACTTTGGTCTTGATGATGTTTAGGAACCCATGACACCCTAAGAAGGTGTATGGTAGGATTAGATTAGCTTTTGAGTTGATTTGAAGGGATTAGAATAGGTTTAGTGCGAGAAAAACTATTTTCGATATGTATAAAAGTGTTTTGTCCTTGTTTTGATTTTCTGGAAAATCCGACGGTAGGCACGACTTTTGGCCTTGATATTTAGAAAATATACTTTAAAAGCGAATCCGTGGCGCTTGAGCGGATTAAAGCGGAGTTATAACGAAGAAGTTATGGATTTTAAAGTTTGTGACGAAATATATAATTTTGAAATTTCAACAACATGTTTTTACTTTGTTCGAGTCAAAAGCGAGCCTTAAGCTTTACAAATTATTTCGACTTGTCAAAAATATATTAGTATACTTTGATACGAAGCTAAGGACATATAATACGTGAAAGCGGTTTGAAGCGACTAAGATATACGTTTTCATAAAATTGCCGTAACTATTATTTTACGAAAACTATATTATTTTTACGAGATAAGTCTTACGGTAACTAAAGCGACCATGTTAGCGGTTTGTTTTATCGATGATGTGGAACTTTTGAAGCGAAATGTCTTCTAATAAAATCAAGATCACCGATCATACTTTTCAAAACAATCAACTGTTTGTATAGCGGAGTTTTAATAAATTAATTACGGTTGCTCAAACTTGGCCGAAACTCACTTTTTACACAACAATTAGACAAAATCACCATCTTTAACCCTTATTATCTTTATGTTCGAGACCTTTATGTCGAAAACTCCGAACTAAAACTTTTAGATTTTGATACAAGCTTTCCAAAACCGTCGAGTTCGTTTCTAACGATCGACGTACACCATTACGACTAGTTTTTCAAAGCCATTTTGTCACTTTCAAGAAATTTCCGGCGACTTTATTTTCTGACGAAAAGTGAAAATTTCACCATAAATCATTCTGAAACTATTGTAGGATGACATTTTAACGTAAATACTTGTGAAGTGATTTTGATGGGTCAAGGCGTCAAAGTGTATTTTTCAACGATAAGTATTATTTTCAAAACCCGCAAATGGTATAAATAACATCGTAATGCATGCATATCATAACATTACATCATAACTCATTACATATCATATCATATCATTCGTAATAGGTCCAGATTAAAGTATCACGCTATACCTCGGTGTACTCGCTCTTGTCATCATACCGGTTTATCAAGTGAGTTTTCATAGCCCGTCGTACATGCTTTTAATTATTTTCAAACCTACGGGAGAATACATTGCACAACATTTTATTACGATACCAAGTATGTTAAATTCATTTACATTGCTTAAGTTACCGCATTTGCCAATTGAAAGTCCCCATTACGAACATGAACCGTTAATCTTAGGCGAGGGTGAGTGGATAGATCTATCGAGGTGGCGCTCCATCCGAGTTGGTGAATCCCAACTTATGTCTGGATGCATCTCATTTAATAACATTCTTGAGTTGTCGGCAAACACTCTGTTGGGGCCTACATTATGAGCAGTCTCGTTTCGGTGTCATGGGCTTAAAGCAATTGTAACATTTTACGTGACATAATTGTCATGCACGTAACATTTTACGTGACATAATTGTCATGCACGATCTATACTTGCGTAGTCGTATAAAATATTTACATAAACCTATGATTTCTCACCAACATTATTGTTGACCGTTTTAGCAATGTATTTTCGTGTGGCGAGGCATTATCATCATGACATGGTTTAGGAACCACCTTTTGAGTCGCGGCGTCGACTTATATCATTGTACATTATGGCACTTTCTTTCAAAACCATCGTTTGGACTTGTAATATATTTATATTTCCGCAAACTTTGTAAACTTTTGGGACCCATGTTGTAACTCTGATTATTTTATTAAATCAAACGATGTATTTTCTAAACGACACTTTAGGTCGTTCAATATAACTGTGATTGTGATGCTATGACAGTCAATCCCCAGGAATTCCATTCCGCTACAAAGCAGTAAATTGGGGTGTGACAGAGGACTTGGAGGTTTTGCTCGAGGATTAACATCCTTTGCGGTTTGAGTATGTGATCTCTT
The DNA here is from genome assembly GCA_022545495.1 of Chrysanthemum lavandulifolium. Lineage (NCBI taxonomy): Eukaryota > Viridiplantae > Streptophyta > Magnoliopsida > Asterales > Asteraceae > Chrysanthemum > Chrysanthemum lavandulifolium. The sequence goes on from CM040242.1 coordinate 59,915,051, forward strand.
CATACGTGTGGTAGCATCGAGTCCTCGTCCACGAGCTGTCTTTGCGGTTCGGGTGAAATGATAGGGTAGCTTCGAGGCGGAACTTTCTTCTTAGGGGTAGGTTTCCTCTTTGGAGCAGGCTTCTTCTTTGGAACATTCCTTTGACTACTGTACTTGTGACACTTCGGCACTTCCTTTTACGGTTCTCCTTACAGGTGTACGGAAGATTTTTCGTCGAGATGACCAACTTTGCCTTGTCGGCGCTTCGAGATACCTTTAGTACGATTCGAGCTTCGACATCTTGATTAGAAGAAATCGGCGACCTGACACCTTGTTTCTTTGTGGACGTTTCCTTGATTACGGCGGAGAGAATAGGTTCCGTCAACATGTCGTGATTGTCGGGGTCATTGAGCCTCTTGGGAATGTCGGGATGAAGTCCAAGTGCTCTGGATCAACAATTTGGTATATCGATGTAGGGAATCTTTGAGCCAAGTTTGTTGAGAAATGACATCATGTCATCCCAAATCGAGCTTCGATAGCGATGTGTTTCTTGTTGACCAATGCCGGAATATTTGCGTTCCATGAGTTTAGGGTGCTCATATCCATTGTCACGACCGAAGCATGACTTGGTAATGATCATGTAGAGAGTTCTCGGGGTTGAGGAATACTCTTAAGCTCTACGTGAGAATGCTTGTTGATTACTCCCGTAGCCTCGTCATAACCGATATCGATTAAGAATTGGAGAGTGAGCTCTTGTTGGTGAGGCATATAGTTTGGTTGGATCGACTTGAGAATTAAAGAACGACCCTTAAGTGCGGTGTAATGATGACTTGTTTGTGATTGAGTCACCGTCATGTGTAGTTTGTCCTTTGACCCTTTCCATAGTGTTCCGAGCTGTTGGATGTAGATCTCGGGGGCGATTGCGAGTTAGTAAGCATGTTACGATACGGATGAGTCCTCGAATGTCAATAGCAATTAAACACGAAGATTCGAGCAAGTGAGGGTGTCAAAGTCAACACGGAGGTTATTCTTTCCTATCTTCATTGGATAGCCATGAGGATAGATATCGACAATTGAGAGAACTTGGTGCATCCACATTCATTTGTTCACCATGTCGTGATGCGAAATAACATTAGCCAAAAGAACCAACATATCGAAGACATAATGTTAGTCAACGGAGGTCTTATTGTCTAGTTATTGAATGTACGGTGTCAATGATTGTTACGAGTCCTAAGTCACTTGTATGTTCAATAGTTCAATGATGTCGTGAAATGTTTCGTGAGTTAGTTAACTTTAAGTTTTAAAGTTTATTTTATCACTTATTGTTCACAACATATCGACGATTTAAGTTTATTAGTGACAATTTTGGATTCGTGATGATATGATTAGTTTATTTACTGAGGTTTGTACACGTAACAATTCATCATGAAGGTAAATCCGAGGATAAGCGTAGTTTTGGCAAAGTTATGCGTGAGATGGAATGATATTTGCTTAGGCGTAAACTTACGCGTAGAATCCTATCTTCGCGTAAGAAATGTTACAGCGTGGGAAAAGGAGACCTTATGCGTAGAGCTTGCGCGAGGCATATATTTACCCCACGCGTGAAGGCTACTCGTAAGAGTTGACCTTATGCGTAGAGGTCATGTTTACGCATATCCTTCACGGGATACGCGTGGTCTATTGTAGAACCTTATGCGTAGAAGCTACGCGTAAGACTAGTCTTCACGCATAACAAGCTACGCGTGGGTGATCCTTATGCGAGATTAATAACCACCTTGATTACGAATATTACGAGTTGCAAGCCTGAAATAAAGCATCATTTCAACAAAGTTAAAACCATAGCATTTGTTTTATGACAGATCAAAACACATTTTCACAGTTTAACAGTTATGCGTAGAACTGCATACGCGTAATCTAAACCCTATATCTACGCGTATGAGATCTAGCCATGGATTATGCACCAAACTTTTTCTGGTAGCTTAAGAGTGTTGAGGAAGTCTATATACTGAGTTATAACACCTAATTCATGGTGAATCAAAAGTACCCAAACTTATGAACTTTAAACCCTAATTCCAAATCGTTGATTATTTGAGTTTACGGGTGGTTATAAAGCAAGGAAATCATCAATTCATCACCATAAGACCATAACCCAACAATATTTTTGACCAAAACACTTCACATTTAAAACACCCAATTCGACTTATAAACCCTAATTTTCAAAAATCATCAATTAGTGTTTCGGGTGGATTTTGATGGTTAAGAAAGTATCATTGATGTATTATGAGCGTTTTGACATAATCATTTCACCACAACACACACATGTTGATTGTGTGTTGTTACGCATAAGCGTAGAACACCTAATCACGCGTAGAACAAGTTTTAGCCGTAGGATTTACATGAGATTCAAAACCTTATCATAAAAACATGTTGTGATTACGAAAACACTTACAAGATGAGGATCAAAACACGGTTTTCTTGAGTGAATCTTAAGCGTAGGATGGTTTTAGGTATTTTGTAATAAATGAGAAGTGATAGTTAGGTGGAGGGTTTTATTAGAAATAACTTTAAGTTTTGTGAGTTTGGTCCCTCCACCTTTTCCATTTTCATCAAAGCTTTTAACTTCCTTTTGGTTACCAAATGAAGATTTTAGAAAACTTGGCGACACTCCCCTCGACTTGAGAAAATAATGAAAGGTTATTAATTAAAGTCCGAGGGTGTCTTTGAACCAGAAATGTACCACCATTTGTAAAAGAATCAACCGAGATGTGATAACATGCAAGTACAGATGTTTTGAAGCAGTTAATGGATTATTTTCTCCCCTCAACACTTGATCGGAAAATCTTGAATTTTGAAAGATTAAAGTGTTGACGGAAGAAATGTACTTGCCATGTTGAAAGAAAGATAGATTAGGAGAATATTTTTGTTGTTTTATCGAATTTTATATTTTTGTATTTTGTTTTGAAAATTTATGTACAAAAGATGTTTTGGTGTTTGACAGGTTTTAAGGCTGTTTTAAGAGGTCATCCAATTCCTCTTGAGTCAAACACCTCATACCAATTCGGTGGACCAACTCATTAAACCTAGCGGGAGGCAAGGCTTTGGTGAGCAAATCGCCAATTGGTATTCAAGACCACAAAGTATAATTCAACGGTACACTGCTCCACGTGGTCCTTGATGAAATGATAGCGTAGATCGATGTGCTTTGATTTGAGTGTCGAATCGAGTTGCGAGATTGCAATGGCACTCCGATTGACGTGAGACATCGAGATTCATCAAACACGTAACCATAGTCTTTGAGTTGTGTTCTCATCCAAATGACTTGAGCACAACACGCGGACATGGCTACATATTCCGCCCGGTTGATGACGATGTACAATCCTGTTTCTTTGATTGCCAAGACACCGTTTATCAGAAATTGTAGAGCTCTCAAGTACTTTTCCTTGAGTCTAAGCATCCTGCGTGGTCGACGTCTCAAAAGCGATTAGTTCAAAACCGAATCCTTCGGATACGGATCCCAAATTAATGGTTCCCTTAATGTATCGAGGATTCTTTTAGCCTCGAGAGGTGGGTTTCGGTTGGTCGCGATCGATAGCGGAGCATAGATAAGCGGCAAAGACAATGTCAGTCGCTAGTTGTTAGATACATGAGGGACCCAATAATACTTGATTATTTTGTGGGTCAACCAATTTCCCATGTAAATCAAAGATCTAATTTCTTGGTATGAGTCATTGGTGTGGCATAAGTATCACAGTTTTCATTCCAAATTTGTTTAACAGTTCAAGGGCATATTTGGGTGACTCAGAAAATACCACGGGGTGATTGATGAACTTGCGGTCCTAGAAAGAACGTAAGTTCACCCATCATGGACATTTCAAAATTTTTCTTCATTAGTTTTGCAAAGCGATTGAAAACTTTTATGTGTTGACCCAAAATGATGTCATCCACGTAAATTTGAACAATTAAGATGTGTGCCCGTGATATTGTAAAAAGAGTTGGGTCAACCGAGCCTTTGGTGAAATTATTGGCAATGAGGAAAGATGATAGCTTATCGTACCATGCAGGGGCTTGTTTGAGACCATAAAGAGCTTTGTTCGGTTTGTAGACATGGTTCGGGAACTCGGGATCAACGAATCCATCCGGTTGGTGACATAGACCGTTTCTTTAAGTTGCCCATTGAGAAACGCCGTTTTGACATCCATCGATAGACCGTCATGTTCATATGAGCATGACGCGAGAAATATCCTAATGACCTCAAGACGAGCAACCGGAGCAAAAGATTCTTCAAAGTCTGTTCCTCTTCCCATCGATAACCCTTAGCAACTAGACGTGACTTGTTTGGATAACATTCCCTTCAAAGATCCAATTTGTTTTCCAAATCCATTTTAAACCAATGACGACTCTGTTGGTCTTTCAACCGGTTCCCATACTTCAAGACGTTTGAATTGGTTGAGTTCTTCTTGCATGGATTCAATCCAGTTGTCTTTTGTCATTGCGTCTTTAATGTTTTAGGTTCGATTGGCGGACGGTGAGTGCATAAATGCGGTGTTCACCATCGAGTGAAGACGTTGTCTCGTAACGATTGGTTGATTCGGGTTGCCAATAATGTTAGCAGAGGATGGTCTTTAGTCCATCTATGTGTAGAGGTTGATGTTGGTATACATTGTGCAGATTTCGAGGATTCAAATGGTTTGTTGAAGATTCCGCAACATCCGTGCGGCAGATCTCATTAGCAAAGCGGATTGAAGAACGATTTGGATCAAAATCTGCGGTGGGGTACTTCATTCGAATATCATCATTTGGTTCATCATTGTTGGAAGCGGTGTGTTCAAGCTGTTGTGTTGGAGTCAACGGGTGTAGGTGCATCTTCAGCGACAGTTGTTGTAGCAGTGTATCGGTATAGGAATATTATCGGGTTGTGCGGTGAGCTTGCGGATACACACGGAGCACGTTCATCAATATCGCGTCCTTTGAGGAGCAAATAACCTTTCCATTTGTTGACGAGTGGTGGGGCTTTGTTCGGTGATGATGGGGTTGAGGAAGTTTAAGCGGTTGTGTCCGGGTTCTAAGTCGTTATACTCGAAGCCATTTCCGTGAGTTCATCGAAATGAGCATGAATCGTTTCCATCACTGTTTTGTACGACGATTCGGATCCGGAAACTTTAGAATTGTCACGATATCCAATAAAGACTCCAATATCGCTTTGGCTTTGAGCTTTCCAAAATCATCACGATCATTATTCGGATAGCAAAGGATCCAAATACATGAAAGTGTTTGAGATTCGGTTTGTAGTTGTGGACAAGCTCGAAGGTGTTTTGTTGTGGCGTTTTGTGATCATAGAACGGTTTTGTGTATAGCATGCGATGAATCGACACGCCCATAAGTAATCTGGAAGTTTAGCATTGATTAACATTGTTCTTGCGCTTCCACTAACGTTCGGTTTCGTCTTTCAACAACTCCGTTTTGTTCGGTGTACGTGCAATAGATGTTTGATCTTTGAATTCCACTTTCTCATAAAATTCACGAAGGGTCGGTTAACAAATTCGGTTCCTTTGTGCATTACGATTATCCCGACGGTGTTGCGGAGCTGAACTCAGTATTTTGTGAGAAAGGTGATGATCATTTGTGGAGCTTGGTCTTTGCTTCAAGAAAGTAGACCCAAGTCCATCGTGAGTAATCATCAACAATTACTAAGATGTAGCGTTTGCCATTGATCGTTTGCACGCGCATTGGGCCACACAATCCATGTGAAGAAGATGAAGCACATGTTGAGGCGTGTTCCACCTTTGAAGGAAAATGAGCACGAGTGCTTTTCCCTTGGTCAAGTCGAGCAAAGGTGATCTTTTGAATACCGGAATCGTGGAGTCCTTCAACTAGTTTGTGTCGAGCAAGGTTGGTGATGGTTTGAAAGTTTAGATGTGAGAGACAGCGGTGCCATAGCGAGGATTTTGTAGATGTTGCCTTTGAAAGTAAGCAAATGGGAGAGGAAGCAACCATGTCTTGCATAGAGATAGTGTAGAGACTAGAATTACGCGAGCCGGACATAAGGTCATTTCCTTGTAGATCACGAATGAAACAAGTTTTCTCCCGAAAGCAACCTCCAAATCTCCATCACAAAATTGACCTCTCGAAAGCAGTTGTGACCGAGGCCTTCCACATAGTAAACCTGCCGATTTCGATGTTCCCATTAACATAATCTCGTAGCCCATGATGGTCTGCAAGTGATCGTTCTTAATCGGCGGTGCCAATGAACTTTGCAATAAAGTTTGATAACAGTTTAAGGTTGCTGTCATGTGTCGGGAACATCCGCTATCAACAATCCAGAGAATGATCGTATCACCGCATTACACATGACGACACGGATGGAATAGAAGTAGATGTGGAACCCGAAATGTTAGAGGGTTCCAAGCGTATATGTTAGACATACACACATTTATAATTTTAGGCATCCATTTAAATCCTAGTGTGTTATATATCCATTTCGCCATCTATAACTACTCTTTGCTTTAGTCTTAGTGAAAGCACTAGGTGGTACTACATTCTTAGGAGGTGAGCGGGAGCTCTTGTGATAGCAATGGTTGCCTTAGAATCTAAAGAAGGTGGTTTACCAAGCACGGACTTAGAATGATTAGTGGGCCTAGAGGTATTCCAATTCTTAGGATTCCGTAATCGGAGATTATAGCTTTAGCAACACATTTGTCATGACATTGAATTCATACTCTTTTGACAAATAACACAAGGTGCATCGAATGAATATCAAAAGTACTCAACGGTTTAACATTCGTTACATCACTATTTCTATTACATTTGCCGACGTAACATCTATAGTGGAAGCAACATGATTTTTATTGAGTCCTAGGGTGTTCTTCTACTTTAGCATTCCTTATTGATCTTTTCTTAGGTCGCAACTTCCTATTCTTCGATTGAGTGCTCCTAGTTTGTGAAGTGCGGACGTTTGGAAAAGATGCAACTATTCTGTTCAAGAGAGGAAACACATTAGCAACTTGTGATTTGGCGGTGGGAATTCTAGGTTCACGATTACTAAGTGTGTTGGTGCTAATCTCTTAATCACGAGAGGCGGAAGTTGTTCATACTTTCCTAACATTTCCGTAACTTAGAGATGGTGTGAATCGGATCTTGATTTTCGAGCGAATATTACCAACAAAATTCATGACGTCTCTAGTGTGAGCAAGATAGTGATCAAGTTCGTTTGATGCTTCAAGTCGAGTCTTTTGAGTAAATCAAATATGACACCATATTCTGTTTAACTTTTAAAAGTTCTTGTTCATATTTTGAGATTTGACTTTTCAAAGACACGTTTTGATCATCCAGTTGCTCAATTTTAGGATCGAAGATTTTGCACTCAATTGTGCGATTTTCTTTTGAAAACCGAGTTGATGGTTATGAATATCTTTTCACACCAATGAAGGCGACATTTGCATTGTAAATTTCCGTTGTAATCGTTTATTTTCAGCTTTTAAAGACTCGATCTGAAGCACATTATCGGTGTTCTCAACAGAACAACAGTTTCAACAATATCGCAGAGATATGATCGGATGCATATGGCGAATATAATAGCACAACATTATGGATATCAAGACGGATAACATCTTCCAAGAGTCGATCAACATCTTTTCTTAACAGTTTCTTTTTGCGTTTCGTGTTAGTAATAGATGTTTCGTTTTCTCGAAACGCGTTTTCATTACCCAAGTTCCTTATGAAAATCCTTTTCCCGAGCAATTGCACAACTTTTCAAGTTTTAACATTTGGTAAAAGATTTTTCCGAAAAATGTCTCTTTGTTCTCGCGCGAGGCGATTGAAAATGTTCAACTTTTATTTCGGATCGATATTCTATCTCATGTTGTAAAATTTTGAGGTCGACCATGAAAATGTCAAAATATCGAAGGATTTTTCGATTTTCGGGTTTTGAGTTTACTTCACTAATGGAAGGTAAAGGACCATAAGTTTGTGCAAATTCGCATTTTGGGATTAACATTAGAAGACTCGGTGTTTTGATGATAACCCTTGGTGTGTTAGAAGAATCCGTTGGTGTGACGAAAGTGACGCGCTTTTATAATTAAAAGGTTTGTTGTAAACAACATTTTTAATTTTGATCGACTCGTCTTACGCATCTAATTCCTCTTGACGATGATATTCAACAACACTCATGACAATATTATCAATTTTGTATTACCTTTGGAAACTTGAGAGTTGGTTTGAATGTTTTTAGTGAAAGCTTAGGTTTGTAATCGCCTAGATTTTTCCATATCCTTTTGGATTGGGTTTTAAGGTAAACTTTTCAATAGTCATTCGATTCACCATGTTTGTAAACAACATTTTAAACTCTTTAAGTTTGTTTTGCAAGCCGATAATTTCTTCAAGGAGGTCATCTACCCGATTCGTTGAATGCTTTTTGTATGCAGAGAACTGCTTTTTGACAATTTAACAACTCGACCTTAGCTTTTGGTTTTCCAAGGTGAGAGCGTTAATTTGTCGTTTATGTTCGTGTTTGATTGTTCTAATTCGAGACAACAAAGTATTCTTCGAGGCGGCTAGATCACGATATGTCTCTAAATATTTTTCGTTTTGATGAGATTTTGCAAAGCGGCTTCAAAACCTTTTTCACTGTTTTCTTGAGTTTTGAAAAGTTGAGTTGCATTTGTAAACATTCAAAATCCTTGGTTAACAGTGCATTTTACTTTTAAGGACTGATTTAATGCATAACATTCCTCCATTTTGATTTTATGGTCTTGTATTAACCGAGCAAAATCCGGATGAGGCATCGATCATCTTGTTCAACGTGAGTCTCAACATGATCATTCTTTAGATCCTCAAGTATGACCACGAGTCAATTTGATTATCAAAGGAAACCGGAAGGTCATCTTGATCGTCAAATGTAACTACTGTGGTTAACTTGAAAATCATCGAAAGAGATGTAGAAGACTCATTTGAGCGATCGATCCGTGCGGATTCGAGATATTGGCGGAGATATTAGTTCGGATATGATGATGGTTTGTCCTGCACTGAGACAAGCCATCGATGTCATACACCGGGCTCAGATCACTCATGTGCGACTCATGCATATTAGCCATCAACATAACAACGTGCATTAGCCTCGCAAGTCCTCCATATCATCATCCGAGTCGCATACGCCATAAAGCTCATTCTTTGTGCGTGAGAGATCCACGACTTCATCCTTAAGAGCCAAAAGTAAGACCTCTTTGAAATAAGCACGCCTCTAGTCCTTGGCTTTGGGCATGCATTAGCCAGTGTCCCTTCTCATTGCGGTTGTAGCATCAAGACCATTTAACCGATTCGAGCATTTCCTGTTCCACCACTGAGCTCATTGTTATTCCTACCACAACATTAAACCCTTGACCACCTCCCATCGGCGACCATAATCACGATTACGAACTTCAACACGTCCATTGTTCACATGACTTGAGTCCGTGTGTTAGATGAGGAGCGAATACGATTGTTGGATTTGTTGGTGTAACGCCAAAAGCATTAGCTATCATCACAAATCCTTGTTGCAATGCTTCAATGGATCGATTTCTCGAGCTTCAACGACATATGCTTGAGCATTGTTGTTGTATGGAACCAATTGATTATGTTGAGGTTGAGGTTGTTCTTTGTGAAGGTGTGTTTGAAGCGATTGGTTGAGTTCTTTGGTTGAGAGGATAATTCGCTGAGCATACAAGGCAAGTTGTTGATTGTCCGGTTGTGTTGTTTAGCAATTTGAGCACGGAGAATCCTTTCCCGATCAACTTCCTTTTCATGAGGCTTCAAGTAATCGTGCAACAATCCATAAGTAGAATGATGCATATTCTTCGCAGACGGAGAAAATGACATACTTCTCCCATTCGGACCAAGACTACTCGAAACTTAGTATTCATCGCAATTCTTGGCATGATGATGTTGTGTTTATCCAAATCATTGATGATGTCTCGAAAATCGATGATGATAGGACTCTAGTGTCTCTCGTGTTCAATCATGAAGTGTTCATAAGCCAAGTAAATTTTGGATTCCAAATCCTCCCGATTGAGTCTGATCCTTCCATAAGAAGACGAATATGATCCCACATCTTTTGTGCGGTTTTTGAGCATCAACACTACGAAGAATTGGGTTTGGTAATCCTAAGAGGATGTATTCCATTGCAAGTTCATCACCTTCATAGTGTAGAAGTTCAGAGGATTTAAGCGCAACAAGAGTAATGTTGGTTTGTTCATCTCTTGGTGGAACAAAGATTTGGATCTCCGGGTACAATGACGAGAGGCATCTCAAATGGACCTTCCAAGATAACCTTCTTTAAGAACTTTCCATGTGGCTTCTTTAGATCACAAAACCTAAAGAACCTTATCACCCATTGATCGTAGTTTCGGAGTGAGCATTGGAGGTCTATCAGTGATCGACTTCATGAATTGATTGTTGGTCGCTTAAAGCTTCACACATCTTTGCAAACCAAGTGGGTTCCTTCATAGTGCTTCGTGATGGATGTTGATTGAAATCGTTTGTGTAGGGTAGAGCTTGAAGACTTGGTGGTGGTTGAACCATTTGTGGTTGTGGAATTGCACCAAGTTGTGGAGTATGTTCTTGATTAAATTGTTGTTGATAAATGGCTTGTTGTTGATTCCATTGTTGATGTTGTGGAGTTAATTGTTGTTGTTGTTGATGATTATAAGTGTGAGGGAAATAGTTAGAGTATGGTGGTTGAGACATGATGATAAACTTGTGTGGTAAGATTGGATCTTTGTAGTCGAATGAACCTTTGTTGATGAAGTGTCCTTAGGCGAGAACAAACAAGAACCAAGTAGCACTTATGCGTAAAACACCAAAAGTTACGCGTAACAATGGGGAGTTCTGCGTGAGGTTTTAGCTTACGCGTAAGTAGGAAAACACTAAAGTTAGCGTAGACAAAAGTTAGGCGAGAAACGTAGGCGTGGGATTACCTTATCGAGACCGTAGTTTACGCGTAAAGTGAATCTTATGCGTAGGAATTCTACGCGTAAGCTTATGCTTATGCGTAATTTTAGGTTTTTGCCCAAATGATCTTTTACACTTCACGGTGCAAAAGATATCCAAAGTCGACGATTTTCGGACTTATCCAAGTAAGAAAACACGGAATAAACCGAAAATTGAAGATCAAACCAAGGAAAATCTTACGCGTAATATTAGGGTTTTGATACGCGTAGGATTACTCGTAACTTTGATTTCGCCCAAATGTGTTTCTAAACCGCTTTTTGTTATGGAATAGCTTCAATAGTACCAAAAGAACACAAAAGTGTGAATTTTGATGTACCAAAGCGCTAAGCGGGTTACGCGTAGAAACGACACCCACGAACAAAAACAAGCTTAAAAGCGTAAATCCACGCGTAGAAGTTTGAAACTTTTGCCAAAAACAAGTATTTTAACACCTCAAAACATTGAAAGTACAAGAATCTTGGATTAAAAGTGTAAAACGAGTTTTTAAGATAACCAAAGAATCGTTATCTCTACGCGTAAGATCCAAAACCAAAACTTCAAAAACAAACGAGTACACCCAACTATTTGGCGATTGATACCATGTTAGGTCACTAGTTTTACAACACAAGCTTATAAGAGAAAGAGATAAGCGATTGAACAAGTATCAAACACAAACACACACAATGATTATACGGTTTAGGCATAGTGAGGGTGAAAGAAGAAAACTTGAACAACCAACCTCAAATGAGGGTTTACAAGAGTTTATATAGGCAAGGAGCTAGGCAACACTCCTCTCCTTCCCTATTCCTTATTGGGCTTGGATCAAGCTTATGGGCCTTCTACATAAGCTTGACCTTAAACAAACATAAAGGCCATAATAAAGCTACCTATTACATATGAAATATAAATACTTGAAATACTGTTTAGGAGTGATTCCAACATTACTAAATTTAGATTATTTAAAAAAGATAATTGTTGCTTAACCGAAGTCTATCAAAATTCAAATTCAACAACAAATGAAAGAAACCATTTTCAACAACAACAGAAAATTGAACTGAAATCCAAAATGCAACAACAAATGGAAAAAAATATTTTTGTGCATACTAGAAACGAATGCAAATCATTTCAAAGACCGACACATTAATAAACTTTAATTTCAAGTTTTATATAACATAATCAAATTTTATAGAGATTACGCAACACATTAAAATCTTTAGATAAGTCACTCGTTTGGAAATTTGAAATATATCACACAATGGATGATTATGACTCATCCTATTGTTCGTTGCACATATTTTTGTATTTTATGTTAACTTAGTGAAAGATCTTATAACAAACTCTTATATATGAGAGAGTGACATTGATAACTAATAGAAATTGGGGGATATTGTCCAATGAATAACAGGTATTCTCGTATAGGTAGCTATACATTTACCAAAATCGATGCATAAAATGTGGTTGAAGAAGGCTAGTGGTCTACAAACTGTGAATCAACACTGCGCGTGATCATCTTCTGGTGTTAGAACTCCATTAACATATCCCAAGCCATAGTTCATAATTAGATGAAATTTTATCTAAAGGGAATGTGTAACAGATAAATGCATAGATAAATGAATTATCTAATAGAAAGGTCTTTAAGCCCTATAATACATTCAAAAAGACAATAAAAAGAATAAATCAATTAAAGTACTTAAGAAAAATATGTCCAATTACACCGGTAGACATGAATTTCTTTCACTCATTACAAATATAAACTCTTAACAAAAGTATCCTTCAAATGCAAATGTTCAAAACTTCAAACATTTGTGGAGAAAAGCGTATATGTAGACATTAATTTATTGCATCTTGACAGTTATTACTAACCTTGGAGAAAAGCATAACAAATCATTTAAGCGATAATGTTAATTTTATCATAGAATCTCCAAAGAACCATTTTTTGTGTATAATCCATCACAATATGATTGCAAAAAGTGGATATGGAACAGTTCCTGTAAATCCAAACAAAGAATACCTATTATATGATGTGTGAGTTATTTCTTATCCAATAAAATTTTATAGTCCATGAGTACAATATTACTAAACATATATAATTACAAAAACCAAAACCCAAAACAATAATACAAAATATCGTTGGAGGATCATTTAACATTTTGAAGATGTCAAGGTCTTTGAATGAAACACATTAAAAAATGGAACTTAGTATGTTCAGATCACACATTTTCCTAAAATCTGTCCATATTGTTACGCCCCGTGCCCGTTTTGACCAAAAATTAAAACTTTACGTGAAAAATACTTGATTAACGGACCTTCTGTTACACTTAATCAACTGATAAAGGTTTATAACAAAACAACCCTTGTAACTATTTTTAAATGAAACTAGACTTGATTACCTTCAAAACGCCAGGTGGCGCGACCCGTGACGACTTACGGATCAAAAGATATGATTTTTAGAAAATCGACTAAAACCAACAAAAATCTGGAAAAGTACCATACGCATGTACGAAAAATACCATACGGTCGTATGGCCATGCAAACAAATTACACCCTTTGTATGTTTTAGAGCATACGGGCGTATGCATTTATACCATACGATTGTATGGTCTCTGACCTGCACTTTTGAACAATTTTCTGCATTTTTATAATTTCAGGAAAACAACTTCTATAACTCGTAACGACACCAAAACTTCCAAAACTAATTTAACTAATATATTACTTCATTTACATAAACATTTTTGGTCTAAGTGACCCTTGAACACATACTTTACGGGGTTTGCCAAACACCCATTTTGACCCATTTTACATACAACTCTTATACAACACACATGCCCTTTACTATAACAATAAAGACCTGGATTTTGACACTTAACAACATCTTCTACAAAACATATTACGACAATTTGGGTGTTCAACCTTGATTTGAGCCCGATACTAATACTAAGCTCCTAAGCACGTTCCAATACATTTTCAATCCGTACTTTCAAATATAAGCTTTTACCAAAGCTTATCTTCATCACACAAGCACCTACAAAACACGGTTAAACACTAAACCGTAAGCTTTCACTTAGTAAGTAAATGGCATGACAAGTTATCATATATCATAAATCATAATTTGCATCATGAACTTCACTTAAACCATCATTCATTCACATACGCATAAACTCTACATACCTTGCTAGTTTCATAACTAGGATATCCAAATCTTTTTAAACACGCATCAACTACTAAGCTCCATAAACCATCAATATCACATCAATAATGCTAAACTCATTTAGCTAGTTGTACCAACTAGCCTTATCTTCCTCTTAAACTAAACATACAAGTCATTAGGCCTTCATAACCTTAACACAAACAATAACTTAACACATAATACAAACACCATAAACTCAATATAACATCTTGTTATAGTCGATTTACTTACCTCATATCCAAGATAAACTTACCAATCATTCATCATCTTCATCCTTAATCCTTAAACCGTAATCATCACAATATTTATAAGATAATCATCTCTATGGATTTATTCTTGGATTGAAACTCTCAAAACCAATACTTGATCATTGATAGTTTGGACTTTACCTCTCTTTCTCCCTTGAACCGCCACATACACACACACACACACACACTCCTGGATAATTATGAAATGTGTATATCCTGGAGATTTCTAGTTAGGACTTTCTTAATAACAAAGTTATCTCCCAAATGATACATTTGGTCCCTCAAGCTTCTTTTCTTTTACTTTGGCCACACATAACTTTTATAACACATTTACCATTTGACAATATTAGTCCCTTAAGTCAATATCTCTTATATTTGAGACACATCAATCTTTCTATAATCATATTACATCTTCTTTGACTATTAGATTGACTATCGGGTTTGACTAGCCAATCACATAACGCTTTCAACCTAAAATCCATTGACTAACCAATTATATCGAGTCTCCCGACTCATAAAAGTCTTAGTCAAATTCATTTAGAGTCATATCCGTTTGAAAACGGGTTGCGGGTGTAACAATTCTAACCCTCTTATTTAGATTTCATCCCCAAAATCTTACATCCTTAATGCTCTTGACCATTCGTAAAATTTTCTCACATCATAGCCCTTATGCCCATTTACTATCAAGTTAATTTCTACATATCACTTAAGGTAACAATCTCAATCCAACTAAGTAATATTCAAAATGCTAAAAAAAACTCATTTAAATCACATAATTTCACAAAATTTCAAGTATTTCTAATGACACCGCGTAATTAGTATCACATCATGCTATGAAAATCCTCCATCTTACTCAAAGCTCTACCATAAACAACACTTCACATCACAAACTTATCTAAAATTTTCAACAACGAAGACTTGTCATTTGGAAAAAATTTACTATTTTGACTTTATACAAATCAAACTTCAACACTATTACTAAGCCATTCACTAATGCACTCACATGACCTATAGTCATATACAGGTCAATCTAGTATTTTACTTAATACTAAGCACATACTTACTTCAAAAACCGACAACTATTGCAAATTTATATCAAGTGCCATCTAAACGGCACTTTCAAAACCAATTATATGCATTACTTAAGCAATCTTCTTGTTAAATTTTGGGATTACTTACCCATTATCTTCTAAAATTAATGCACAAACTCATTCTAGGCATCTATCTTAAGGTTTTGCACATAACCTTAACGCCGTTATAAGTTTCTATTCACATCTAATATCATTTCTTATAACGTCTAACTTGTTTTAGTTCTCAAGTCCTAATTCTCACCTGTACTCATGCCATATAAGATACACATAAGCGCACTCATTTACAATTCGTTATTTACCTAAAAAGGCGTCCCAATCTATGAAAGTAAGGAATTCTAAACTTATGGTTGGGCGATTTACAATTTCTTCATTTAAATGAAGAGGCGTCTCAATTCATTTTAATAAGGAGATTATAACTCATCTTACTTACTCACTTCTGACACAACAATCATACTTACTTTACTATTCCTCTTTTTTTTAGACTTGGATCCAATCTCACTAACTTTTCTCATATAGGCAAGTCGGCCTTTTCCCCGTAGGGCTTAGCCACTTTACCTTAACCTTGCGCATGTTAAAATATATGCCATAAAGGCAAGCTAACAGCCATACCATGAAGGCAAGTTAATACCCACACCATAAAGGCAAGCTAATAACCATGCCGTGAAGGCAAGCTAATAACCATGCGCAAGCTAAAACCCATGCTATAAAGGAAAGCTATTACCCATGCCCTGAAGGAAAGCTATCAACCATGCCATGAAGGAAAACTATCAACCATGCCATAAAAGGCAAACTAAGCTATCCCGAAGGATACTTCGACACATGCCAAGGATATAGGCAAACCATGTCGGTGAAGGCAAACTAAAAACCATGCCATGAAGGCAAGCTAGGCCATCTCGAAGGTTGCTAAAATACATGCCATAATAGGCGAGCTGGGATATCCTGAATGATACCAAAACTAGAGCATCTTAGTTCAGTTCGGTAGAACGTGGGTCTCCAAAACCTGATGTCGTAGGTTCAAATCCTACAGAGCATGATTCTGTTCTTGTTAGGTCTAATTAGAATTCAATAACTTCACTAATCCAACCTATGTTTACTTTAACATCGTTACTCATTTTATCATTCACGTACTTCTATCAGTAAGTACACATTATCAATTCTCATTGCCTTAAGCAATTTTAACATTCGCTAATATGTTTACTTTCATCTAGACAACTTTCTATATAATACTTGTCGATTTATTATATTTTCATTTTCAAAATGCAATCTATCATTCATCCAACAACCCAGCTTGACTCACACATTCACTATGTGCCATCTTCATTTTAGACAAGGTCTATATGATGCTTGTCCATTTACAACTCACACATTTTCTATGTGTTCTCACAACGCACTTTTACTATTACCCGTCAACCCCTTGTTGACCATATTCTCAACTTATACTATCACATCATTTAGTTTACACAACATTTACGCATGTAAACCTTACATAGGTTTATTCTATAACACTCTCATTAATCTCATCATACACATTCCAATATATTAACATGATTATTCATGTTTAGAATTTCTTTCTTGCGCACTTCATATCACTTATGAATTCTAGCGCAATCTATATCTCATTAATCACTTCTACTCATCATGCTTAAACATTTATTAATAACGCATTTTACTTATCATGTTTTATATGAAACATGATTTCATCACATCTTAACCATACACTTTAACTTTTCTTATTTTAATTAAGCGTGTAAAAATCATGCTTCAAGCATCTAACCATACTTCACTAATCATTTCTTACTTTATCTCAAGCTTTTTAAGCATCTATGTTTTATCAAAGAATTATCATACTTTTTAACTTTCCACATATCAATATGGCTTATCAACCTTTTACCACCATTTGGTCATCACACATATTTGGCAATTAAAAATTACACTAGACTTAATATTTAATATTTAAATTATATAGTCTATGGTTCATATATCACATTGCAGAATCAATCTATCTCTGAGCATCAACATTCTAATTAGCCGTAAGTACTAGTCTACCTTATAACTAAGGCATTCGCTTCCCACACCACTTATACCTACGGCAAACGCAACTATAAGTGGTCTAAGTTTAGGTAACCTACAATGGCAACCTAAATCACTTAAACCGAAGCTCTGATACCAATTTGTTACGCCCCGTGCCTGTTTTGACCAAAAGTTAAAACTTTACGTGGAAAATACTTGATTTTAACAGACCTTCTGTTCACATAATAAACTGATAAAAATTATAGCAAAACAGCCCTTGTGACTATTTTTAAATGAAACTACACTCGATTACCTTCAAAACGCCAGGTGGCGCGACCCGTGACGGATTACGGATCAAATGATATGATTTTTAGAAAATCGACTAAACTGATGGTGCCGAAGTTCAAGTGATTGAGACGACGATGCCATAACCATGACTTTGTTTTCGAAGCCTTTGACAACAAGCAAATTGGAGAAGACTTCATCATATCTTCGATAGAGATGGTGTATAGATTTGAACCACGTGTTCCTCTTAAAAGTTCCTTACCATCAAGTTCTCTAACGAAACAAGTATGTTTTCTGAAGGCTACTTCAAGATCAGAATCACATAATTGACCAACAGAGAATGATTATAACCAAGACCTTCCACATAGTATACTACGAGATAACACTATCACCAACAACATAATCTCCATAACCCATAATTGCATCGAAATGATCATTCCCGAATCTAATCGTCTCCGATGAATTTGCTCACGAAGTTCATGAGCCGCGACCGGTCTCAAATATATGCTTGGAACAACTGAGTCCAGTACCACGTAACGATTTGAACGATCCGCGGTTGAACATGCACAAGAATGGATAATCGGATAATTGGGATCCCCATGCAAGAATGGGTTCCATTTGGTTAGTAACAATGATTGGAACACCCACATCGAAATGGAAACATTCATATCGTAAATAGAGGCAATGGAATCATCAAGAATAGATGCAATGCTGGTATCCGTATTTGACCTATTCAAAGTATGTTCACTTCTTAAAGGAATAGTTCTTCCAAGAGGCATCCATTTTCTAGTGGGCATTGTCTTAGCATATCGAGGACATGACCGATTAGCCTTTTGACCAAACGGTATCCATCTATATCCTATCTTACTAAATTTTCTTCCGTGGGTTTCCACCGCTTTCTAACTTTCTTCGCTTATGCCTTTTAGCCTTCTTAGCATGATTTTTAGCATTAACAATATTAATCGGACAATTGTGACGATTAGGCAAAACATTCATACCACATTCATGATTAGCAAAGAATTCACGCAGACATCATTACATGGTTTGCGATAGTATCGAATTGAATTAATTACAAGACGCCTATGGCTAATACTAGAATCAACACGATTCGCTTTATTCAACTCAAACTTAAAGTTCCTAGGTTGGTCTTCTACTCTTTACGGTGTGCATTCTTAGCTCATGAGGTCCTATCTTGCTTGGTATTTCCCGAGGCTTGACCCGCTTGCTTTAATGTCACCGACTCTGTAGAGGGAATTATGGGAACATTAGTTGGTTGATCTACTTTTGCATTCCCGAACTAGATGTGCAAGGATCGAACTTCTCAAGGCACATTAGTGTTCACTTTTTAAAGCGGGTATGAAATGGTTTAAGCGCTTGGCATTAGGCATAGAACAAGGCATTACGCCTTTACCTTTGCACCTAAGGATTTAGGACATGTTGCAATTAACATTCTAGCGAGTTCCGAGATCGTTTGGCTCGAATGCACGCAAACCTAATTTCTATCAAGAGGCTTATTTAGGTAATCCTCCTCCACAATCTCACGGAGACATTCTAGACTATCCTTAAGGTGAGCATGAGTTATGAAACACGGGTTCATTATTCCTAAGATGAGGAGGAATGTATCTAATAATCACAGAATATTTGCAATGAGGATGACTTTGAAGTGACATTCTCATTAAACACAAGTGGCGGTTTCCTTTTTCCCGACTCAGATTCTCAATTTCCTTTTGTAAAGAGGTTATTTTTCGTTGTTTTGTCACGAGTGACTTTAATTGAATCATATAACTCTTTAAAATGACGCTTAACCTTTTCATTTTCGCTAGAAAACTCGCTTTCCTTTGTAATGCATTTACTAAGTTTTGAAGATGAAATGTTTGAGAATCTTGAGAATCTAAAGGAGGAGGCATTCGGGAGCCGCCACATTGTTCTTTTCACCCTTTAATTGAGAAATTTGGGCTTTCAATTTTTCGATCGTGCAACACCGAGCTTGAATCTGTTCGTCACGCTTATGTATCCGAAAACTCGCATCAAACTCGGAGCATCCGAAGATGTCTTTATATTTGAGGTTTTGACATTTTCTTTAAGATGTTGATATTTTAGTTGTAAATTAAAATGCTCAACTTCTAGTTTAGAAAATGTTTTACCAAATTGTCGTGATCATCCGATCAATTTTATCATTTAGTTTAGAATTAGTTTTTCAAGCTCAATGACACGATCATGGGAGACTTTCAGAGCAACAGATAATTCATGAAATTGAGAAGCATTAATGGAACAATTTGTAGCGATGAAAACACATCTTGAGCAATACATTCGTAAATCGATTCTCATTCGGTGTATGCAAATTCTTCCTCTCAATCTCATTATATTTTAATTCTCGCTCATAGTCACTAACCTCAACTATCATTGCATCAAATTCCTTTTCCATCTCTTTAATATCCGAGTCCATCCCTTTTAAGACTCTCAAATTGATCTTTTAGTTGTTTAAAGAAAGGCATGACCTCTGTTAAATAGCATTCTTTAGTTTGCTCAA
Source organism: Chrysanthemum lavandulifolium (assembly GCA_022545495.1). Lineage (NCBI taxonomy): Eukaryota > Viridiplantae > Streptophyta > Magnoliopsida > Asterales > Asteraceae > Chrysanthemum > Chrysanthemum lavandulifolium. The sequence continues at coordinate 59,935,340 of CM040242.1, forward strand.
ACCCTTTCCCCTCGCTATCCTAGTGGGTGTGATCCTTTTCTTACATGTTTTCTCAAAATCAACAAATAATTGAAAGATGACATATTGGTGATTAAGGTCTTACTTTTAGTGGCAATAGTTCTAGGACTAGATGCATTGGTGTATTAGGAGGATACACGGTGGTCGAGGGCATTTTCCCAAGAGGGGTTTGTTACCACAAGATTCTCTCGCTTTTGCTTATCTATATCCTTTTCCGAACACTTGCTCGGGCGTTAACAATGTTTGAGGCTTAAACTTATTCAAGGAAATCCAATTTTCCTTTTTGTAATCATGGGGTTTGTACGTTATGTTCTTCTCCTTACAAATTGGATTTTCTAGCTTCTTATTCATTTTCTTCCTAGATGTATCATCTAATTCTCTATCTTCCTCAGTACACTCAGAGCAGCTAGGTTTTTGTCTAGGCTTAAGGATTTCATTGCCATCATAAATTACCTTATGAGCAGTTTTAGCCTTTTTGATGACCTCTGGATTTGGTTCCTCAACAAGGGAATGCTATGCTTATCGCTAATACTCTATGCTTAGTGATCAGTGAGCGATCGAATGGTGTTCCTTATACGTACAACTTATTTTCAAGCTTGTTTTCAAAGTTTTAGATTGGAAAAGTCATTCAAAAGTTTTGATTCCTTAGCATTGAATTCTTGCTTAAGCATTTTCACATTTTCTTGAAGTTCTTGTTTTGCTTAGCAGCTTTAGAAAGCTTTTCTTGTAAGGATTTTAACTCTTGTTTTAATACTTCTTCCTAAAATTACTTTTTCGAATAATTGTACGCATTTGGTCATCCATTTCCGCTCACGGTGGTTAACTCAAACTTAGCACTGCTCATAGATAGCAACTTGTTCATTATAGACATTCAGTTCAGAGATAACAGAATCATCAGGAATACATGCAGTATATTCATCAAAGACATAGTCATTATTGACTGCGGAAGATGCATCGTTTGATACAATCTCACTTTCACCTTGTTTCACATATTGATCATATGGGACAATATTGCTATCATCCACATTATCAATATCTGATTCATAAGTCTCAAGAGTTTGTACTTCATTATGCATCTTTCGCTCATCAACATCATCATATAGTTTTAATACATCTGAGATGATTGATTCTTTAGATGGACCAGTTTTCTGTGATGTTGAGACCTTAGGAGAGACCATTGGAGAAATGCTAGCCATGAAAATTGTTTGTGCAAGAGGTTCATCATCGACTTGAGTCGTATGCATCACATCGGCGACTTGGAAGGCATTCGATGATTGTTACCTAACTCCCGAATTGGTCGCTCATCAACATCAAGATCATAAGTTTTGGCATTTCCCAAGAAGAAACAAGAATTCCTCTTCATCCAAGATCGCCCATTATCTTAAGCTTGAACCAAAGAACATCTTTTCTCTCAAGTATTCTCGCATTCGAGGACGTTTTGGCGATGTGCGGTTCCTTGCAATATGTCCTCACCTCCACGCTTGTAGCACTTAAGCGGCTTTGCTTGTCCTCGATTTCCATTCCTTCCCTATTCGGTTGCCACATATCCTCTACCACCTCCACCTCTTCCTTGTTCGAATCGCCTTTCTTGAATCGGGTTGTACCACAACCTTCCCATCTCGACGGTGGCTTGATTGTGTGGATTGGATGCTGCTCGAGGTTGTTGTTGGTGTGTGGGAGAGAGTTCATGTTTTGACTAATCATGAGAGCTAGTTGATTAATGAAGTTTCCTACGCTTGCATCAAGATCGACTTGCTTGAACATTGGATCGGGAATGAGTTTGTGTTTACCATTACCCATGGGTATGACTTGAGATGCTTTGGTGGTTATACCAACATTGGTGTAGAAAGTCGTAGAATCATTTGGTGAGCTTGATTCTCCCGATTGGTTTTGAACCGATCTAGAATTCTTTTCTCAAACATAGCATGCCTCTCATTTCAAGAAGAAATGCATACAATTGCTCATAGTTTGTATTCTTCAATCCTTTAGTGAGCTTCGGATGTGACAAACTTGTGCCATTCGGGATTCATGTTGTTAACAAACTTTGAGTCCAAATGAATGTTAGGCATGGTCATTCGATGTTCCTCATGTCATTCACTAGCTTATGGAATCTCACGTAGTACTCATAGACACTCTCATCCGGTTTCATCTTGAAGTGCTCAAATTCATCATATAGTTGTGATTCTCTGCTTCAACAGCTAATTGAGATCCCGAGAGAAGCATCTTGACATTATCCCATCTGACCTTTGCTTCAAATGTTGTGATTGATAAGCTTGTAGATGTCTTTGGAAGACCTTGAAGTACAATGTTTGAAGCCCTTATATCCGCATCAAATCTCTTTTCTCCTTATCATTGAGCTCATCATACGCCTTGGTCCGCCTATTCCATAGATCATTGTTCCATCGCAATGTATCAATTAAGTCTCCGTAGTCTCAACTGATAAGGTCCTTCATCGATTGACTTGAGGATGTTGACTCCGTTTCTTTTCCCAAACAAGACAAACGGATTCGTTGTGCCCATGAGTCATAATCGCTATGTCAAGCATAGGTGGACGAGTATCGAGACCTGCCGCTGAACGCCCCGCCACTGGAAGAAGCAATAGTAGGAACGATGTTTACCATGATAACAAGTTCTACGGGATTTTACTATTCTTTGATTAAACCGGGAAATTGATTCTTTCACGGGAGTTTACTAAACCAAAAGAACAACCGTAAGAATGTAGTACGAAGAAGTAACAAGTCTAAATAGACAAGTCGCAAAACACTCAACTCGTTTAGTAGTCAACTCGCTAAACACCCAACTCGCTCACAGAAACAAGTCGCTTAAGTAATCAACTTGCTAAATAGCTAAGTCGCATAAGTATCAACTCGCACCACCACAATCAACTCGCTTAATGAGACAAGTCGCTAAATAGCCAAATCGCTTTAGTATCAACTCGCAACACAATCAACTCGCTTAAAGAAGCAAGTCGCTTTAGGAATCAACTCGCTTAACCACCAAGTCGCTTAAAGCTTAACTCGCTAAGTAGCCAAGTCGCATATAACAACTCAGATCCAAGAACAAAGCAACTCGCTTTGAGGAAATGTATCCGAGACTCAACTCGCTTTGTACAAATTTCAAAAATAACCACTTTGTCAATCAAAAACAACCAAACCACATTGATTTATGCCTTCCAATTCAAAACATAAACACATATGATGATCCTAAACACAAAAGTACAAGCAAAATTCAAACTTTAACACTAGAACTTATCAAAATGAATCAAACTCTTCTAAACACTTAATACCCCAAAAACCTTATGAAATCCACCAAAACAAAGAGCATGAAAGATGAGTGATCAAACCATGGCTCTTGATACCAATTGTAAGATATAGGATTTCATAAACACACTAAACCATAATCCAAGTAGGCGATAAAAGTGTTAGAGAGAGAAAGTTCTAGAGAGAAAGGAAAGAGTTGGGGCATGTGAAACAAAGAAAATGGTATTGAGCCCAACCTCTACCTGGGAGGTAGAGGTATTTATAGTTTCTTACAAACTAACGCCACCTACGGGCGTGGATCGCATACAGGTGGTAAACACCCGTCCGTCCTCCACGGTGTTACATAACAAACTACTTATTAATATACCTTGACTATGATGAGTATGCAAATACTCATCATTTTTATACCTTTTAGACTGCAAAAACATCTGAAAACACCCGTCAAAGCATCAAAATGATAAAAATATCACAAATAAGTGTTTTATGTGTTTCAAATGCAAAAATACCAAAATCAAGTGAAAAAAGTATCAAGTTTGCATAATTGGCAGCTTTGGTCCCTCAACTTTGAAAAGTGTCAAATATAGTCCCTGGTAAATCAAAATAAAGAAAAATGTTATTTAAAGTCCCTAGGGATTCATGAGTTGTCAAAATTGGTCCTTGAAATTTAAAATTGCAAAAATGGCAACTTAGGTCCCTGAAGTTTCAAAAATGACATAAAAGGTCCTTGGAAATTTAAAATGGAAAATAATTACATTCATGGTCCTTGGTTTATCATATTTGGCAGGATAGGTCCTTGTGTTAACTTTGGGAAAGTTGCAATTCCAGTCCCTCAAAAATCGGCAAATTGCAAAAATGGTCCTTGTATATAAGCTACAACCAAACGGACCCCTTTTTGTTATTAAAGTCCAAATCCTTTTTGAACCCTGCCAAATCCCTTTTAAACCCCCCATTTTGAACTCACCCCGTTATTAATAATACCGGTCAACGCAAGTCAAATCCCACCATCACTGTTCATCGTTCTCACAAAATCCCGCCAAACCAGAAACCACCATGGTTTCAGCCACCTTGCCTGGTTTCCACCTTTCCACCTCACCTTACCAGCTGTTTACCCACTCCCTAACACCTCCACATCCAACAAAATTCTTTAATTGCTTCCAAACCACTACTCCTGCTCAAAAGACTTTTGGCGCCAAAATGCCAAATGGACAGTTATGATGATTCTGAAAGATCCAATGGTTGGAATGAAGTGGGAAAGTCTCAGAGATGTCGACAAAGCTCTAAAAGATCATTATAAAGAAAGAAGGAAGCAATGTGAAGAACTATATAGTATAATTTTTAAATTTCTTAGTCGCTTTAATTACTTCAAGCTTTCCAAAGGTAAAATTTAGATTTCAAGTACTTTGTTTAAGTTATTTCAAAGTATGTGAACCTTTTCAATAATCAATTTTAGTGTTAAGCTTCATTTTCGTTTGTGCAATTTTAATGTCAAAATTCTCATATTAGCTTAAAGTTGTTTATAGTTGTTGTATTGGACTTACAAGCTCATATAAGCTCCTTATATAGCTTGTGTAAGCTATTAGAAACCATAAAAGTCAGTTTAGTATCAAAAAGCAAAATTACCAAAAATACCAAAAAAATTAGTTATAAATAAAAAATCAATGAAGAAGATGATCAAGAAGTCGAGAGTGGTTGATTGTGGATTGCCCTGGTTTAGTGCTTCTTGGGAAGCTATAGGTTGTGTTCTCAGTTCTTGGTTCTCTGTTTTGTGCTTGAACACAATTTGTAAGCAATTTCTTCAAAATTTGCATTTTCTAGTTTAAGTGTTTAAAGTGTATTAATTTTGGCTTAATTCTGTTTAAATATAGTGATTATAAGTTAATCACTAGATTTCTTGGTTTGAAAAGCTGTCTTTGTGCTTAAAGTTTCAAAACAGTCCTTTAAAGTGTTGTTTGGATTCACTGTATTATCTGTGTTAGAGGGTATTTGTGTTGTTGCTTGTTGTTGTTTAAAGTCACACTAGCACCTAATAACTCATTGCAACAATAAAAACCAGTGCTCATTTGATAAAAAGTCAAAATATCCTTTGATCACCTCTTGTTTATTAACTGTTGGATTTTCATGTTCCATGATCATGTTTTCATGTTCATAAGTTGATAATATTGATCAAACCAGTCTTAATTCACCTTAATACAACATAATCAGTGAGTAGGATTGATTTAAAGTTCATATTAGTCAACCTTTAGTGTAATTTAAAAAGTCAAAATTTTCAGTTTAAGTAGTTTTTGAATAATCTAGATAATTTTATATAGGATTTAATATTAAGTTTCAAGATTTGAGCTTTTGGGATATTAATATTCAACTGCTCATCTTTATCATAGTATTTTTTATAATTTCTAGTTAGCTTATTTAACTGCTTATTTCTTAGCTTACTTTAGACCCTTTTCTAAAAAAGTGCCTTGTGCACGAGTTGATCGAGTCTTTTCACAAGCTAATAAAAGCTCATTAGTAAACCTTAGCTTGTGAATTTTGGTTTTTGAAAGCTAACCTAATGTATTAAAGTTCCAAGCTTAATTTTTACTTTCTAGCTTATTTGATAGGTACGCAAGTAGCTTTTAAGTTGTCTCATTTCTGTGTACACCGAACACTCGCTAGCAAGTTTTTCACAAGCTCACAGAGCTTAATAGTGGGTCAAACCTTGTATATTTTGGTTTTCTGAGAAGCTCACCTAACAAGCTTGTTGCCTCAGTGCTTATTTTGAGCTTTGGAGCTTTTGCCCCTAGCTTAATCTAGCCTACAAAAACTGTGCAGGCTTGTTTGTTTTCTTGGTTTAGTAGAAGTGCTTATTTGCTTATTAAAAGCTTATCAGTATGATTCTCTGTGCCTTTTAGCTTAATATAAGTAGCTTTAGCTTATTTACATCTTATTTTAACTTTGGTTCCAACTGTGAAGTTTATTTGAGCTTTAAAATCAAAATAAGTATAAGCTTAAACTCATAAGCTCATAAGCTCATTTATCGCTTATTTTTAAGTTTCAAAATTTTGTTTTCATTAAAGTTGCTTATTATCAGTAGTATAATAGATTTCAAAAAGGAAAACCACAAAAACATCATTTTAAAAATAGTGATAGCGTTTATTTAATATAAATTAGCTTTTTAATTTTTCTTTTCAGCTTATTATTAAGCACTTTCTGTTTTTATAATTTTCTTAGCTTTCTGTCATCATAGGATATTTATAGAAAAAATTTCAGAATTTTCTTGGTTTGTTTAGTATTTATTAGAATTTAAAATAGTTAAAAAGTATTAAATAATTAACAATAAATAAATAAAAAGCATAAAAAATATCTTTTCAGTTTTAAAATTAGTTTTATTATATTTTAGATTTTTCTAAGTTAAAATTTCATTTTTCAAGGTTAATTTTATATTTTCTTGTATTTAAGTGTATTTTAAATAATTAATAAATAGTAATTAATTAATAATAAATAGATAAAAAGTGTAAAAAATATATTTTCAATTTTAAAATAAGTTTTATAATATTTTAGATTTTTCTAAGTCATAATTTCACTTTTCTAGCTTTATTTCATATTTTCTTATATTTTAGGGTATTATTAAATAGTTAAAAATAGTTTTTAATTAATAATAATTAAATAAATAGTCATAAAAATAATTTTAATTTTCCAATAATTTCCTTTTATTATTAGGATTGTAAAATATCATTTTCATATCCATAGGTGTTTTATTCTTTTAAATTTACGCTTTATTTTAGACGCTTACGTAAATTTAATAAACGCGTAAACGACGTGTTCACGCTTGTTTAACTGATTGTTGTGCTTTATAGTTCTATATCCAAATACAATTCCAATCAATCAAGAGTGTAATTATCCACCAAAATCTTTACGCATCATTATCCTTAGTGATCATTCTACGCCCCGAACGCGTGCTCACACACCATTCAACCTCTCGGGACTTAACGACTGGGAAACACTATACTCCTCTGGACTTAATTGCATTGGTTTTAGACTGCTTGAATTTTATTACGGTTGACCATTCACAAGTGGTTGACTTGTGTAATAAACTTGACAGTTAGGAAGCGATCAACTACGACTACGAGCTTTCTAATGAATACATAGACATGAGGTGACCGACTCTTTAATGACTGAATTTTCTAATTCCTAACATTTACAATTCTTTATTTACATAAAAAGGCGTCCCAATCTATGTAAGTAAGGAATTCTAAGCTTATGATTCAGCGATTTACAATTTCTTCATTTAAATGAAGAGGCGTCCCAATCCATTTAAATAAGGAGATTATAAATCATTATACTTATGCACTTTCGACACAATAATCATACTTACTTTACTTTTCATCTTTTTTTTAGCCTTGGATCCAATCTCACTAACTTTTCCCATAAAGGCAAGTCGTGCTTTTCTCCGTAGGGCTTAGCCACTTTACCTTAACCTTGCGCAAGCTAAAATCCATGCCATAAAGGCAAGCTAACAACCATGCCATGAAGGCAAGCTAATACCCATACCACAAAGGCAAGCTAATAACGATGATGTGAAGGCAAGCTAATAACCATGTGTAAGCTAAAACCCATGCCATAAAGATAAGCTAGTACCCATGCCATGAAGGCAAGCTATCAACCATGCCATGAAGGAAAACTATCAACCATGCCATAAAAGGCAAGCTAAGTTATCCCGAAGGATACTTCGACACATGCCAAGGATATAGGCAAACCATGCCAGTGAAGACAAACTAACAACCATACCATGAAGGCAAACTAGGCCATCCCGAAGGATGCCAAAATACATGCCATAAAAGGCAAGTTGGGCATCCCGAAAGATACCAAAACTAGAGCATCTGATCCAAGCTATAGTTACTTTAATATCTTTACTCATTTTATCTTTCATGTACTTTTAACAGTAAGTTCAGATTATCATTTCCTCAATTCTCATTGCCTTAAGCAATTTCAACATTCGCTGCTATGTTTACTTTCATCTAGACAAGTTTCTATATAATACTTGTCGATTTATTATATTTGCATTTTCACAATGCAATCTATCATTCATCCATCAACCCCAATTGACTCATACCTTCACTATGTGCCATCTTCTTTTTAGACAATGTCTATATGATGCTTGTCCATTTACAATTCACACATTTTCTATGTGTTCTCACAACGCACTTTTACTATTGCCCGTCAACCCCTTGTTGACCATATTCTCAACTTATACTATCACATCATTTACTCTACACAAATTTTACGCATGTAAACCTTACATAGGTTTATTCTATAACACTCTCATTAATCTCATCATACACATTCCAATATATTAACATGATTATATTCATGTTTACAATTCTTTCTAGCACACTTCATATCACTTATGAATTCAAGCGCAATCTATATCTCATTAATCACTTCTACTCAGCACGCTTAAACATTTGTTACTAACACATTTTACTTATCATGTTATAATAATTACAGACTATTGGAAAAATCCATTTAAACAGACAATTGGAAAATGGCTAAGCTAATATTGTCATTCTTAAAGGCTAAGCTTTAAACCATGAATAAAAGGATAAGCTAATATTGTCATTTTAAAAGACAATTGGAAAAATCTCGGAAGATATTAATATGGTTCCCATGTTTCAAAATACTATACGGAAGATCTTAATACCTTACCTACCCGAAATCCATTGTGTCTACCGTGAATTTACATAGGGTTGTACAACATGATCGGACAAACACGCTACTTCGTTAGTCGTTACTTGTAATGGTTGTCCTACAAAAGGTATTACCACAAGTTACATGTTGTCCGACAAAATTAACCCACAATAAAACCTTAATCCTATTTCTAACGATGGATATAAACATTAATATTAGGCAAAATCGCTCTAGAAGCTCCAACAATAACGTAACATTCAGTTAAAAAAATGAAATCCAACCAAGACTGATTTTGATGAACCGAGTCACCAGTTTATAATATGAAGAAGTTGATCATAAAAGTCCATATTAAGAAGAACCTTAGAAGAGTATGGGCATCAAGATTGCTATTTAATCCTCTAACACTAACTGACCCATTTGAGATAAGCTACAACCAAAATTGATCCATTCAAATGGACCAAAATTGCCACTTTTGATATTGACTATAATACAATGCATGTAGGATATAAATCGCATAAAATTACGAATCCGTCTTGGAGGGCTCTAAATCAAGATTTTCATCTGTGTCTTCCTCGTTAGAGTCTTGAAACTGCATAACCTCTAGCCTGAAGTATCTCACAATCTTTTTCTTAACTTTCCCCGATACCTCAACTGATTCAACAACCTCCAAGATGCGAGCCCAAGCATCAGGTTGCACCCTATCCATGGAGCAAAACAAAATCAAACCAAAGATGCAAAAGTGATCATATTATATAGATAACGAATAAAGGCATAATATGTAACAATGACTGGTACAAAACTCTCATTTATTATAATAGACAGATAGTACTTAAAGTCCAAAAAGCGAAGAGTCTTGTGTTATATCTCCACAAAACCTAAAAATCAACAACATTTTAACATCATATTAACAATTGTAGCCAGCAACCAACTCTTCAAAGGTGAATATCAAAACTGCAAATTATGTTTGTACCTACGATCAGCCTCAATGTTGTTGAGATCTTCACCAAATGAACCATCCAAAAACATCCTAAAAACATAAAAAGAAAAATCAAAACTTCGCATAAAAATTCTAAAAATCACAATATTTGATTCAATATAATTTTGCCCTATAAAAATGTGCCCTATAAGGCTATAACAAATATGATGTTTTGGTTTTCAAGCTACAAATACGTTTAAATTTAATGGCAATATTGCACATATTACCACTTCCATAAGCAACATGACATTATGAAACTAAAACATGAAATCCATATTTCAACACAGAACTTTATAAAATCAACAAATTACTTCAATATCTAAATTGATTATTGTACCATAACAGATGTTTAATCTCCTTTCCATATCATCACATTATATCTTGAAACAAAAAAGGTGAATTGATAAATTACTACAAACATCAAACCTTTTTTAGTTCTTGTAACCCATTAACCAATTCGATCAAATAGTCAATCATTACAAGTTGAATATGAACAATCCTGTGTAAGAATAGATTTGAACAAAAATCAAAACGATAATAATTGAATAAAAAAGAGCAAATATTTTGAAAATGATCATACATCACAATTTGCTTTTGTAGTAGTGACCAATTTTTTTGCTTTTGTGGGTAGGGGTGCTCATCGGTCTAAACCGACCGGACCGATTAAAACCGGACGGACCGAGACCGAATCCAAGAAAACTCGGACCGAGACCGAGACCGAATGAGGTCGGTCCGGTCCGTCCGTCCGTCCGGCCGGTTTTGTCGGTCGGTCCGGTCCACAAGCTAAATTCGGTTTCGTCGGTTTTGGTCCGACCGACCGACCGACCGGACCGAGACCGAATCCGTAAAAATCTAGATCGAGACCGACCGCCGGTCCATCGGTCCGGTCGGTTTCGGTCCGGTCCGGTCGGTTTTGTTCGGTCGGTCCGGTCCGTCCTCATCTGCTTGAAAGACCCTATTTCATGGTACTTTCCTTTCAAATTTATCCTTTTTGGGGCATTTTATGAAATTTTTGGACATTTTTGCCCCTCTTAGCTAATATAAATATTTTTTTCTCGAATGGCAAAAATGTCACATACTACCTTAAAAAGGATGAATTTAAAAGAAAATTACCCACAAAAGCAAAAAAAATTGTCCGCTACCCACAAAAGTAAATTGTGTCAAATATAATACTTTTAAAAAACATTTGCAAAAAAAAAAAAAAAAAAAAAGCATTGCTTACCAATTCCCAATTCTTCTAGGTTTCTTCCATGTTGACAAGATAGAATTCATCGACACGTTGAGTTAACAAAATGTTTTTTTTTATTGATTTTGAATAGGTATGGTATACCCGCGTCCGATTTGGGTTTATGATTGATTGTAGGAACCAATACCTTAAACATAATTTCGTATGTTAATTTTGGTTGTGCATTTGAATTTAGTAAAATTAATTGTTTAGGTGTAACTGATTTGGGAGTATTGAAATGGTCAAAGCGTATTGTAGGAGGTGGGCTTTAAGAAGTAGATAAATAGACGTGTTGTACCTTCCTTACTCATGTACCAATCACATAACGAACACGCCAAATAATTAAATACAATTCGTGTTTCATAGAGTTGTTCTAAACTCGCTTATCATATAAGATTGCATATATGTTTCATTTCTACAGACTTTTATCTCCAATTGTGTATATTGATGTGTTTCTTTGTAATTGCTAATTGCCTAATATACAAGTTACTATTTTATTTTATTTTTATTTTTATTTTTTTAATATTTTTTTTCTATTTTTAAAATACCTTTGAATTTTATATGTCTTTAGCTTTTTTTGAACAAGGAATCATTCCATTTCAAACCTCACAAATGGAGGAAGATACAAACCTCACAAATGGAGGAAGATACAACATAACAAGTTACAACGGAACCAAACAGGTTCAACCAACAAGATAAACACCATAATAGTTGCAACAATTTACAAAGAACACAATTCAAAGGTGGTGAATCACCCAAGTGAATTTTGATCGATACAACCATATAAAGGCAGCTGACAAAAGTACACTAAGATAAAATACCAGATCCAAAAGGAGCCGAACAAAAGCCTAACAGATCTAAAATCAAACCCTACGCAAAGAAGAAGTTCTAAGAATAACGGACCACAACAGATCCGAAAGCAGAAGAGCGGAAGCCCCGATCCGAGCAGAATCAAGAATGGTATTAGCGACAACAAGATCGGATGAGATTAAGATCAAGCAAACACTTTATTTAAAGAAAGAAAGACAAAAAGAACGGTTCTACGTGGGCCAGAAATTAATCACGGAAAAGGAACAGTTTTGATGGAGAAAAGTTTTTTTAGTGAGAAGGAGGAGAAAGTTTTAAGAGAGAGAGAGTTGGCCCTTTTTATATTATATGTCTTTTAGCTAGTACGAGTAATAAATATAAGAAAGCTAATAACCAATTATATAGACGGACAATGATTAGCCGAAAAGGGTGCTAGCAAGCTTAACGTTGGGCTACATCATTAGTATCATACTTGGTAAAAGTTGGCCCACGTGCACCGGCCCATATTCAGGATCAAGTAGGGGTGTTCATGGGTTGGGTAATAACCGAATAAACCGAAAATCGAACCTGAACCGAACCGAAAAAACCGAACCGAACTAAAAATTTGGTTTTAAGTTTGGATATGGCTTTAATATCCGAACCGAAACCTAATTTATATAAATATATATATATATATATAAACATTTTATATATTTAATATATATATATTTTTATATATTTATATATACAAAAGACCATTAAAATTTTATCCTAATATAAAAAACACTTTTTATGCTTGAAATAATTTTTTTTTTGCTAAAAATCTATTTAATTAAATTAAAAAAATATATAAATTGGGTTTTCGGTTTTGACCCATAACAGAACCGAACTTCGGTTCGGTTTTGTCACATATATTTTCGGTTCGGTTCGGTTTTCGGTTATGGCCCAAGAAAAAATTAACCGAATAAACCGATTAACCCGAAAACCGAACCGATGAACACCCCTAGGATCAAGTGTACTTATGTTGTTTTCAACTTCAAATGAATGTACATCTTACTATCTTATAATGTAAGAAGACATTTTCTTTTATTAAAGGTCTTAATTTTAAATAATACAATTTAGTATGCACCATGTACAAGTCATGAAAACTCTTTTCCTTCATTATATGTCTTAAATATAAGTAATAAAATTAAGTATGCACCATGTACAAGTCATGCAAGCCCTTTTTTTCCATAAATGTATCTTAATATCATTAATTCATAATTAATATACATTTTTAAAACACTCATTTAATAATATATACAAGTATTAAAATACATAATACAAATTATACAAGTTGTTAATTGATGATACTTTAAAACCCTCTTTCAATGAAAAATACAATTAAAAAACGCACAGACAAACCAAGTAAGTTTACTAAAAAAAAAAAAAAAAAAAAAAAAAAATGCATAGTTTCACCAAACTTTACCATTGCTTATACTTTCTAAACGAACAAACCAATCAAGAAACTATTGCGAAAAAACGACAAATTAAGTAAATTATTAGCCGAAAAAATTAAATTACATGGTATCACAAATTGCATCGCTGCAGATCCCCGCTATTGTCTTTAACATGTTTAGTGAAGTGATAATATTTGTAAATGCAATTAAACTATTTAATTTTTTTGTTAAAACCATATATTAAAACAAGTATATAGTCGTTGATTTTGGTCATACCAATTTCAAGCAAGTTTGTGAAAACAAAATTACAGAACTACAAAAACTAAGCTTATTTCGTTTAGTGGGCTTCTTGTGATAGTGATTAGATTGGTGGATGGGACCAATGGGCTATACCCAAACAATAAAAAGAAAAGTCTTGCAAACAAAACTTATAAGGTTAATAATTTATGTAAACAAGCTAAATCATTTTACTACTGCAGGCTAAGAACAATATTTTATTAGGATATGCTAAATTAGGGCTGAACAATCCCGATCGACGATCGACGATCGACCGACACTCGACCGACCGACACAAACCGATCTTAATTGGGTCGGGACTCGGTTTGGTTTTCACCTTGTCGGGACTCGGGCCCGGAGTCGAGATTACCCGGATAACACAAAGAAAACCATACTAACCGGTTTGTTTGGGACTCGGGTCGGGATTCGGATTACCCGAACTAGGATCGGTCGAGATTCGATTAGGATTTTCACCTTGTCGTTTCGGGACGGGCCTGACGGGCCTCGGTTTGGCCCGATGCTCGAGCCCTATGCTAAATGATTGTACCAACCGCAATGCCAAAGAGTTAATTACATAGATCGCTCATGTGCTTTCACATTCAAGATCCGGTTGAAACCGAGGTCACGATGGACCCGAGAACCAAATTCTATGAAAAATACGATTTCGTGTTACATCTGTTGTCCTAAATAAAAGTACGCTTTCATCCTACAACTTTCGCCATTATATGAATAGGTTTAGCATATTTAACTTAACGATCACTTAGTCAAAGAACCGGTCTATTACAAAGCGATAAATACATGGACGAGCAATATAATTATTGAAGTTTTAGGACGAAATGTGAGATTGTGTGTAAACCACAAAGAAGATTTTTCTAATTAACTCAATACTAAATAAACTAATAAAAAGGGTATAATTTTATAAAGTGTAAATTACACCATTCGTCTTGTGGTTTGGGCGAAATCAATATCACAATCCTTCGACTTTTTGTTTTGTGCATGGTTTTTGTAACACGGTTCTTCGTTCTTTGATTTTTTTTTTGTGCATGGTTTTTGTAACACGGTTCTTCGTTATCTTAAATGGTCGTTAAGTCTTCATGTTTAAACCTTCACATGCCTTGCAAATAGTGACATAAAAGCCTTTTTACCCCGTATATGATCCCTTTCAATTTTCCCCTTAAACTTTTATTTTATTTTAACCAAAAGATCATCGGATCTTCAAACCTCTAGCCATATTACATAAAAAAAAGGGGAAATTACAAATTTCATCAATGTGGTTTTCAATTTTCGCACTTCATGCCACTCCCAATAATTAATTTTACCCAAAAATTAATTACACGGGATGACAATGTTGTTCACACTTTGTAACACCCTACGTCTAAAGGTGGAGCCACTAAAGAACTGGGAAGGGTGCTGGCCCCCTAGGCCCAAGCCCAGTAGTGTATTATGCTTTAGATTTGATGTGTAAAAAAAAGAAAAACATTACTTTGGCGTGGGGTGAGTGAAAAACCAAAACCAAAACCGAACCAACCGAAAATAACCAAACCGAACTAATAACCGAACCGAACCGAAAATAACCAAACCGAACTAATAACCGAACCGAATTTGCTAAACCGAACCGAACTACTAATTCGGTTCTCGGGTTCAGTTATGGGTTTTACAATAACCGAAACCGAATTCATATAAATATATATATTTTTATATATTTATATATTTTTATGTATATTTATATATAAATAAATACTATTAAAAGGTTATCATAATATAATAAAACACTTTTTATGCTTGAAATATAATTTTTTGCTAAATATTTATGTAATTATTAATTTTTTCTTAAAAAATAGTGAAATTCGGTTTATTCGGTCAACCCAAGAACCGAACCGAATTAGAATTCAACCAAACCGAACCGAAAACCGAATTTGAATTTGGTTCGGTTCGGTTCTCGGATTGACCTAAAAAAGAATTTTAACCGAATTAACCGAACCGAACAAACCAAACAAACCGATAACCGAACCGATCAACACCCCTACTTTGGCGCTCTATAACTTAAAGTCCATCCTATTCAAATCCAATATTTAATAAATATTTACATTATTAGTTAAGTTTGTTCATTTTTTCGAGAAAAATTTTGTTTCAGCCCTCACACGAAAAAGTTTCTAGCTCCGCCACTACCTACGTCCTTTTTGCTAACGACTGTCAAATATTGCCATTAGCGCCCCTCACGTGTATTTCATGTAAGGATATTCTCGTCCTTTCCATTTTCCCTCCAATATCACCCGCTCAATCTCTTAACAATCACAAGAAACCCTCTTTAATATTATCCTATACCAGATCTTTTTGCATTCAAAATCCTTACATTTTGAAAACTACAAACTAAAATAACACTTGACCTTCAATGGTTAGAGGCACATTTTGGCAGATTCGTGCCAAGAGTCCCTGAATTCATGATATTGGTCTCGTCTTTTTTCTTTTGGTTCCATACGTATTGTTTACATTAAGCTTCATTTCCCTTTCTTTGAAAGATTAATTTTATTGAATATGTAGTTAAGAACATGCAGACTATGTGTGAAAAGGACCTTACATATACCTAAATTTCTATTCTGTAATTTTTGTGTTTTAAGATTTATTTTGTTTTGGGTTGTTATAACCTTTTGATTTTTTTTCTCAAATACGTTTCAGGAGTCGGTATTACTAAAACAACAAATTGTCCAAAAAAAGTAAGGAATAATAATGTCACTAGCTAAATTCACATCCAATTACTTTTGTTAAAAACTAACGATGATATGGCATGTGAAAGTCATGTGACTATATTAATTAAGGCAAGAGTAGTATATGAATCAAATAACCAAATATAAGGTATTATAAGATACCAATAATACTTCAAAGTAATAGAATTTTCAACAACGACAACAACATCATACCCACTCCTACCGTAAAGGGTATGAGAGGGTAATAGCGTTCCAGTTGACCAAATTCAGGATAGCAAAAGTCATTTTGCCCTAGAAAAACACTCACCCTCTCTCTCTTTCTCTTCTCCCTCCCTCTTGTACCGGCACTACTGTCGGACATTACTAAGAAAACAAAACCCTTATATAACTACTCGTCGCCGATTCATGGTATCATACAAATAATGCAACAATACAAAACATTTCCATTTGGTGTACTAGTCTTTGAAAAATGGGAGTATGGCATGTTTAATGGGTCCATTATCCATATCCATATGAATTATGATAGCTTGTTTTTACCTTAGGAACAACCCGTGAACTCAAACATGTGCACCTTTTTCTTTGTCCACTAAAAACTAATCTGCTTTTGTATCCTAGTTTTCCCCCATGAAACGCTCGACACCACCACTAGTCTCTACAGTATTATTTAAGTGATCCATTAAATTCACCCAAAATGGAACAATAGTTATGTTATATCAAAATTATAAATTAACATAGGCCTAAATCAGAAAAATAACCAAAATGTGTATTTCCAAAAATAATAGTCACCAACAACAACAAAGAAGACACAAAACAAGAAACCCAAGAAAGTACCAAGAAAAAGGCACATAATGAAAGGTCAAACAAAATGATAATAATAAATATAAAAAAAAAAAAAAAAAGACGTCAGGGATTGGTATACTGATATAGCTTGGCAGCAGGCATTTGAGAGTATTTTAAAGCTACTAGAACTAAGGGCGACACAGAAAAGCTTTAAATGGCAAAAAAAGTGTTGTTTGGTACAAACAACTGGCAGCAAACATTTGAAATTTTTGTAATCGCTCTCATTCAAACATTCCATGAAAAAGCATTTATACCTTACCGCTAGCGTTATGTTTTTCAGATTACATATATACCCTTATTATATTATTTAACTAAACAAATTTTTACTTTAATGTATATTTGTCCTTTTACGTCATTTTCCATTTTATAATTACAGCTACCACTATACTACCAAACGTTTTTAATAAACAAACAGCTACCGCTAATTGCTACTTCTAACTGCACTTACTGCGACGTTTCGCTATATATAGTATCGGTGGAAATTAGCAGTCGTTGAAAATAAACAAAAAAGTGTCAAGGATTCAAACTAACCCAATCCAACCACTTAATTTCTACCCACACTACTTTGAGCCAATGTCCTATCATTTAAATAGTTACTCAAGTCGCCCGCTTTGACACCTTTAGTGTGTAAAATGTCAGCCAGAAACAAATAGACAAACACCAACAACTGCACGGAAATGACAACATTTGAATGAACCTCAAAACTACAATAATGCATATAGAATATCACCTAAACTTCAAAACAGAATGCTTATAAGAAGCTTTAATTTCTGAGCGCGCAGTATTGGAAACCTTAGATCGAGCTACTAGACCAAATAAAGCTATACGTGGGGAATCAGATGCTTATGACCGGATCAGAGAGAGGCTTCAAACAAGTTTGAACAATTTGGTTGTCGTAATTTCACTAGAGATAATAAATACAATGTGAATACTTGTATCCGTGCGTATTAAGGGTGACAGAAATTCATTTATATGAACTTGCTGAAGTGCTGAACAATTTGGTTGTCGTAATTTCACTAGAAGTCCACGGCTAATTTTGCATACAAGCATCACGAACTTTAGTTACGAACCCCTTCAAATTCGTGGCTTTGCCCCTAATGTATACTATAAGACTATAACGGATGAACCTATATGTATATGCATGAGTATATATAATATGTAATGGTTAAGTTATATTTAGTGCATGAGAAAGCAGTAGCATATACCTTCGTGAAGGGGCAGTCTTTTTTAATAGATACTCATCCATAAAATAAAAAAGAAAAAGCAAATATAAAGGGTTGAAAAATCACAAGATGATGAAGCACCACCTATAAAAAAAAAACTAATCCAACCAATTTAACACACTTTTTTATTTTCCTATTTTCAATAAGTAATTGTAGATGTGCATGTGAAGGTTCAATAATTTCTCATGCAACAAAAGTGGGGTCCTTCAACTCTTTAGCCAGCCCTTTCCCTTTTGTTCTCATGCCAGCCTCCAACTCCTCAAAGATTCTAACACACACACTTCTATGTGTAAAAACCATGTCTCTTTTTCTTCATTTCTTTCTCTTTTCACTCATAGTACATGCCTATCTGCCCACCACTGCTGCCACAGCTGCTAAGGTTGCCGTCAAGGGCGTAAATAGGCAAGTTCTCAGTTTGAAGAATTTAGGCTGGAGACAACAAACTAATGCAGCAAATTGCTTTCCTCAAAAATCAAGTTAGTATTCTGCATCACTTATATATCTTCGTGGTGCATGGGTGGTTGGGATTGTGTTATCAAAGTGATTATCTGATTATTACGTTTTCAAGTTATATAGATAATGCGTTTTTTAGTGTTAAGATATTATGAAACATGTTCTGATTATCTGATTGTTTATGGGTCGTATAATGAGTTAAGGAGTAGTTACTGAAAGTGTAGTTATGTTTTCGATTTTGTAAGGAAGATTATTTGATTCATTACAGTTATATTATATACAAGCTTTCAAATAATCATAACTTTCCTTACGTCAAACAGTGTTGATTATGTATTTATTTCATTATCACAAGTTAAGTGCTTCAAGCAACGCAAGTACATCCACACATTATATTCGACAACCCGTTTTGTTGAATTTGGTTATGTGATTCCTGATAATTTTATTTGTTTACACTCACTTCCAAAACTCATTCACCTTCCTTCCACGAAAAAAAGAATCCCAATTTTCAGAAGTTTAAATTCCATATCAGAGTATAACTAGCTAAACATGGCATAAAACTCAGGATAGAAGTGCTTATCTGGATTTAGTAATCCTTGCAACCAAATCTTATCATCTTTAAATGTATTTTTTATTTTTTTTTGTTGGTATATAAGTGCTTTAAACCAGGTTTTCTTGTTTTTTCAGGAACAGAAAAGAATGCCATTATATTAGACTTACATCACAAGGACTACTGCTCTAAACCCATAACAGACTGGAACCGAAGACTCCAAAAGCATATACTTTCAGATCAAATTCGAGTCCATGCACTACAATCACGTATTAAAACCGCGCTTTTTAACAGTTTCAATCAAGAACTTACACAAGCTCAAATCCCTCTTGTTTCTGGAGCCAAACTCCAAACTCTCAACTACATTGTGACGGTTGGATTGGGGGGTCGAAACGTCACATTAATCGTTGATACAGGGAGTGACGTAACATGGGTACAATGTGAACCTTGTGAATATTGTTATAACCAACAAGAACCACTCTTTAACCCTTCACAATCTGCTTCATATAGTTCCATTTTATGTGAGTCAAATACTTGCAAGAACCTCGAACCCGCCACTGGTAATTCAGGTGTTTGTGGGGTTAACTCGACAACATGTAACTATTATGTTAGCTATGGCGATGGATCATACACACGCGGTGATTTAGCTAGCGACGACTTAGTACTTGGTAACACACCAATCAAAGGTTTCGTATTTGGTTGTGGCCGGGCTAACGATGGGTTGTTTGGTGGAGCTTCCGGGCTTATGGGGCTGGGAAGAAGCGTTCTTTCAATGGTTTCTCAAACTTTTGATGTTTTTGAAGGGGTTTTTTCCTACTGTTTACCTTCGGTGACAGATAAGGGTGCAGGATCACTAATTCTGGGCGATGAAATTTCACTTTACAAAAATTTTAGCCCGATTTCTTATACTAACTTGATATCAAACCCAATGTTACCCACCTTTTATTTTCTTAACCTCACAGGAATAAGCATGGGTCGAGTGGAATTACAAGATCCAACTTTTGGTAAAAGGGAAATGTTAATAGATTCGGGAACAGTAATTACACGGCTTTTTCCTTCAGTCTACAATGTCGTTAAGTCTGAATTTTTAAAACAATTTTCGGGTTTTCCTAAAGCTCCATCGTTTTCAATCTTAGATACTTGTTTTAACCTATCTACCTATGAAGAAGTGGAAATACCTACATTCAAGTTGCATTTTGGGACGGATGCTAAACTTATTGTGGATGTAACTGGGATACTTTATTTTGCAAAGGCCGATGCATCTCAAGTGTGTTTAGCTATGGCAAGCCTTTCGGATGAAGAGGAAGTTGGTATTATCGGGAATTACCAGCAAAAGAACACAAGAGTTGTATACAACACTAAGGCATCTACAATTGGATTTGCTAGAGAAAGTTGTGGTTCAGATTAAAATGTGAAGGTTAAGTGTTGATCAACTCATGATTGTTGTGAATAGTATATCGTTTAAAGGATTTTCAGAATTGGGGTGATGGTATAGAATTTAATCATACATCAATGCAATGTATGATGTTTGGGCGTGCGGCTTAACTAATACAAATCATGTAATTCAAGTCTCCGTAAATATTCACTTGTTAATGCATTACATAAGAAGAAATCCATGTGGCAAAATTCACATGTAAATAAAAATTCAAGTGACTAGATTCAGTTTGGTCGTTTGTGTTCTTTGACACAAGGGCCGTAAAGTATATTTCGTGTTCTCAAATAAACTACCCCCAAGTACTTATCGCTAATAATTTGCCATACAAAAACACAACCTACCTAACTGTTCCGCAGTGGTCATTGTACAAATATTCATGTACTTCTTATGCCATAATCATAAAATAGCGATGTAATTTCTCGTTGCACGATTCATCAAGAATGACAAAATGGAACGTTTTAATAAGTTTAGTAGCAAGACTGGCCAGGCAATGTGTACAATGACTAATGTAAGTATGTTCATATCTAATGCATTATCCTAAATAAACTTATTTGAATTCAGAAGTAAACAACGGAAAAATCATATTTACCTGTCTTACTTGATTCTGCCACAGATTAATCAAATACAATTTGCGCACAGAAAGGGGGAATCTACAGAAACTGTTAAAGATATATATATATATCCAAGTACATCCAACGGACCTACCTCTGGAATTTCTTGGTTCGGGAATTTATGATTCTTTTGTACTGTGGCCGAAAACAAGAGATAGTTGCGTACACAAACATGCTGCCACATTCCATGTTGATTGGAGCGTAGCGAAAACTGTTTTGTACCTCCCTGTGATAAATGAATCAAGATATTTTCTAAAAGACTTCTTAACTTATACAGAGATCGGAGTGGACTTGAGATTCTAAAAAACTTCTCTTAAACAAGGCCGCACCAATAAATGATGGGATTTGCTAACAACAACCCACTGGGCGTTGTTTAAGCATTACATGTTTAAAAAATTAGCATTTAATGATCTGAAAAAACATGCATTATCGAAAACCTTTTCCTAAAGTATGTCTATCAAAAGACCAAATAAATAAATACGGATCAATTTGTATATGTTAACAACAAATAGTTTCAGTCCACCAAAAAGTATCACTACTTGGGTAAGGACACAATCTAGTTTCTAAACATTTCACATAACTTTCAACAGCTATCTGCTGCATGTCACCAAAAATACCAATACAAACACACTTGTTCTCTTGTGTTTCTAAGTACTTAATATATCGAACAATATTAAATAACATATAAACCTCACTATTTATCTCTAAAGTTACATCAATCATTAAATTAATTTCATTTTTCCTTTAGCTACCGAGTCTTTCACAAGTTGAACATGACACAATGCTTTCTGAGTTCCAGTCAATCCTGAACACTCGTCCGCAGTGGCCCCTAAAGTAATGGCTAAGTATAGATAAATGGTGCATAGAAAAGCAAGAAGTGCAAGAGCTGTTAGTAGGAAGCGGTGCCGCTTGATTACGGTGGAGAAACTGCCCAATTCATTTCCTGTTGTGTAATTCCTTCTGGATGAATTTGAAGAAAATGCTGTTTGTGTTCTCCGGTGAGGTGAGGTAATAACGCCGTCTAGAGCCATTGATTTTTATGCAACTGGGATTTAATGACGGCACCGCTACATAATCTGCAGAAACTTTAGCTCAAGTTGGTGGCGCTAAATCAAACTGTAAAATAATAAGAAGAAACGAACATAAGATTTGGGTTGTAAAATGCGTAGTATAATAGGTAGGATAAAGATAACTAAGAAGTGGATATGAGTGCAACATTGTAACAGCCGGTGTTGGTTATTTATGGAAACTGGAGAAAGTGAAGTTGTGAACATCAAATGGAGGGGGTCCGGTTCATCTTGCATTTGCTATTTATCACAAGAACCTAGGGATGACAATTTCAACCATTTACTTTAAAGGAGTTGAATCAGTCAAGTTTTAATCTCTGGTGGGTCAAAGATGGTACACTAAATTATTAATAGCCAAAAGTAAAATAGGTAGTATGTTAAAAGCTCAAAAGTCGGCCAAAAGTGTTTTTTTAATGCAAGTATATGTTCAGAATTGTTGTATAAAAGAATAGATAACCATTGATACTTTCTGTAAATAGTGGTGGAAAATTAGACCCAATTACTTATCAACAGGTCGATTCAGGTTAGGCTTATTTCTAATGGGTCAGAAAAGTAGAATAGTGAAGTTAGCTAAAGAGGATATAGGCCTAACGGACCAAGAGAGTCAAAAGTAGCCAAAACTGGGTTTTAATGCGAACACCTCCTAAATCATTTAATTCAAAACATTAGCATGTTGTTATAATAGCATAATTTTAATAATCGTATTAGATATACTAAACAGTTTATAAAGATTTAAGAAGCTCAACTTTTATGCAAAAAGTTTTTCAGGTCAACCCAGCCCGAGCCATTTTGACCCAGTTCTACTAGCAATAGGCGCCTATGCCTGATAAAACTTATCAGAACTACAATACATTCTCTATGATCATGTAACCTTCCATCGTTCTCATACCATGTAAAGGGGGCCTGAAATCACAAAGTTATTCTCCTAACCCTAGTGGCAGATTCAAAGTTCTGATCTAGAAATTCACTACTATAACAGACAACATTTCACGGGACTAAATACAATAACTTTTTTTAAACTTTTCTACACTACAAAATACAACTTCTTTTTCACAGGGTATGCACCGTAGGCCTGGCCCCTGCCTAATATCATACAAATGGGGTTTTTCCATAGGATTAAAAAACTTCAGAGATACAATGATATGGGAAACCTTGCATTCGTCATGGATTAAAACATTACAGGAAATGTTGGCATCAGTCACAAAAGAAATAAGCGTCCCTCAGGAACTCTACATTCCCTCTTTCTATTGATACAGCCAATAGTGATCAACAAAGCCATTTTTAACTCCAGTAAAGCGCTCAATATGTGCCTCACAATGAAAATCAATGAACCTCAAAAAAATTTATAAACCTGACAAAAGTAACCTAGCAATGATAGCCGTAACAACAAGTAAATTGCTAAAATCTCCTAAACCATCTTAATCAACCACCATGATCATGATACTTAGAACGATAACAAACAAGTTAAGATAATAAATCACCTAAAAAAATATTCCATTTATACACAGACACAAGGTGTGAAATAGTTGTAATTATTATTTTGAAATCTATCATGACCTAAGATAACTAGTATACCGAAATAAAGCAAGAAACTTCTTTACACCTAGCATTCTCTATCAAAATAGACATCGCTAAACAATAATGCAATATTTATATAAGGTGTTGTGAAAATATCGCACTTGGATGTGTTTCTACTCCTTAAAGTTGTAAAATCACACGTAACATAAAGCTGCAAAATTTCGACTAATTCTTTTGAATCCTCACTTTGATAATCATATGTTTAGTTATACCAAAAGTTGATAACTTTCACCTTTTTCCATCGATATTAAAGGGCTTTGGTCATTAAATAGCAATGAACTTTTCCAAATGTACCGATTTGGTACGTGAATTCTGAAAAAGTTGTGTAAATGTAACGAACTTTCGTAAAGTGTTCTAATATGCACATTTTGATGGCGTGTCATACCTGAAAGTCTGGCACCATTTATAACGTGACACGTCATCAAAATGTGCATATTGGAAGACTTTACGAAAATCCGTTACATTTACACAACTTTTTTCAGAGTTCACATACCAAAACGAGACAATAAAGAAAGTTAGTTGCTATTCTGTGACCAAAACCCTGTATTAAATTACATTTTTGTGCCTCTTTTTTCTTTTTTGGTTAGCCATGGTTTCGAACCTTTTGGCCTACTAATCCACTGGCCTTGAGCCAACCGCCAAACTCAAACCGGGTAAAATTGGGTTTTCAGAGTTGTTTAAACTTAGCACTTTAAACCTCTGACCAAAAAACGATGATAGTCACAAGCCTTTATGGCCATCCTAAGTGGTTTACTTCCGGCTTTTTACCACGTTAATGTAACGATCTTACACAAAAATGCAAGTACTTTATATACAATGCAAATCAAACTAAAAAGTATGTTACTTTTTTATACAATCATATAAATCACACAAAACCCACATCCAAACACCCCTTAATTAACCCATCTTATATCAAAACTACAGATCTCAACAAACCCAATTAACAAAACCCTCAAATCAATTTATACCACCATATAAACCACAAGATTATCTAAATTAACCAATAAAAACATAAAATCAAATCAATAAAAAGAAATTTAATTAAATAAATAAATAAATAAAATTGGGGAAAATTTACATACCTGGATGAGAAAATTGTGGCGATGATTATGATAGAATAAAAATTTTAATTAAGTACTAGGATGAATTTAATTGAATGAATATTGTTACATGAATAAATTTAATTAAATTTTATATAAATGTGAATGTGAATGTGATAATGATGATATTTATATCCCACCAAAACCGGGGATTTATTATTTGTGGAGTAAAAGTTGTTGGGTTTAGAAGACAAGTGTTGGTGTTGTTTGTACTTTGTGCTTGGGAAGGTGTATAGTTGTGTGGATTTTGGGATTTTAAGGAAAGTATAACACTATAACAACCTATTTTCGTACTTTATAGGTCATTAAATAAATTAAAACGCAAATTTATTGTTCATCTTTCTTTATACGTTATCGCTGGATGCACTAAGGGGTTTCGATAGATTCACACGATCGATCGACACTCGATCCCTTTACTGCGAATAATCAATCCTCCTTTTTGAAGATGTGGGTCGCATACACGATCGACTACACTTTAGTTTTATGTCTCAGATTTATTAAATATAAAATGATTTTTGGGGATGCTTTTATACAGAGGTCACGTTATCGCAGACCTAATCGCCCGAAGATCGTTGGAGAGCAGGTACCGTGGCAGAGAAAATGAGAGGATTGAGTGCTTACTTATGAAAGTGTTAGTTGTTCATTTCTTAAAAAAAATTAAAAAAAAAAATTAAATAAGTTTACTATAATTTTATTTTTAAAAATAAACAGCAAAAAATTTCTTAACCTTTGTCATTTTTGCAAGAAATGTTCTTGAACGAAAAATTGTGCAACATTTGTTCCTACGTAGTGTTTGGTACGCCGTAATGAGAGCAGGAATGAAAAAGATCATTACGACGAAATGAAAAAATTATGTTTGTTTACAATAATCTATTGCAATGACTCATTACATGTAATCATTCATTACATTAAAAACCACTATTTTCATTCATTAGGGGTCCCTTGTTTTTTCTTCATTACATCTTGGAATGAAGTTATAATTAGTAATTACATAAAAGCCCTTTATTAAGTACCAACCAAATAAAAAAATATATCATCAAAGGCTATTTTAGTCTTTTTACTATCGATTCCATTCCGATTTATGATAATAACCAAACATAATTATAACCGTAATGCGTCATTGCATTACTTCATTTATTCCATTACGATATTCATTCCATTCCGTTGCTAATTCATTCCATCATACCAAACCGACCCCTAATGTTTTGTTTTTTTGCGAGAAATGCTCTTGAGCCGTTAAATACCCTTTTTTGCTAACGATCGTTACTAACACCCGTTAGCTAATCCTCACGTGCGTTCTACATGAGGGTATTTTCGTCACTTCACTTTTTCCGCCATAAAATCCACCTGACAAGCCTACTAGCACACCTACCTTTGAGGGACATTTTTTGCAACAAAGTTTTCCTTCTTTCGTATTTTACCACTTAACACACCTACGCACAAACTCAATCGAACCCTTGCTTCCAACTTCCATATTTTCCAAATCATCCAAATTAACAATAGAATCCAACATGGGTGGCTAGCAAATTAGAGCTCGGAGTTCACCGATTCCGGATATTGCAACAGTATACGGTACGATATTTTTTTGGTACTTTTGTTTTGAATGTCCATGCACTGTATATCTGGAAAGTAAAACATGTTACTTTGATTCATGATAATGTTGTGGCTGTTTTTTATACTTAATATTAAACTGAATTCACACAATAACTTAAAATAGATATTTGACATTCAGTCTTTACATTTTGTAGTATCTTTTTAGTTTCACTCTTTTTATTGCTTTTGAATTTTTTATTTTGTACGTGTAAAATACTTGGATTTTAGTTTTAGCTCATAAAAATGTTTGACATATAATTTTAATCGAAATGTTGGTCAAATATATATGTGATAATGCTTTAACTCGGATTGGGGATTATAAAAACATGTACAACAACTTGTTTAAAGCCAATAATTGTTAGATTAAGTAAAGTTAATTAAAAAACTTGTGATGTTCATTTAAAAAAAAATTACACTTGTCCAAGGTTTGATTGAGTTGATACAAGGATTTTGTTTAAAGGTTGTATCCTTAGAAGGTAGAGCAATGTTTGTTTATATTGGGAATAAAGCTACAGCGATTACCACGATAAGTTGTGGAAGACATCATAAAGATTACACTAGCGGTGGAAACTCATTACCACCGCCAAGACATATATTACCACCGCTATTAGGATAATTGTTATGTATCCGTGTATTGATAAGTATAGAAAATATCTTGTGTATATTCTATATTGTTAGCATTATACTTATCTTGTAAATGACTCCTTGTGCTATAAAAGGAGATCCTAGGTCATTGTTTAGAGTACGAAATACTCACGTAAGCTTCAAGGTGTAACCCTAGTGATAAGCAAGATCACTCGTATTATTTCTTAATAATATTGGAGCTTTGTGTTAAATTGTACTTACTTACATTACATCATATAATCCATCTTCTAAGTATTACTAAGTATATTCCGCGTGCTTATTAATATAACTCAAAGTATCACTAACACAAGGTGTGTATTTAGATCAATCAAGTGGTATCAGAGCGGGTTTTGATACTTTGATTTAGAAGATCCAAGGAATAAGCTTAACCAACTCACTCAAATCAATGGAGATGGAAAACATCCAGTCCAACTCTGCTCCAAGGCTTCCCAAGCTCAAACTTAATGAGTTTGAGATGTGGAGGATAATGATTGAGTAATACTTTCTCATACAAGACTATGCTCTACGGGAAATCATCTTCATCGGTGATTCCTTCAAGTCTATGAAAAGACCGAGAAAGTTGGTGACACATAAGTTGTAACAGTTTCTATACCGAGACTAATGATGAAAGAGCAAAGAAGAAGAATGACATGAAGATAGAAGTTTGTTACTAATAACTCTTCCTAAAGACCGGATCATTGCTTTCAAGAAATACACAACAAAGAAAAGAACTTTTAAAGAGAGATCGCTCGGTGTTTGGTAGCAATGATGCTACAAAGAAGACACAAAAGACATTGTTGAAGCAAAGTTATGAAAACTTCTCCGCTTCAAGCAATGACTCACTTGACAAAGATCTTCACCAAACTCCGTAAGATTGTCACACAACCGATCGTGTTTGGCATTGAGGTAGAAAAGGAAGACCTCAATTTGAAGTTTCTAAGAAGTTTGCCTTCGAGTTTCATACAAATGTTACGACCGGGAAAATAAACCATATATTGAAACTATGAAGCTCAATGATCTCTACAACAACTTCAAACTCATTGAACAAAGATTGAAAAGGCATGGAAACTTGGTACAAGCTCTAGCGACTTGGCATTGTTGTCAACCTCTCGTTGACCGTGATGATTCTGAAGATGACTATGATGATGATTTTGCCACTTCTTTGGTTCTATTGTTTCCACCGGTAATGCTAGTGTTACCACCGCAGTTCAAAGAAGAAGGTTCTTTGGTATTGGAGATCCTACCTTTTATGCTTTTATCTCCACTCAAGTTAATGGCTCTATATTAACTCATGAAGACAAAGAGCAAATTGATGAAGACGACTTGGAGGAGATGGACATAAATGACAAATAGCTCTCCTTAGCATGAGGGCTAGGAAATTCTACAAGAAGAGCGGCAAGCCAATTCACATCAATGGTGGTGAAACCGCAGGTTCGATAAAAAGAAAGTAGAGTGTTTCAACTATCACAAGTTGGGGCATTTTGCTAGAGAATGCGAAGACCAAAGAAGCGGGACAACAGTCTACTTGGTACAAGCAAAAGAAAGAACCAATTATGGAAGAACCAAAGGCAATGTTGGCAATTGATGGTGTAAGCTATGATTGAGTTTCATGGTCGATGAACAAGAGGAACAACCTTAAGATGTTGCTCTTGTGTCTCTGTAACATGCTCTCATGGCTTTCTCTGACTCTGAGGTACAAAATTTTGAAAGTTGTTCTAAAACATGTAGGGCTTCTAGAGAATGTGAAAGGCTTAATGAATCTTTTGAAAACCAAAGAACAGAGTTGTTTGCTGCTAATTATGTTGTGACAAATCTTAGAAGAGGCATATCTGTATTAGAGAAACAACTAGAGCATTATAGAGAAAATGAGTCAAAATATAATGATGATATGATTGTTCTTAGAAGAGAGTTAGATCATAAGACAAGCAGTGAATGAGGCACTAAAAGAAGAGTTTGAAAACTTAAAAGATAAATGAGAATGTCAATTTATCCGTTAACACCGTTATTATCGGCCTAAGTCAATTGATAAAATTTGGAATGCTCAAATTACTAGTAAAGTTAAGTCCGGTATGGGATACAACATTGCTCCTCCATCACTAAGGGTGTTCCATCACCTCCGGCATAGATTTAGCTCATACAGCCTAGAAGATTTTCAGAACCTATTCGTGAATATGGTCCTCTCAAATTTGTGACAAGTGAGGAAGAGGTTAAGCATGAACCGATGTTTTGAAAGTGCGTGACTCATCCGTTGTTGATGAGAATGTTAAAAAGAATGTAGAGGTTTCTATCCCAAAAGTTGTTAATACTATTACAGAGGAACCTAGGAAACAAGTTAACAAGCCTAGATCAAGCTGAAGGTATGCCGAGATGTATAGAAACAAGTCATCGCCTTCTAGGCGTAACGGAGGAGTTGGAATCATGTAAAATCTCAACAACTAGGTAGTGATTTTGTGATGTACAATAAAGCATGTTATATCTGTGGTAGCTTTAATCATTTACATGCTAATTGTGACTATCATGTTGGGAGAAGGGAAGTCCATGGGAATAAAAGGGTAGAGTCTAACAAGTTTCAAAACAAAATACATCCTAATTCATACAGCAAAATGATCCCAAGAGCAGTTCAACTAAGAAGTGGTCTTAAAACCTTTGCCACTGCTAAAACTATCAACACTGCTCACCCTAAATCACCTGTTACAAGTGCAAAACTCAAAACAAATTTTGCAAAATCTGCACAAACATGGAAAAGGTCTTTTTTTGATAAAAGGGTTAACTATAACCAACATGGGTACCAAAATCTAAACCAACAGATTACCATCGCTCAATCAAAAGTTCCCACCGCAAGGGTTGTAAACAAGACCGTGGGTAACATGGAAAATCTTGTGAAGGCCTCAAGACGTTGGGAATGGAAACCTAAAGGAAATACCTCTACAACCAATCCCAATGGTGTATCAATGACCTTTGATAGATTTAACTATATTGATACACGAGGCAGATCCAAGTCAATCATGGCTTGGGTCCCCAAAGGAAACTAACTCCTTTCTTATATGTGCAGGAACATCCAAGGACAAAGAAATCAGATCAAGGCTACACAGATAGTGGATGTTCAAGGCACATGACTAGCAACAAGTCTTATCTCTCAAATTTTGAACACTATGATGGATAGTATGTCAGCTTTGGAGGTGGAGTTAATGGAAAAATTGCTGGTAAAGGGGTCATCAAAACTGGTAATCAACACAGAGCTTTTTGCAGATAAAAGACGTAAATCACAACCAATATGATGCAAGGAACTTAAAGAAAAAGACATGGATTTTTATTATTATTAAACAAATCCGCACACAGAGTGCAGAGGGTACATCCATTAGTTACAGACAACCAGCATCATTACATATATGGAAAACAGAAAACATCATACAACTACCAACTGATGACACAAGCTTCACATTCTACCCCAACCCAACCCCAACCTAACCACCAACTACCACCTAAGGCTTCTTAGGAAAGGCCCACTCTGGCATCACTTTAGGCACCATTCTCCTATCAATCTCCTCCACACTTTTGGGCATGCAAGCCCAATCACATTTCTTCCGATAAATGGTGAGGATGATGAAGGACCTCGGTGGTGGTCTTTGTCAACAATGGTAGAGAAGGTGGTGCTTGTAGCTCTCTGGTGGAAGCAATCTTGTTGCAAGGGAGGAACCACAAGGACTCTTGCAGATGCTTCATCATATGTGTTTTCATATGGAGATATATAGCTTGACATGGAATCGAGCTATCCTCTTTGATGATGGCATCTGTGGCATTGGTTGGAGTGATGATGGACCAAAGAATCAAGTGGTAGTGCTCATGGCCAAATGAGTTCTCTTCTTTGAAGAAACTTCTTCATACACCTCTTTCTCTACTCTACCAGGGTTGTTCAACACAAACTCATCCCAAACTGGATCAGATGAGGAGCTGTCAGATAGGTTGATTGGGTTTGAGTAACTCATTCTTAGTGAGAGAATCTTGGAAGAATTTCTTGAAAGAGAAATTTTTGGATTGTGTGAGATGTGTGTGGTATGTAAGTTAATATGTCTTAAATAAAGCTAAGTGGATATCAGGAAGTTAATATGGGGAAGGTATAAGTTGTTGAGGAGTAAATGAAGTCTTTGACTTTGGTGGCCGGATTAATGACTTGGAGTTGACATGTTGACTGGGTGGTTTAGTATTGGTCTAACCACTGCCAAAAGAAATTTTTATCCACTTCTAGTTATTTTCTAACCACTGCTAACCTTAACAATACTTTCAGTGTATGGTTTATGTTTGTGATATGTAGGTTTGAAGGATTACTTGTATACATTGGAGTTGTTGCTGTTTAGTGCTTGTATTGTTAGTTGTCCACTGACTTTTATGCATAAAATAAGGCTAACAGTGGAAACCACAATGCAAGCAGTGGTAAAAGTTACTCTCACAGTGGAAAAAGTAAAACAAAGAAACTTTATTCCATTCCTAAAGAAGTTTCATTACATCAAACAGAGTGCTTAAAACCAACATCAAAACACAAAAGATTCAAACCTAAAACAACCTACATCCCTACACCCTACACCAACTACTCCATTGGCTTCTTGCCCTTGCCCTGATAGTCATGCTTGTTCTTCTGTGCTCTCTTCCTTTTATTTTCAAAGGTTGACTGCATTCTTGGACAAGCAAGCCCAAGAACTTGTGGAGGAGGCCTTGGTAATCTTGCAGGGTTCTCTGATATGGATATATGCTTCATGTTTGAGAGAGCTGTTTCCAATGCTTTTGTAAGGGCCCTTGGCAACTCCTTGGACAAGGAATAGGTCTCATCATCAGCATCACCATCTGATGAACTGGAGTAGAACTCAAGAGAAGGTGCAGTCCGCATCCGCAGTCCGGCATCCGTGCGAGATTGGTAGTCTTCTTTGTTGACTTCTTGGAAGAAGTGCTTGCAACACAGGGTGGAAAGTAACCTGCCCACCCCGAGGCCTCTGAAGATGACTCAAAAGCGATCACAATCTCTGTCTCAGAATCAGAGGAGATGTCAATAATGTTGGAAGGATTGCTTATGGTGATGTTTAGGGATTTTATGAGTTAGAATGTGTTTTGGTAAAGACTATGATGTGCCGACCCCCTTTATATAGGCAAAGTCGATCACAAGGGCTCATTAAAGAATATATTTATTTTTCCCTATTTTGGTAGGTTGAAGAGTAAATATAGATATTATCGGGTTGACTTTGGGAAGTTATTTTTAGATAGTGGCTTGGTTAAAAGTAACTTTGGTTAAAACAAGTTGGTTATTCATATTCTTTGTATTATGCTAACACATGCGGTACATAACCAATCTTGGCCGGAGTTGATCATAAAGGTGTGTAATCGAGACACACAACAAATGGTTATTGATTCACCATGTCTAATCCACATAAGAATCAACTAGTCCGAGCAAACAACTCTTGGTAAAGACTTAACAAACCGTTTATGGTTGATAGTTTACCAAAACTATATGGTTATCAACTCACCATATTCTTTATGATTAAGAGTTGGCTAGTCCATAGCAAACGGCTCATGGTAAAGACATATCAAATCCGTTGATAATGGTAGTTTGCTATAAACTATGAAAAGAGCGATCTAATTTTCATATGTTTTTCTTTACCAACGCTCTTTGAAAATCTTTGTGAAAATTACCATTGCTAGTTCACGGTTTCCACCGATAGTGTTATTTTACCATCGTTGATCTAGCCGTTACAACCGATGTGTCAAGAATAAATTTTTACTAGCCGTTGAGAGAAATTGCTTTCTATATTTATAGGGTAAATTTTAGAAGATTATCTACTTTCCTAATTGCTATTTATCCTCTAAAGATAAATCTTTTCCTTAGATAATCTTTCTTGCAAAACTCTTAAACCCTACCACTATATATCTTTTCTCTCAATTGGCGAGTTATTTATTCAATTCTTACTGACATAATATATTTTTCATCAAAAGATTTTATTGCACCAATCACCTTTGCAGATGAGCACAACCAAGTGGCCTACTTGGAAAAGTCAAACGACAAGAGTGGCCATATTTTTCATCAGATTGTGGATTTTCTAAACACTACTCATGTGAGGTATGCTTTACTTCTTAATCCCACAATCTATATCTCTCAAATCAAACAGTTTTGGACTTCTGTTCAGTCCATAACCATTGAAAATAGAGATACACATGAAACAGTGGATGCTCTTAGAGCCATGTGGACGGGTAACTATTGATGTTCTTGAGGCATCCTTGAGGAGAATTCTCCAATTGGATGATCTCAATGGTATCATCACATTACCTATGCCGTAAATTCATACACATCTTTCATCCATGGGTATGATACCACCGACAAAAGGCTACTTTCAAAAGAGTGGTTTTCGTCCTCATTGGAGATTTTTGATACATACTCTTTACATTGTCTTAGTCCTAATAAAACATCTTATGAACAATTCGGTTCAACAATGGCTTACCCTTTGGTTTGTCTAGCTACCGATAAGATTTTTAATTGGTCAAAATATATTTTACAAGTATGAAAGGCAATGTAAAGAGTTCAACAAAAATTTGATGTATCCAAGGTTCAAGCAAGCAATGTTAAATGCATTTCAACCGCAACCCCATACAAGAGTTTATAAAATCCGTTGGCTTAAGCCTAAAGTTTTCCAAAACATGAACAAAGATGGCAATAGGATTATTACACCTCTTTTTCCTCAAATGCTTGCAAAGATTTCACAGTCCAAAACTCACCCATAATCACTGCTCCAAACATTGATTACACTCCACCGATTCTCACACCTATGAGAGGAGGCACAAACGACCAACTTCTCTCATTACAACACAAAGATGTCCCCGACCCTTTGGTTTAGGAACAAGTAGCGGTGGTTCCGTGCTTCAACCTAGTCTAACTAGGGAGGAATCGAGCCAATGCCCTATGATTCACCTCTCCCAACATGTCACGGTTGCTGGAAGTGTTGAGGCGATGGGCAACCTATGGAATTGATGGAACTGTGTACCAAATTAGCAAAGCAGGTTGAATCTCTGGAACAAGACTTGGCACAAGTAAAGATGCAGCATGCCAAGGATATTACACATTTGAAAGAGGAGATTCAGAACTTGAAGGAAGAGTTGCAGGGGCTGAAATAGAAGAGGAAAACTGCAAAGATAATGATTCAGAAGATTTCAATAAAGATTTGGGAAATTCTCCCAAACAGGGAGGAAAACAGATGTTGAAACCAAGGGAGGAGAATTGACTTTGGAGATGAAGGTGTTTCAAGTAAAGTTACCGAGGAAGGCGATACTCAAGAAGTTCCTCAACAACAACTAGAGCAAGAAATTTTCAAGATCGCAACCATCGATTTCATTCCCCCGCAGAAGAAGTTACCATCACGATCAAGCTATTACCACCGCAGAGGAAGAAATCAAGAAGAAGAAAGGAAAAATAGTTTTGCAAAGCAAAGAGCAAACAAGAAGGAAGATTTCAAAGAAAGAACAAGCTCAAATTGCTCATGATGCAGAGGTTGCTAGAAAGATCAATGAAGATCAAGTTGCTAATAAGAAAAGACTAGAGGAGATAGAGATTGCGAGACTTCATGGAGGCTAAAAGGTCAAGGAATGGACACCATTGATCCAATGGATGTAAATCCGATTTCCATTGCTCCACCTACAATATTCATAGAAAAGACTCGAGTTTAGCTATGTACCTACTGTAACAAGAAATTGATTTCTTGATTACTAATGATCCAAGAGTCAAGAAGAAGGCAATTGACCTAGTTGCAGATAAGTCTTTAATCAAGAACAAAGAACAACAGAGTTAAAGGATTTCATTCAGATGAAAAATAATCAAGCACTTCAAGATGCTATTGTTTCAGTCAAAAAGTGTCAAAGAAACCAAGACAACCAACCAAGGCACGTGTGATTTCAATGATGAAAGATTATTGTTGCGGTGTTGGTGGTGGAAAAGACATCGCTCAAAGGAATGCTCGATGATAAAGTTGAAGGTATCTACTACAGAGTTAAAAGGCAAGACCAAGATTTTATTCCAATGGACTCAAGAAGAAGAAAGAAGGTATCCTAATCAAGAGAAAGACCAAAGAAAGTGAATCTCGACTTTTAAGAAGACAAAGTTTGTCAAGAACAAGAAGTTCAAACCGAGAAATTCATCAAGAATGCCTAACCGGTATGATCCTGATTAAAGAAGAAGATTTTTATCACGAACCACCGCAAGTCGACATCCTATTATTGATTGGGAAGTATACATCCATCGAGTTCAAAGGAATGCTGATGATAAAGTTGAAGGTATCTACTACTGAGTTAAAAGGCAAGACCAAGATTTTATTCAATGGACTCTGAAGAAGAAGAAAGAAAGTATCCTAATCAAGAAGAAAGGCCAAAGAAAGTGAATCTCGGACTTTTAAGAAGACAAAGTTTCTTTGAAGAACAAGAAGTTCAAAGCGAGAAATTCAACGAAGAACGACTTAGCTGGTATGATCACGATTGAAGAAGAAGATTTTATCTTGAACCACCGCAAGTCGGACATCCTATTATTGATTGGGAAGTATACACTGCTAGCAATTTTGCTCCAACATGGAAGATTACAATGCTAGGTGGTGAAACTTCATCATTTATTCGATTTGAAGAACTCATCAAAGCATGATGATAGAAGATCTTGATACATTGTGGAGATTAGTTCAAGAAAGGTTTGATGTCAAGATCTTAAAGATAGGAAGGAAATGCAGTTATGGGTTAATCTAAGAAGGCTCTATGAACCAGATGCTAATGATGATTTCTGGAAATTTGCATGTTCATGTTCTGGTACTAAATGGACTTACTATGATTCATGTGAAGTTCATCATGTTTCTACAAAGGATGGAGTGGATGCATTTATGTTTGCTGAGAAAGAATACCCACTCAGAGCTGGAACTCTCACTGTGATGTTGTGTACAACAATAAGAGTGCATGAAGATAATGAGAAGGTCAGAGCTTTGTTACATAGGCTTCAAGATCAATGCTCAAGAGCTATTCAGGATTTAAGAAGAAAGTGAAGTGTTTGGAAGAATTCCCAAATCCTTGCAGACAATAAAGATTGAAGAAACTTATTGATTTGCGGAGAAATCATAAGTTTAGGGGAGGATTATTGGGAATAAAGCTATGATTACCACCGATAAGTCATGGAAGACACTGCTAAAGATTACACTAGCAAAGGAAACTCATTACCACCGCCAAGACACATATAAATGTTAGGATTTAGAAAATCCATTTGTTAAAGTGTCGGTCACCTCAAGTATATGTATTCATTAGAAAGCTCGTAGTCGTAGTTATTTTAATGTTAATAAGTATTTAGTTAAGTAACACCGTGGAGGACGGACCGGGTTTGGGGTCTTTACCCACCGTATGCCCGATCCACAGACCCGTAGGAGGCGATGTTTTGTAAGATACTATAAATACCCTCTACCTCCCAAGGTAGAGGGTTGGAGCTCATAATAAGATTTTTATTTTCTCTCACTAAGCTTCCCTAAACCTCTAAACTTTTCTCTCTAAAACCTTAACATTCAAACCAGCCCATTTATGCTATGGTTTGATGTGTTTGTGAAAACCAATATGTTACAAATGGTATCAAGAGCCATGGTTTGATCATCCTCTTACATGTTCTTGGATTTCTAGTGGTTTTATATGGTTTTGGGTTTGAAAAAGTTTAGTGGTATTTGCATCATTTGGATCATTTCTAGTGTTAAAGTTTGGATTTTGATTGTACTTTTGTGTTTAGAATCATCATAAGTGGTTAGGTTTTGATTTGGAAGGCTTGAATCATCGTGGTTGGATTGTTTTTGGATTGAAAAGTGGTGGTTTTGAATGTTTTAAAGGTTGCGATTTGTGTCTCGTGTACATTTCTTATGAGCGAGTTGGTTTGTCCATTGAAGCGATTTTGTCACTAGAATCGAGTTGTCACTTAAGCGATTTGTCGCTAGTAAGTTGCTTTGGAAGCGAGTTTTATGCCGATGCGATTTGTCTTTAAGCGAGTTGTTTATTTAAGCGAGTTGTTGTCTTGAAGCGATTTGTCTTGGTTAGCGATTTGTCATTTAAGAGGTTTGCTAGTAGAAGCGACTTGTGTTTATGCGACTTGCTTATTGAAGCGAGTTGATTCTTTATGCGATTTGTGTTATCAAGCGACTTGTCTAGATAAGCGAGTTGTTAGTTGGAGCGAGTTGCTTTTGAGCGACTTGTTGGTTAAGCGACTTGTCTATTGAGATTTGTCTCTTGTGTTTAGTGTTTTCTTCGTGTTACATTTTACGGTTTTCTCTTGATTTAGTAAAACCCGTGAAAGAATCTATTTCCGGTTTAATCAAAGAGTTATAAAATCCCGTAGAATCAGAATCATGTCTACCAACGCGCCTACAATCATCTCTTTCGTAGTCGAGGACGCTCAAGTCGCAGGATCGATACTGCCCACCCATGTTAGATGTAACCGATTATGACTCATGGGCTCAACGAATAGGTTGTACCGCTTGGGTAAAGAAAATGGGGTTAACATTCTCAAATCAATTGATGAAGGACCGTACCAAGTTGAGACTACCGAGACATACTTGAAAACGTCACGATGGCTCGGTGACATTAGGATTGGATAGACCAAAGACATATGATGAACTTATCGATAAGGAGAAAAGAGATACGATGTCGATATTAGGGCCTCAAACATTGTACTTGTGGTCTACCAAAGGACATCTACAAGTTAATCAATCACAACATCAAGCCAAAGCAGCTTGGGACAATGTCAAGATGCTTCTCCGGCTCGTAATTAACTAAAGAAGACAGAGAGTCTCAATCGTATGATGATTTTGAGAACTTTAAGATGAACCTGTGGGAAAATGTCATCGAATACTATGTGAGGTTCCACAAGCTCGTGAATGACATGAGGAATATCAAAATGACAATGCCAAATATCCATTTAAATTCAAAGTTTGTGAACAACATGAATCCCGAATGGCACAAATTTGTCACTTCACCAAACTTAACAAAGGATTGAGGAACACCAATTATGAGCAATCAGATGCTTATTTACTACAAAATGAGAAACATGCTGCGTTTGAGCGAATGATCATGGAAAAGTTCAAGACCAATGCTGGAGATGCAAGCTCTTCAAATGACTCAACCGCATTCTACACCAATGTAGGGATTACTACCAAAGCATCACAAGTCATACCCATCGGTAATGGTAACCACAAGCTCATTCCCGATCCGGTATAAGCCTCCGATTCGAAGCAATCATGGAACACTTTGTCAATCAACTGCTCTTATGGTCAAGCAAAACTTGAATCTCACCCCACACACCAACAATCATCTCGAATCGCATCAAATCTTCACAATCATGCTCTTGTTAAAGAAGGAAAGATAGTGGTACAAAATGTGCAAGGAAGACAAAATGCATACCTTCCACATAATGAGCAAGGGAACGTTGGAGATGGATATGGGAATGTTGGAGCCGGATATGGGAATGGCCGGATATGGGAATGTTGGCGGTGGTGGGATATATGGGTAATCGTAATCGTGGAAGGAACATGGCTCAAGGTCAAGTAAAGCCCATTAAATGTTACAACTGTGGTGGAGAAGGACACATCGCAAGGAATTGCACTCTTCCAAAACGTCCACAAAATGCGAGTACTTGTGGACAAGATGTCTTGGTCCAAGCTCAAGACAGTGGAGCAATGTTGAATGAGGAAGAATTGCTATTTCTTGTCGAGGAAATGCCGTAACTTATGATGTCGATGTGGATGAACAACCAAAGGTGGTATGGGTCGAACAATCCCAATGCATTTCAAGTCGCAGATCGTGATGCATTTGATTCAGATGTTGATGATGAACCAACCGCCTGCACCATCTTCATGGCTAATATCTCACCAATGGTAACTCCAAGGGCTTCTTCACCTAAACAGCCACTCCTTCCAAGGAATCTATCATCTCGAGGTATTAAAACTATACGATGATGTTGATGTGCAAAAGATGCACGACAAAGTACAATCAATCGAAATTATTGAATCGATATTGAAAATATGGGTAATATCAATGTTGTCCCATATGAGCAATATGTGAAACAAAATGAAAGTGAAATTGTACCAAGTAATGCATCTTCGCAATCAATGATGACTATATTTTGATGAATTCACCGCATGTGCCCTCGATGATTCTATTATTTCGAACTAAATGCCTATAAAGAACAAGTTGCTATTTATGAACAACGTGCTAAGTTCGAATTGACCACCCGTGAGCGTGAGATGGATAACCAAATACGTATAGTTATTAGAAAAGTAATTTTAGAGAAGAAATGTTAAAACAAGAGTTAAACTCCTTACAAGAAAAGCTTACAAAATCATAGCAAAAGCAAGAACTTCAAGAAAATGTTAAAGTGCTTAAACAAGAATTTAATGCTAAGGAATCAAAACTTTGAATGACTTTTCCAATCTAAAACGTTGAAAATAAACTTGAAAACAAACTGACGCATAAGGGAACACCATTCGATCGCTCACATGATCACTAAGCACGAGTCTTAAGCGATAAGCATAGTATTCCCTAGTAGAGGAGCCAAACCCGAGTAATCGTAAAAGGCTAAAGCTACCATAAGATTGTATATGATGGTAATGAGATCCTCAAGCCTAGGCAAACACCATCATGTATTGGAAGCACGAAGAGGATAGAAAATTAGAAGATGCCTCTAGGGAGAAAATGGATAAGAAGCTAAAAGATCCTCAAGTGTAAAAAGCAAAACATAACGGTCAAACCCCATGATTACACTAAAGAAAATTGGATTTCCAACAAGTTTAAGCCTCAAACTCAATTAACCCGTAACAAGTTTTTGGAAAAAGACATGGATAAGCAAAAGCAAATGTACTTGTTGAAACAAACACTCCCTTAGGAAAGTGCCTCCACCATCGTGTATCCTCCGAATACACCAATGCATTTAGTTCCTAGAACTCTTCCCACTAAGAGCAAGACCTTAATCACCAGATGTTGTTTATCAACTATTCGTTGATTTTGAGAAGACATGTAAGAAGAGAATCACACCTACTGTGGATAATCAAGGGAAAAGGGTTTTGAGCAAACTAAAGAATGCTATTTAACCGAGGTCATGCCTTTCTTTAAACAATTAAAAATCAATTTGAGAGTCTTCAAAAGGGATAGACTCGTAGATTAAAGAAATGGAAAAGGAATTTGATGAAATGATAGTTGAGGTCAATAATTATGAACGGAACTCAAATATAATGAAATTGAAAGGAAGAATCAGATATCTTAAATGAGAACTTGATATCGAGTTGTGTGGCTCAAGATGTGTTTTATATCGTTACTAAGTATTCTATTATCGCTTCTCAATTTCATGAATTATCTGTTGCTTTGAAAGTTTCCCATGATCGTGTCATTGAGCTTGAAAACAAAAACTCAAAACTAAATGAGAAAATTGACCAGATGATCACGATAACTTGGTAAAACACTTTTCTAAGTCGGAAGTTGAACATTTTGATTTGCAACTAAAATATCAACATCTCAAAGAAAATGTTAAAACCTCAAACATCAAGATATCCTCGGATGTTCCGTAGTTTGATGCGCTTTTGAAATAAACAAACGTGACGAATGATTCGAGCTCACTATAACACGATCGTAAAGTTGAAAACCCAAATTTCACAATTAAAGGGTGAAAAGAACAATGTGATCGGCTCCCAAATGCCTCCTCCTTTAGATTCTCAATTTTCTCAAAACTTTCATCTTCAAAACATCATTAACGATTACAACAAGAAAATGAGAGTTTTCTAGAAGAAAATGAAAAGGTCAAACGACACTTCAAAGAGTTATACGATTCAATGAAAGTCACCGTGACAAGAACAATGAAAAATAACTTCACATAAAAGGAAATTGAGAATCAAGAGTCGTAAAAGGAAAATGCCACTTGTCTTTAATGAGAATGTTGCATCAAAGGCATCCGCAGATTCTAAGTATATTGTGATCATAAATACATTCCTCCTCATCTTAGAAATAACGAACTTGTGTTTCATGACTATTTCGCCACCTTAAGGATAGTCTAGAATGTCTCCGTGAGATTGTAGAAGAGGATCGCATAAATAAGCCACTTGATAGTGAAATTAGGTATGCATGCTTATATGCCAAACGATCTCGTGAGTCGTTAGAATGTTTAAGAGCAACATGCCCTAAATCCTTATGTGAGAAAGATAAAGTCGTGATGCCTTGTTCTATGCCTAGTGCTAAGTATGCAACCCATTCTATGCCTTATTCTATGCCGAAAGTCAAGCATGTGAGCTTTGATGTGCCTATAAGTACTTCAGATCCCAAGACTTCTAGATCAGAATGCAAAAGTAGCAAAACCAACTAATGTTCCCATAATTCCTCTACAGAGTAATCAGTGGTACAAAAGCAAGCGAGTCAAAGCCTTCAGGTAATACAAAGCAAGATAGGACCTCGCAAGCTAAGAGTGATCAATGGAGGAATGTAGAAGACCACCCTAGGAACTTTAAGTTTGAATTGAATAAAACGAATCGTGTTGATTCTAGTATTAGCTATACGCGCACTGTAATTAATTTGAATTCTGCTACTTTTTGCAAAACATGTAATGAATGCTTGATTTATGGTATTAATCATGAATGTGTTGTGAATGAGTTGAGTAATATCGCAAAATCTCATGTTAAAATGGTTAACACTAGCAAACAAGATAAAAGGTCAAGACCAAGGAGGAAGAGGGCTAGAAAACATTGGAAACCAACAGAAGAAAATTTAGTAATGTAGGTTATCATTGGATACCCATCGCCATAAATTCAATCTTAATGAGTTGTGCCCTAAATTATCTAGATCAATGCCCATTAGAAATGGATGCCCACTGGTAGAACTATACCTTTAAGAAGTGAACATACTTTGAATAGATCTACCGCTTCTACTAGCCCGACATCTACCTCTAATGATTTTATTGACTGCTTCGATGTGGATGTTCCAATCTCATTTTCTAACCAAGTGGAACCCATTCTTGCATGGGGATCCCAATTGTCCGCTTATCCATTCTTGTCTCGTGTTCAACCGCAGTCGCTCAAATCGCTCGTGGTACCGGACTCAGTCGCTCCAAGCATATGAATGGAGATCGCCATGCTCATGAACTTCGTGAGTAAATTTATCGGACCGTTAGATTCGGAACCACCATTTTGGGGCAATTATGGGTTATGGAGATTATGTGGTTGGTGATAGTGTAATTTCCGGTATACTATGTTGAAGGTCTTGGTCATAATTTGTTTTCCGTCGGTCAATTCGTGATTCGATTTAGAAGTGGCTTTTAGAAAACATACTTGTTTCGTTAGAGAACTTGATGGTGTGGAACTTTAAGAGGAACACGTGGTACAAACTTATACACCATCTCTATCGAAGATATGATGAAGTCTTCTCCAATCGCTTGTTGTCAAAGGCTTCAAAACAAAGTCATGGTTATGGCATCGTCGCCTCAATCACTTGAACTTCGCACCATTAATGATCTTTCCGTAAAGGACCTAGTAAGAGGCTTACCAAGATTAAAGTATGAAAAGATCATCTTTGTTCAAGATGCCAATTGGGAAAAAGCAAGAAATATGCCCACAAACCCAAACCCGCAAACTCGCTTATGGAAGTT
Organism: Chrysanthemum lavandulifolium; assembly: GCA_022545495.1. Lineage (NCBI taxonomy): Eukaryota > Viridiplantae > Streptophyta > Magnoliopsida > Asterales > Asteraceae > Chrysanthemum > Chrysanthemum lavandulifolium. The sequence goes on from CM040242.1 coordinate 59,978,415, forward strand.
CTTCATACTCTTCATATGGATTTGTGCGGACCCATGAGAGTGCAAACGATAAATGGGAAGAAATATGTATTAGTCGTTGTTGATGACTACTCGATTTACTTGGGTTAAGTTTTTGAGGACAAAGGATGAAACCCGATGTCATCATCAAACTTATCAAACAGTTGCAGTTCGACTTAACAAAACCTGTTAGAATTATTCGAATGCACAATGGCACCGAGTTTGTTAACAAAGACTTAAGTCAATTTTATGAAAGCATTGGAATCACCATCAAAGAAGTGTTCCACGACGCCTCAATGTAACGGTGTAGTTGAAAGACTAAATCGGACCCTTGTTGAAGCCGCAAGAACAATGCTAATTTACTCAAAGGTTCCAATGTTTCTTTGGGTCAAGCCATTGCCACCGCTTGCTACACCCAAAATCGCTCCTCATACACACCACTCATGGAAAACTCCATACGAACTTGTCCATAAACGAAAACCCGATCTCTCCTACCTTCGTGTATTCGGTGCTTTGTGCTATCCAACGAATGACGGTCAAGATTTAGGTAAATTAAGAGCTAAGGCGGACATTGAGTTTTTGTGGTTATGCACCAAACAAGAAGGGTTACCGAATCTACAACAAAAGAACTCGAGATATCATGGAAACTATTCACGCCACGCTCGATGAGTCGTTCGGGCAAATGGCTCCGTGACAATCAAGTTCGGACCCGATCTCAACATTTGATAAGTAGTCCCATTAGTTCTTCTCTTGTACAAAATCCTCACCAACAATTCCATATGTACCCCTTCGAAGATGATTTGAAGAAATTGTTTGATCCAATGTTTGATGAACACTATGAGCCTATTGCTAATGATCGCCTAATCCATCAACAGAGGTTGCCCCTAACCCACCAACGAGATAACCCTTCGCTTCTATGTCATTGAGTCAAGAAGCGCCACCGCAGATCACTCATCCTCATCATCAAATCCTCAATCATCGAGTGTACATCATGGAAATGTTTCGCACCTATGATGGAGATAACCCTTTGCTACTCCCCAAGATGCTCCATTTGAGAACATATTTGCTCTCGAACCAACTTCGTAACCATCTTCATCGAGATCCAAACTCGCTACTTCAGTTCCTCAACAACAACCACACGAACACCTTAGAAAATGGACACATGACCATCCATTGGACAACATCATTGGAAACCCTTCTCGTCCAAAGATCCACTGTAAACAACTTGCAACCGATGCCTTGTGGTGCTTCTTCAACTCCATACTATCTAAGGTCGAACCAAAAGACGTTAAAACAACCATGATCAAGACAATGGTTCAATGCCATGCAAGAAGAAATTCATGAGTTCGATCGACTAGATGTATGGGAATTAGTACCGCTCCCGATCGTGCTATGATCATTGCTCTAAAATGGATCTTCAAAGTAAAACTTGATGAGCATGGTGATGTGCTAAAGAACAAGGCTCGATTGGTTGCAAAAGGATACCGCCAAGAGGAAGGTATTGACTTTGAAGAATCATTTGCTCCAGCTTGCACGATCGAGGCAATCGAATCTTCTTGGCTAACGCCGCAAGTAAGAACATGGTAGTCTATCGATGGATGTAAAGACGGCTTTTCTTAACGGAGATCCGAAAGAAGTAGTATACGCCACCAACCCAAGGTTTTGTGAATCCATAGCATCCTACTCATGTCTATCGCTTGAAGAAGGCCCTTTACGGTTTGAAGCAAGCTCCAAGGGCATGGTACGACACGCTATCGAAGTTTCTTGTATCTAATGGATTCAAGAAAGGAGCAGCTTGATCCGACATTGTTCACCGTAAAGTCGCAAACACTTAATTCATGTTCAAATCTATGTTGATGATATTATTTTGCCTCGACCGACCCCAATGAATGTGACCGCTTTTCTAAGGAGATGGGCTCCAAATTTCAAATGTCAATGATGGGACAAATGTCATTTTCTTGGGATTACAAATTTCACAAAGTCCCGAGGCATTTTTATCAATCAATCTAAATATGCTAATGAAATCTTAAAGAAATTTGGATTTGATTCTTGTGACCGTTGACACTCCCATGGTGGAGCGTACTAAACCGGATGAGGACCACTGTGGATCATGGTTGACCAAACTAAATATCGTAGTATGATTGGGTCCCCGATGTACCCATCGCCAAGAGACCGTACATCTCTCTCTCAGATGCATGTGTGCTAGATACCGTGCTAAGCCTACCAAAAGCACCTTGAAGCGGTTAAACGGGTCTCTTCGGTATCTCCAAGGAACCATCAACATGGGACTTTGGCACCAAGGACACCGATATGTCACTAATACCTATGCAGATGCCGACCATGCAGGTGTCAAGATACACGTCAAGCACGCCGAGGTGCTCGCTTTTGGGTGATAAGCTTGTGAGCTGGTCTTCAAAGAAACAAATGAGTACCTCTATATCCTCTACAGAGGCAGAATACATAGCCATGTCATCTTGTTGTGCTCAAATCCTATGGATGAGATCCCAATTATCCGACTATGGCTTTGAATTCAACAAAATCCTCAGCATCGTGATAACAAGAGTGCCATTGCTCTCTCATGCAACAACGCTCAACATTCAAGAGCAAAGCATATCGACATTCGACATCATTTCATCGGGGAGCAAGTGGAGAACGGTGTGGTGGAACTATATTTTGTGAAGACCGAATATCGCTAGCGACATCTTCACCAAAGCTCTTCCTAGAGAACGCTTTGAGTTTATCCTTCCACGACTTGGTCTAAAGAGTCTACAACCGAACACTCAAACGCCTTCAAGAGGAAGACGAGGAGTAAAAGTTTTCTTCATCCATCTCTTGTAAATATTTATTCAAAAAAGCAAAATACAAAATTATAAAACCCACAAAAAGAAAATAGAAAAATATAAAATTTCAAAATCCATAAAATCGAAAATCTTTGAAAAAGCTCAAAATATATATTTTCCCATTTTTTCTATTCTTCGATAACATCTACGGTCTTTGATTTGTCACCTAAGAATGACACGGGTCTTTAGATGAAGTTCGATTGTACATAAACTTAAAAAAAAAAAAAAAAAAAAATTGGGATGAAGAAAATAGTGGTTTATTGTCATTTCAGGCAATAACCCGTTTTCAAAGAAAGAACAGAGCCATGCTTTATCTTACTTTTCAAATTTCATGCTCTGATTCCAAAAAACAAATGTTTGTCACCAAAAAGACAAATGTTTCCTTCACAAATATTTTTCATTCTATAAATTCTTCTGAAAAATATTTGTCATCTAATGAAAACTAAATAGCTTTGAAAAATAACTCGGACTCAATTTTTGAAAATCATCCGACTTGTCATTTGTCAAAATATCTATCTCTCAATCAACAACTTATGTCATTGATTGAGGGGAGAATGATTTCAATTAAATCAAAAAGTTATTTGTCAAACAATTGCAATGTCTTATACAATTGGTTCAAGACCTTGGCTAATGTTATGTTTTCATAAGATACTTAAGCATGCTTGAACATTGGAGTTTAAAGTCTCAAAATCGATCCTTATCGCTTAAAATGTTTTTCAAAATCAAGTCACTATTCTCCTCAAAAGTTTTCAAAATTAATTTAAATCAATAGAGATCACAAATCTCAAAGGATTTGAAAATTGTGATCGGGGAGAATTTGTGATTTAAATTGGATATAAACCGATAATTCGATAAATGGTTTAGAAATATTATAACAAGCTCTCCTCCCTACATGTGCCAAACGATTTCAAGTTTTCCATGCACATGTTATGGGGAGCATCTATATCAAACCAAAAGGATTGAAACGTGATTGATTTGTCTCTAAGTGCGTGTTCTCCTAATATGTGCAAAACACTTTCGAATCTCGATGCACATATTGAGGGGGAGCAACTTCTAGAAAACCACATCCTTTCCCAAAAATATCTTTAACAAAGTATTTAAAATACTAATTTTGATCGGGAAAGTGATGTCGATATTTTTAGAAAATGTTGATCAAAGAAGTGAATTCTTAATTCTCAATATGAGATTTTCAAGTCCTCTTGCCTCCATGTGCCAAAGCAATTTCAAACATACGATGCACATGTTGAGGGGGAGCTTTTTCTGAAATATCAAAAACAATTCAGGTACAAAATGCTTTGATCATATATCACAAGTACCGGATTGATTATTCAAATGGTTTTCAATTGGTTTCAATGGCGTAAGAACAATACCAAAAGACCGACCAAATTTATTTTATGCATGGAGATATAAGGATGGTTAGGTTAGGTATTCGCTCCCACGATCCCGCCAGAGCCGGAGGGATCTACCCAGGACAATCCACTAGATAGTGTAGAGTCCTTAGGTATGATGAAAAAGGAGAAAATGAGAAATGGGAAGAGTGCGGATCGAGATAGAGCTAGTAATGGAATAAACCCAACAAGGTTCTAGTTATGAAGTCTCGGTAAGCATGAAGGGTTGAAGAATGAAAAGAATTGAATGTGAAAAGGGTGAAAAGAAATAGCCTCCATTAATTCAACCTTAGGCGTAAACCGGGTTCAATACATATGCTACCGGTGGTTACTAAGGTAACACCGGTATTGAAGACAAGACGTCATGGACCCAAAGGACGACCGCACTAAACTTCCCAAGCTACTCAAGTTCCTCTTAAAAGGACTTGTTTCATTCTCACGGGAACCTACATTATCTATCGACTTTCTTAGAGATTGTTGATATTGAAGAAGGAGACCTCTCCTAGTCTCCAACATAGGAACCAAATGTGCACTATTGAGTCTAGAGCCACGAGATCATCAATAAATCTCATTAGGACACAATCAATGAAGACTAACTGTTTCACACAATGTGGAAAGTGAGATTATATCTTAAGAGTCCCACGCATTATCCTTGTGGTATTGCCGTAACATCCGAGTGATATGTAAAAATATTCACAATGAAGATGGAAATCCTTCTAGAGCCAACATCAAACAAGCTCTTGGTAGGTAACATGTGAGATCTATCCAATAGATCAAACTTGTGACAACTGGATAGAAACGATGGGGAGATTCAATATTGAATCAACCTTGGTCCAGAAAATGGATTGACGGATACCTTTGAAAAACCGGTCGTTGTGCTTAAAATTCTTTTCTTTAGCACATCGATCGTGTATTAATATTTCAAAATAAAAGGTGTTTATGATTGATAATTGATTTTCCTTAAAACCTTCGTTGTATTGCAAAACACTTTATATAAGCAATACACGATTGTTTTTCAAATCACTTTTCATCAATCGGTGAATCTCAATTTGTCGGTTCACTCACTCCGTGTTGTCTTCTTTGAGACATTCCGGTTTGAGAACAACTAGAGCAACCGCGAAACCCCGTCAAGGAGATTCTTAGGAATTCTACCGATCACAGCAAGATTTGTATCGATCAACGGGAACCGTGGGCCGTGTACCTCAATTCAACGAAAGTGATCAAAGACACTTTCGTGCACTTTATTGCTAATCGTTGTATGCGTGTACACCCAACGCTTGCGGTGATCAAAATTGAGAAGTCAATCCATAGCCGCATGCTCACAAAACACATTCATTTCTAAAGAAATCATGATAAGTGCATCAACGACTCGATATTTTCACTCCATGCTTCGCTACGCCGCAAATATCATGAATCAACTAAAGCTTCCGCTACTCGATGAGAAGAAATCATGATCCGTAATGTGAGCATGTCGGTCCAATGTCACAACATCACATAATGTCAACACTACAAAGGAAGAGTCGAGATTTATGGTAGTCGATGATCTCAAAGTCGGCTCAAAACTCATCATTATGTGGATCGCTTAAAGACCTCCACTTGGATTAACCAAACATGCAAAACATGAAGAATCAAAGACTACGGGCTCTGAGCAAAGAACTTAATCAAGAATCCAAGAACAATCTTAATGTAATATCTGTTTGTATTCAATGTAATTTGAGGTGACCTCCTTAGGGGAGATTGTTAGGATTTAGAAAATCCAGTTGTTAAAGTGTCGGTCACCTCAAGTATATGTAATCGTTAGAAAGCTCGTAGTCGTAGTTATTTAATGTTAGTTAGTATTTAGTTAAGTAACACCGTGGAGGACGGACGGGTCTTTACCCACTGTATGCCTGATCCACAGCCCGTAGGAGGCGTATTTTGTAAGATACTATAAATACCCTCTACCTCCCAAGGTAGAGGGTTGAAGCTCATAATAAGATTTTTCTTTCTCTCACTAAGCTTCCAAAACCTCTAAACTTTCTCTCTAAAACCTTAAGCCATACGCCCCATTTATGCTATGGTATGATGTGTTTGTGAAAACCAAGATGATACAAAAACAAATGAAAATTGTTGTTGTTAGAGTGGTATAATCATGAAATGACACCAAAGCATCATGAAATGGCACCAACGCAAGCTTCAACCACTAATGTTTGTCCGTTGGTTGAAAGTATTGATAATGCTGCTAATGTAGGATTTCTGGATTATGAAAATGAGGTACCACCATCCTTATCCAATCCATTTGGTTACTTAAATCTGATGGAAGACAATGATTGTGACCCTATGGGTGGTTTTATGCCTTTGAAGCATAAACAAGGTGAGACATATTTTGATGACGACTTGTTCCAACAAGATAGTGTAGTGAATTTGGATGAAGATACATCCTTTGATGGTAGGCCAGAAGATATTACAGAAATGATTGTTGAGTTATATCCATAAAATAGGGGTGTGATTTTTGGAAATATTGTCGAAGAGGTTGATGAGGAAATTGCAGAAAGGGAAGAACCTGATATTGAAGATGCATGTGTACAGAGGAAAGAACCAGAAACAGAACCAGAAGGGGTGTTAGTGATTTTGAGTGTGATGTCAGGAACATAACCAGAAGTTGACATGCGTTGTTTCTCATTTCAACTAGATTCAAACATTCAAGAGATTAGGAGACAAGTTGCTGCCAAAATTCGTCCGAAAGAGTCTGGTGAACCTGCACTTGCACTTGTAATTGACTTGGATGAGCTTGAGCGTACTAATGATCCTGATATTGAATGAGGTATAGGTCAAAGAATGAGAAGGTTGAAGCTATTAAGAAGGAATTATAAGGATAGGTCTAAAATCAAATAATGTGCATTTAAGGTGGGAGAGGAGTTTGTTACAAGAAATGAAGCGACTGATAAGCTGAAGATGCATGCATTGCAATAAAGGAGAGATATTGCAGTTCTCTAGTGTGATAACAATAGGGTGACAGCTAAGTGCTACGCCACTATGGTTGGTGCAACAAAATTCAATCCAACACTTGACAGAGAAGAGGATATGCCATCCACCTCAAAGACTCGGGGCCAATCTGAGAAAACCAAAAAGTATAAGGACATGAAATGCAAGGGTGTTAGTGGTAAAGGATATTAACTCAAGAATCATAAACCCCCTTGCCTATAGGATCTACTCGTCTCAAAGTGGGGGGATGAGCAGTGTTGGTCGGTTAAAACATTGACTTATGCTCATAAACGTATCTAAACAAGAGATGTTACTACTGTTACAGCTAGGTTTCTATCAACTTATGTCAGCCAAATTATTTTGAACAATTCTAAAATCCCAATTAAATCATTACAGCTTGAATTGCAACAAAGGTTACAAATAAACGTATCATTCGATAAAGCTTTTAGGGCAAAGGAAATTGATGAGGAGAAGATGACAGGTGATCACAAACAACAATATGCCCTCCTTAGAGATTATGCTATCGAGCTCAAAGCAAAAAACCCAGACACAACAGTCAAGATCCAAGGGGAAACCAACACAAATTTAACTCTTAATTGAAAGGTATTTAAAAGATTTTATGTGTGTATTGGTGCACTTAAAGCTGGATATAGAGCTACAAGAAGAGAGATATTGGGGTTGGATGATGCTTTCATAAAATGACCATATATAGGGCCAATTTTGACGTCTATTGGTATTGATGGTAACAATGGTATCCTCTTGCATATGCTATTGTTGAGGCCGAATGTAAGAGTTATTGGTTATGGTTCCTAAAAAATCTAGGTGATGACTTTGATTTACAACCAAACTATAACTACACTTTCATTTCAGATAGACAAAAGGTATAATAAATTCAATTAACACTGATTACAAGAGAATTCGTTATACATAAGCAATGTTTTAATCCACTATATCTTACTTGTAACAAGGTATCCTACCAGCTATTCAAGAGCTTTTTTCTTCTGCTGAACACAAATTCTCTGTAGACACATCTATGAGAACATGAAGCAGATTTTTAAAGGAAGGATTTACAAGGATTATTTGTGGAAGTGTGCAACAACAACCACTGTGCCTCAGTTTCAACAAGGAATAGAGGATCTGAAATCCTTCAACCCTAAAGCTCATGAGTGGTTACAAAATATACCACCAACCTCATGGTCAAGGTCTTTTTTCATGTATATCATTTTTCATATTTGTGCTTTAACTGTGTATATAGTGGACATTAACTTATCCTTAATCATTAACCAAAAAACAGGCAGACCTAAGTGTGAAATTTTGATCAACAACCTTTGTAAGTCACTCAACAGTAAGTTGGTAGATTGTAGAGATAAACCAATAATAGAGTTTTTGGAATACATTAGGAAGTATTTGATGAAGAGGATAGTGAATGTGCAAAAGGTCATAGAGATTCTGATGGTCCATTAACCTCAAGTGCAACATCCATTTTTTATGTTATTAAGCGAGAAGCTAATGACTATTCATTTATTTGGAATGGGGCTGACAGTTACTAGTCTAAGGGACCATGTAATGACCAATGTGTAGTGAATACGATGTTAAGGACTATGTAAATGTAGAAGATGGGAGCTAACCGGTATTTCATGGTAAACATGATGTGGCAGCAATGTATAGCATGACAAGTGATGGTAGGGAGGTAGGTATACCTGAGGATTGGGTCCATCAAGCATATTGGCTAAGAACATGGAAGTAGACGTACCACCAAAAGATTGAATGTGTTGCTAACAGTAAATATTGGCCCAAGTGCAACATCCCTAGTATCTTATTTCCCCCACACCATCATGTTCTCGTTGGCATACCAAGGAAGAAGAGGAGAATGATCAAAGATGAGACGGCTGAGAATGCGTTGAAGGAAATGGTCAAGGATGGGAAGCTTTTAAAAAGGGAAAAACTGTCACTTATAGTCAATGTGGTACAGACGGCCACAACAAAAGAGCATGTAATGCAAATGGGAAAGGCAAGAAGAAGGCAAGATCTGAGGGTGTTGCAGTCACTGAACCAACTGAAACTGATGCAGGACCAAGTCAACCAATGGAGTCACAATCAACCCAAGAGGTTGGCAGTCAGAGGAGAAAGAGTACCAGAAAGGCTTCCAAACAAGCCGCAATTTGAATGGCTTTATGTATGATTGAGATAAACAATTTCTTTAAGTTTTATTGTTGTTTGTGAGTTTTAGATTAAAACAATTGATATTTATGTATTTCTGTTATGGTTGTTATACAATGGTGATTAAGATAATTGGTATGTTTTTATTTCTGTTATGGTATGCATTATTGCCTTCTGAGCCTGGCTTGTTTATGCCTTGTAATTTTTTTGATACTCAAATATCTGCTATGTTGATTTACATTTGTCAAAATTGGTAAACAATCTAGGACACAGTATGACCATTAATTGTCATCGAAATCTATTAACCAAATATATTACATAATATTACCAAAATACAACCAAAGTTGTTTCAACTACCACAAAGTTTTTACATCAATTGTTTCATCCTTTACTGGCGCAACACAAAAGAGTCAACAAAGATGTCATTTCTTCATTTTCCTTTACTGGCAAGCTTCATTTTTCCACCTGTAACTTCAACATTCCTTTTTACTTTATTGTCACTATCTACAATTGCTCCTATTCCAAATGTCTTATTACCTATACAATCCCATGTATGTTGTGCTAGAAGGGCTAGTATGCAATAATCTGACATTGAAGGAAGCCATTTAGCAGACACTTTTTGATGTGGAACATTTTTTGAGCTGGAACCTTTTTAACAGGAACATTTTCTAATGGCCACATAAAGGTGCATCTTTCAAGAGCTTTAACAGCTTGAACATCGAGTTTATCACTGCTAATTTCATCATTGCTTGATGATAGAATGCCACTGCTTTATGATAGAATGTCACTGCTTGTATCATAATCATCACTGGTTGAGAATAACCATTCACATATTGGGCTTGAACCATTAACAACTTGAACATTAAGTTCATCACAACTAATATCATAACTGCTTGATAATACAATATCATTGGTTGTATCAGAAAAATCAATGAAAATCATGTATTCAAACATAAACAAAAAGATATGCATGAGCTAACAAATACGAAGCTAGAGTAACATAGGCAGTAAATAAAATATTCATATTTCCTACCACAATTAAATAGAATAACCTGTAGAAAACTAAAAATGGGTTGAATAGTTTTACCAATTAAAACTTCGTTTTAAAACTTTTAGATCGACTTATGTCAATCTATTTTGATGTGTAGATATTGATAGTTAGATTAGATGAAAATAAGATACTAGTTAGAGTAAAGAAAGATAAAATCGTTGACACAAGTATATATTATGGTTCGGCTACAAGGCCACCTTCCTTGCCCTACTCCACTCTCCGAGTACCCAACTAGAGAGTTTGTAAACAGTACACCACGATCTCCTTATCTTGGCGGAGAAGCCTTCACAACGTAGCTTACACTTTATCTGGTACAAATCTAGACACAGGGTTCTTCCACAAGGTAGAACCAAACCTAAGTCATCTACACTTTATCTGGTACAAGGATAAATACGGGGTTCTTCCATAAGGTAGAAACAAACCCACGTCGCTTACACTTTATCCAGTACAAAGCTAAATACCGAGTTCTTTTATATTGGAGGAACCACAACCCAACTATACCAACTATCACAACACACCTATGACATATTTAAGAAGATTCAACAACAAGAAACACTTCTGTGATCTTGTGATGATGAAGAAGCCTAGCAACCCATATCTTCAAGCTTGCAAGTCTTCTATGCAAAATATCGTGATCTCGCCTTTAAGAGGAACATAGAGAATTACTAAGATAAAAGCTACATGGATGATCCTTAGATATGAGGTTAGAGAGGTAAGAATATAGAGATAATATATATCTAAAAGGGGTAAGGAGAAATGAAGAAATGACTCATTATTTATAGGAAAATAGTGATCAGATCAGCCGAATGGCCAGTGTAATCCAAGGGATCCGGCCATGGGTAATTTCAGTCCGGATTTTAGGTTACAATTCCGGGTTTTGGGTTATGGGTCATGAACTATGGGTTATGGGTATCCAACATGATGTTATGCATGATGCAAAGCATACTTTGGGTTATGGGTTATGGACTTTGGGTCATGGGTTTTACCCAACTTGATGTCATGCATGATGTAATGCACATGGGCCATAGGTTATGGGTCATGGGTTTTGGATTATGGATAGTCCAATTTACTTAGATTTTAGCTATGTATTTTTATAAAAGTGTAAGTAACAAATGTTACTTATAAGTGTTTTATAAAAATGGTTTTTGTTTTATATTAACTATTTCACTAGACATGCTTGATTGTTATTTGTTAAGTGAAATGAGTTAGAAAACTATTGGCTCGAAAAATTACGTATTTTATTTATTCCGTTAAAATAATTTTACGATTATTATCAACAAAACATATGAAGATCGTAAGATATAAATGAACATTTTTACGGTTTATTTGTATTAATAATATTCCCTTTTTGTTGATGACAAAACATAAAATTATTTTAAGTAAAAATCAAATTTGTAAATTTTTGAATTAAGTTTTTACTCTTTTCTTCCCCTTTTTGTCGAAACAAAAAGAGTGTCGAAGAGAAACTAACCCGAGTGAGATGAGATTAAGTGAAATAAGAATGACGAAAGGTATTTGCTAGTTTGCAAGGCTCTCCCTTGACGAATTCTCCCCCTTGGTGAGGGCGTCAAGTATTTTGGAAAACTTTAGAATGGAGTATTGCTAAATAGTAATGCTTTCTTTTGACGAAAGCACCCTTTTAATGAGAGCGTCAAGTACTCTAAGTGAATTTTGAACATCTACAAAACAATGGTTAGAATGCATGCATATAGTATGGAATTTTGCAGAAAATAAAGTGGAATATGTCTTAGAAATATTCTGAGTACCCGGATCCACCAAATTCATTTTAAAATGGATCCGCCAGGTACAAACTCAGGGATCCAACTATCTGTAACTGATTAACATCAGTTAACACAAAATTTAACTAAGAAAACCATAAAGTGAAGTCATAATCACACCAATACGCTTAGATAAACAAGTAGCATAAACAAGTAGGTCCATGTAATAAAATTAAAAGAGAGGTACAACAATGACCAATCTATAAAACTAAGAACACGAACTAAAACTTAATACTTTATAATGAAAAGACTAAATCAAAGCTAAAAGCTAAAGAGGAGGGGTGATCACTTGTGCTTGCACTTCTTTCCGATGTTTCTAGGGGTGGTTAGGTTTGTTGATGACATCAAGAATTTCAAGAAGATGATAGAACATGAAATGCATTCCATCACGAAGTTCATGAACTAAGGTTTGAGTTTGTTGACAACGGTAGCAAGTTTCATCATGGTTAGGAGGTTGTGAAGAGTTATTCTCAATTCCACACAGATTGGTTGAGAGGTAAAAGTGTGTTTAAAGGATGTAGATTTGGTGGTGGCATGCTTGATGTTGAAGGAAGCAAAAGAGAGGTTGAGGGATGTATGATTGATGTTGGATGAGGTGAATGAGTTGTTGGGGGAGACACGAGTGTTGTTGGTGGTGGTGCATTGATGTCAACAACCACATTGTTGGTCAAAGGTGAATGTTGCTTAGACATTCGCTCAATTGAGGAGAATGTAGGTAATGATGGAGGATTAGTAGGTCTAGGAGGCAAGTCCTCCAAAGAGTTCATGTATTGATGTGGTGAAGTATGAGATGTAGTAAAGGAGAGTTGTCGAGGTCCGATGGGAGAAACTCGTGTTGGTTGGGTAGAGATAGGAGTGGTTTGAGGTGTTGTTGTACTAGATGGTGGAAGTGTTGATTAACTTGATGGAAGAGGAGTTGGTTCAATAGGAGAAAATGGTGGTGATGGTTTAATAGTAGGTGGATTTTGGATGTAGTTAGGTGAAGGATTCTTAACGGGGTGAAGACTCGGTTGATGAGATTCATAAACAATGCGGGCGGTTTGGCGAGGAGGGATTCTAGTAGAAGAGCGTATGCTAGATGGTTTTGTCATGGTGATAAATGTTTAGGGAATGAATTATTAGCTGAAAGAGATGATGTTGAGGTATTGGATTGAAGGACAAACACAAGTGGTTTAAATAGTGAAAGATCATGTAAGAAAATTAAAAGCCTAATCCACTAAAATCCTTAGAAATCTAATCATATGCTTGCAAAAGGTCAACTTAATTGAATTAAAGTCTTCTAGGAGGATCATTAAAGTGTTGAGTATTGGAGCGGATAAAGTGGGCTTTAAAAGCATAAGATAGTTTTTCACAGCTCGCTTGCCTTGATCCACGGATCCTTCTCAAAAGGGATCCGCTATCTAAGCCGACTCGAGAAATGGTTAAGCATTTAAGAGCTCTAGCCTATATGATTTGATGTTATGATTGAAAGGAAGTGTTTTAATGTTGGAAAGCCCGAGACCTTAAGACTAATGATGAAAAATAACTAATGATGGGATTTATAGAGAAATTAGAACTAAGAAGGCTAACCAATGATCAAGGATAAGTCTAGATGACTTAAAGATTTACTATTAGTTATGTGAATCAAAAAATAGCCATAAGGAATAAATATAGAAAATCACAAAAATTATAAGAATAAAAAAGTTAGTTTTAGAGCATTTTGAGGGTAAAAATGGGTAACAAACATTTAAAATAAATGAAACTAATATGAGACCAAGTGGACTAAGGTAAGGGAAAGAAGATGTAATCACCGGAGCAGAAAGATAGTGAGTATATGAGAAATGATAAATAAAAAACATCTTTTTGAGGATCCTAAGTCATCCGTAAGAGAATATGGAATCAATTGAATATAAGGATAGTTCAATTATGACTAAAATGGTATAATAAACTAATCTAATAAGGTCTAGAGGATGAAAGAGTAGTAGAAGAATAGAAAACAAGATTTTGTGCAGCCGGTACCTCCGAATCCATTCCAAAATGGATCCGGCTAGTTATATCAAAGGGATCTGGCTTTTGAGTACTAAATTAACACACTGAGTGCGCTAAAGAGTCTAGCACTCATCAAAACTCAAAACTAATTTTCATATAAATCATTTCAAGTCTAAGATATAGCAATGAGCAAGAGAAACAAATAATTAATCAATCAAACAAGGTTAAAACCAATACTTGATATATGATCAAATATGGTAAAATTTCCTAGACATAAGTTATATGCCTACAAATGCTCAAGGAGCTAGTCAACAAAGTAAGTATTCAATGTACCATGAGTTTAGTACCACAAAATACAAGCATACCAAGTTTAAAGACAAAATACCACAATTGTTTAAACATCAACCATACTTGACTAAGTCATAATTTTCATAGTCAATCTCTTCACTTTTTCATGATTAACTTGAGCTAATTCCCGTTACTTCACTCATCGTTATCGCTTTTTGGATCATCAAATGGTGCATAGTTGGTGGTCAATTCGGGAATGAGAAATGATGATATACGTGACTCCCATCACTCTATTGACAAGTGAATATTGAGGACCTTGAAGATATGGGTGAGTATGCATGAAGTGATGAAAGAGACGAGTTAGGAACATCCCATAGGGTATTAGTTTGTTTTTAGCACCCTTGAGATGTACGATTCACTTAGCAAAGAAGTAAGCAAGATTGTACAGTTGTTGATTTAGAATGAAATAAAGCATGTGAGCACAACATGCCGGTAGATACTCACGATCTCTTACTAGACTCAAGACATTTTCTCGTAAAATAACCGCCATAGGTTGTAGAAAATAGCAAAGTTCAAGCATACAGATTTTGTTAGGATGGTTGACACATGTGTTAATATAAATAAGCCGTAAAAACATTTATTTATATTTTACGATCTTCTAATGTTTTGTTGATAACAAACGTAAAATCATTTTAACGAAACAAATAAAATATGTAAATGGTTTGAGCCAATAGTTTTCTAACACACTTACGTTTTCACATAAAACACTAAAACAAGTAGAAGTGATTTTATGATTTTGTAATACATATGTACAACAACTAGTGTTTATATATTGGGTAAATATATACATAACTAGTATGTATTATAATGGGTAATATAAATGGGTAGAAACTTAAGTATTTGACCCATTGACCAAATACATTGAATGTAGCTGGGTATAACCCAAAGTCCATGACCCATACCCATGGAGCATGACCCATAACCCATTGCATGACATCATGCATAAGTCATATATGGATATTATCCATGACCCATGGTTTTAACCCATGACCCATGGACTAGATGCATTGCATCTTGTAGATACATTGTATCTACTTGGATACCCATGATCCATAACCCATGGCCTATGACCCAAAACCCATGGGCAAAAGGGAGCGTCCCACGGATCCCCAATATTACATCGACGGATCCTCAAGTGAGAGATCCGTGGGATCCGTGGAACAAGAGTCGTTTTTCCTCTATAAATAGTGAGTCATTTCTTCCTTTTGGGTTGCCACACCCACACATACTTTCCCCAAGTATTGTAACCTTCTAACCACGGATCCTAAGGATCTTTCTATGTAGTTTGTCTTTGTTTTGTGTGATTCTCTAGGTTCCTCTTAAAGGCGAGATCACCACCTCTTGAAGTCGAGCAAGCTCAAGTCCATGAGTTGCCATGCTTCGTCATCATCAAGACTACTGAGGTTCTCTTGTTGATACTTCTTTCTACCTCAATAGAAGTGTAATGTCCAAGGCATTAGTAAAGGATGCCGAAAGAGTCAAGACGAAAGCATTAGTGAAAGGTGCTAAACGTCCGTGTCATAAGCATTAGTGAATAATGATAAAGGAGTCAAGACGAAGGCATTAGTGAAAGGTGCCAAACGTCCGTGTCAAGGGCATTAGTAAAAGATTCCTAGAAGTCAAGTCAAGTGACATTAGTGAAGAATGTCAAGGTTGTATACTCGATGAGGTGCATCGATATACAAATAGAGATAGGTTGTATCCAAGGATATTGACATCCTTGATGGTGTTGTAATAAGGAGTTGGTCTCCTTTGGGGTTAGGTGTTGTGTAGTGTTGGGTAGTAGTTCCTCCATCGTAATGGAACTCGGTACTTAGCCTAGTACCGGATAAAGGGTAGGCGACGTTGTGATAGGTGTGGTTCTCCCTTGTGAAAGAACCCGGTGGTTAGCCTAGTACCGGAAAAAGAGTAGGCGACGTTGTGAAGGATTCTCCGCCATAAGGAGTTGGTGTCGGGTAGTGATTACGAACTCTCGAGTAGGTGACTCGGGGAGTGGAGTAGGGCAAGGAAGGTGTCCTTGTAGCCGAACCACTATAAATACTCGTGTCGTGGTTATGTGCTTCTCACTATTTATCTTTCATTACACATTTATATATCCATCTATCAATGTCCAACATACACATCCAAATGGATTGACATAAGTCGATCTAAATATTTTAAAACGTAGTTTTAATTGGTAAAACTATTCAACCCCCTTCTAGTTTTCCACAATTGGCATCAGAGCTTCGTTACCAAGTTTCTTAGAGTATGTTGTACTTTAAAAACTTGATACGATTCGTGTATGTTTGAAAACTACAAAGAAGGATTTTTTTAAAGTCATGTTTTAAAAATCATCATATTGTTTAATGTTGGACAATGATAGAACGTTCTAATATTTTCCTTGTTAAGAATTCTCCATAATTGGATTTGGGCATACCAAGAAGATCATGAAGAAATTCTCTAAATACTTCTTTTCTTAAAAAGAATATTTAGCAAATGTATGATCTTTAATAAATTACAAATATTTTTTTCTATTAAAATCTTAGTAGTATGTTTACACTTTCTTAGTATTCACTAAAGTAGTTACCTATATTGAAATCATCATCAAGAATAGTATTCTTCATTGATTTGTATAGACAACACTACAAACTAGTAATAATGATGTCTCGGCTATTCAAGAGCCTTGATCATTATTCCTCACAAAAGGACTATTGACATTTCATCTATGTCAATGAGTATCCATGTGAAATTTCTTATAATATGATAAAATGGGATTTTATCATAATCTTTGAAAAACCTCCCAATGAATTATGATTTATTCATAAAAAGGGAACCTCGTCAAATAGGATTAGTATTAAACCGTCAAAACCCCAAACCACAAGTTATAAAGCTTAAACATCAACCCTAGGAAATTTAGAACTCCCAAACCAAAATTATCAAGGAATACTTAAGTTGAACTTTTGCTGTTATGCCGGATCCCTGCGTTTGAACTAGCCGGATCCCTAATGCAAGGGATCCGTGGGATCCGTGCAACAGAAGACAACATAAGTTAAAATGATCACTGTGGAAGTTCCACTATCACTTTCCTATCAAAGACTTACGAACAAAAACCTAGTTACTGTTCACAGGAGCAAATTGATCATTTCCTTCAAGCAAAACAATCTATTGTGTAAGTATAATCTTTACTACATTGTTACTTCTATTCCTTGATTCCTAGGATTACAATTTTCATCTTTAGAAGTTGGGTTCAAATGGGTTTGTCATAATTTGTTACCACATTGTTTTCTAAGATAATCTAAATCAAAGAATTAACATTGTTAATACAAATTAAACTCATTCTTTGAATTCAATGAAGATGTTTTGAGCAAAATTGTGATCAAACCCTTTAGGCTACTATTCAAAATTAACACCACATTATGGTTTTGATGTATAGGAATAATCATGCCTAGTAACCGCCAACAAGATTATCACGATACCATCCACTACATCCCAATGTATCATCGAAAGGATGGACTTAGCCCGGAGGATAGGAAAGCCTTCAAGTTGCTCGAAAAGAGGCTTTTTCATGAAGGTCGTGTGGTAGAACCATCATTCCTTGCTAACACCAACATCCGAGAAGTTTTTGAAACAATTGGCTTTGATTGTCTTTTGGACATAAACGAGCAAATTTTCCCGGTATTCGTGCTTGAATTCTACAAAACAATGAGAATAGTTAGGAATGAGAACGGGACCATCTCAATTGTCTTCATCATAAATGAGCATGAGTACGCCCTTTCACTTGTAGAATTTGGAAGAATACTACGTGTTCCATATCAAGGAGTTTGCATGTATTCCAATGAATGGTCTTTGGCGGAGCTACACGATATGGTTGATCATTATGAAGTCTACCACATGAGAATCCCGGAAGCAACCACGGTAAGGGATACCGTGTTCATGGAAAGGGCATCCCCATCGAGGGTCATTAGAAATTCCAAAGTAATCTATAGGGATCCATTTCAAATGGAGCTTTCCGAGATGTTCCCGTTGTATAAGAAATGGGAAGTCATGGTAAGGGAGAATGTGCTTTGCTTGAGAGGGAACAAGGATCACCCCAATGCGTGCTTGAGCTTCATGATTTATTGCCTTGTGACCGAGACTCGCTTCAACCTTGCATATTACATGATTAAGAGAATGGAGAGTGTGAAAATCATGGACAAGATGGTGCTCCCTTATGCAATGCTCCTATCCCGTCTTGCAAACTTCATCTTTGCTTTAGATCCTTCTCCATATTCCTTTGATCATAGCTTTTGCAACAAAGTTATGGTGCCGTTATCCGAGGGAAAAACTACAAGGTTCATGGTTGATGGCAAAAGACCTCACCCACCAACGGATTCATCGGATGAGCGGGAGAGACAAAGAGAAGGAGAAGGAAGTAGCAACCCCCTTGGCAACACCGATCTCGACCCTTTGGATTACATCAATCAACTGTCGGACATTCCTAGCCCATCACAAGAATGGCAACAAACTAAAGGGATCTTCAAGTGTTTCGCCAACTTCTTGAAGAAAAAGAAGTAGAGATTGTGGGATGAAGAGTGGAGGGGAGGATGAAGACGGGGAGTGATATGGAAGGAGATGGGGATGAAAGGTAAGGTCATAGGACCTTAGTTTGTGAAAACAATTTAAAACAATGTGTTAATACAAATAAACCGTAAAACCGTTTATTAATATTTTGCGATCTCTTTGTGTTTTGTTGATAACAAATATAATGTTATCTTAAGTATAATTATAAAGGATACATGTTAGTTTTGTAAAGCATTTACATATAGCCATTTAAATACAAAATGTAGTAATTAAGCATTTGTTGTAATAGTTTATTAGGATGGGTAAAATCATAACCCATGGACCATAACCCATGGATCTTAACCCATACCCAAAGAGACTTGATACAATGTATACTTAGATACATTGAATCTAAAGATAACCCATGGACCAACCCATGACCCATAACCAAAACCCGTGGGCAAGAGGGCGTTTCACGGATCCCTAGGATTACACTAGACGGATCCTCATGGAAGGGATCCATGGGAACGATGAAGGAATTTGCCTATAAATAGAGAGCCAATTCTTCATTCTAACTTACCCTCTTCTTACTAAATCTCTCAAACACTCTCATTCTCTTCTAACATATAGATCACTTGATCTAGAGTTGTTCTTCTTTCTTTCTATTGTGATCCTCATATAGGTCCTTCTCTAAGGCGAGATCACGAGCATTCTACAAGTCATCCAAGCAAGGGTCCTTGATTGATTTGTCACTCCAAGATTTACAGCGAAGATCTTGTATTTGATATTTCACATATTTGTTGTGTAATAGTCGTGTTGGTTTGGTCCACCGTGTTACGGACTCGGTATCTAGCTTTGTACCGGAAAAAGTGTAAGCAACGTTGTGAAGGCTTCTCCGCCAAGTGAAGGAGTTTGTTGACATAGTGCTTGAACTCTCGAGTAGGTGACTCGGGGAGTGGAGTAGGGCAAAGAAGGTGTCCTTGTAGCCGAACCACTATACATCGGTTGTGTCTTTTCTTTCCCTTTGCTTTACTTTATTTACTTACTTTATCATTAGATCTATACTTTCTCCACATCCACAAGATCTCACATATCAACGAATCTAAAAGTTTTTGAAACTAACGTAAAATCGGCAAAACTATTCAACCCCCCCTTCTAGTTTTCCACACAATGGTTTGTAACATCTTAACAATACTTATGTAGAGTAGGAAGTAGTGTGTAGGAATTGCCATGATTTGGCATTGAACAATTTAACTTAGGAACAGTAGGATGAGATTTTACGACATCTTGAATTCATTCAAGTAGTCGTGCCACTCATCTTTAGCTACCTTTAGCTCCCCACACTTGCTATCGTTATACTTGTTGTGTTCTTGCATTTAATCATTGTAGAAATGACTAGGAGAAGCATTTGCTAAGAGTGCAAGAATTGCACAATTGTTGAAAGCCTTCGATCTGCAGAGGCGGATCCCGAACTATAACTAGCCGGATCCTCCAATGAGGAACCGTGGGATCCGAGCGACATGATACTAGACATGATCATTATACATCAATGTTATCCCTTGATCACATCATGTTGGCTAAACATGATTCTTTAATACCACTTAAGGCTTCCTCAAGCACAGTAGGTCTCACATTCACCCGTAGCTAATCTAGGATCAAATTTAAAGTGCTTTTGATTTATCAAACTCACCAATACCCACCATATTTCCTCTCCAACGCTCACACATTGTTTCTCACATCTCAAAACACTTAGTTTGATATTTCTATCAATTTTAGTAAATTAATTTTAGTTCATCTTACCTTAAAATAGGCTTAAAACTAGTTTTTCATTTTTCTTTATTTTTTAGGATTTTCTCAAATTTACCTTGAGTCATCATCTGATTTCTAGGACTAATTGCCATCATTTTTCCATTCCCAATCAAATGGTATCCTCCTCAAGCACTTAGTTAGACTCTCAAAAGTTCACTTTCCTACCCAAAACCATCATTAAGTATCTCACTCCTTATGGTTGAGCATTTAAGACTGATAAGGTTTTAAAATGTACTTTTTGAGGGTCGTTTAAGCCCTTATTTGATCACTTTTGTATCCGTTATTACTTAATATCGCTCATTTTCACTTTTTAGGTATCTTGAAGGCAAAATGCTGGAATGACACTTATTCGGACGAAAAGCGCGAATATCTGAAGAAAATGGCCAAAGTCAAGAATCGAGGCACTCAGTCATTGAATCGAAGGGGGGCGTCAGTTATACCGTGACGCCGTCGGAAGAAATTTTGTGACGACTCAAGAGCCAAATTGCTCATTTACAAGTGACGGCTTGTGTTTTAAAAGAGTAGGGCGTCGAACTCGACGGCCTAGATTTGATCCGCCGACATCGAGATCGAAGGGACGGCGTCACAAGCATAAGGTGACGCCGCCTCAAGACTAACGTGGCCAAGATGAAACACTAATAACGGCGACCGACGGCGCCACAAATCAAAGGGTGACGCCATCACATTTGTAATCTTATATATAGAATCCGAATTTTTAGTTTTCGGTGTGTAGTCTTTTGGAGTGAAAACCTAAACCGAACCAAGGTTGTCTTGTATAGTATTTTAGGTTCCATACCCTATCTTACATCAAGATAAGTGTTTTACTTCATTAATTCAATTATGTCTTCCTTTGATTGTGTGTATGCTTGCATGTTCCCCATGTCGGCTAATTTACTTGTGTGTTTGCTTAGGTAATATGAAACTTAGTTATTGAATATTGATTGGTTGTCTCTTATCTTAATTGTGATTGACCTAGTATTACGATAGGTCATTCGTTGTGTTTGTAATGCTTGATTGATCTTTGATGAACCTTAGCTTATAATCGCCTAGAGTTATTGTAGACAAGTCATTCAAAGAATACCTTAGAGTTAAAGTTTATGAATCCTAGAGATTTTGTAGTCGTTAACCTTTGGTAGCTTCAAAGATTTAGGGATAAACGCATACCCTACGACCTTAGAGACATAACGCAATTAAGAATAAGGACGTGACAATTCAACCACCAATAGGAGATAACTAGGGAGCAATAAAGCCTAAGAAAATACATTTTTAACTATCATACGAGCACACAACAATAGACATAGACTACATACACCACTAGATTAGATAATTAGACGAGTAGAGTAATCGGTAGAAATACCAAACCCCCAAATCCAAACCCCGAGATTCGTACATTTTCATTTCCTAAAAACATAAAAAGATAAAAAATAATATTCCTCAACCCCAACCTTAGCGTAGTAACTTCTCACTAGCATTCCTATTCCCCTAGAGAATGATATCAATTCCCGTGGCTTACCCTAATACTACACTACAATGATTAGGTTCACTGCCTAGGGTTTTGAAAAACTTGCTCGATGAAAAGGAAGTTCCTTTGACCCCGAACGACGCGTGTAGCGTTATCAAAGACATCCACCACTTAAGACATCTAAGGAAAGTCAAATCCTTAAGATTCATAGGTACTAGACCTTACAAAAAGCATGATCATTTCATCACATCTCTGTCTGACAGACGGATCCCTGGTTTGTAAACAGACGGATCCCTAGTGAGAGGGATCCGTGTCTACATAAAGCCTTTAATCAACTTTTCCTTCAAATTTAAGCCATCTTTGGTAAGCTAAACACTTTTAGTTACCATTTAATGATTTCCTAGAGCTGAACAAAACCTTAGTTGACCTTGTTGCATGCCTGATTCCCTTAGTGGTCATGAATTTAATTCCTTAATTCAAATTCACCCTTTATAAATCAAACACTCTTGAGAGGTTAAGTCGTCACTATTATCACATTCTTAAAAAACAGTAGTTAGAGACTTCTATTACATCCTCACCATGACCAAAGCACTTAGCAACAACTCTTCAACCAAAGGTTCATCCAAAAGGAATGGTCATATGGTTCATGAGATTTCATCCACCGAATCATCACCCGTAAGAGATAATAGTGCTAGAATCCCACCTCAACAAACCCAATCAACAATTGCCAAGAGAACCGCAAGAATTAGCATTAGACCTTTTGGGTTAGAAAAGGGTTCATCAAGCTCTAAACCAAACGCACCTAGTTCTTGTAAAACGCCTAAGTCTTCATTCCTAGAACATAGACAACATTCCTTCACCAAACCTATCTCTCATCCAAATCTCTATTCATTAGAGCACTCACCACCGAGAACTTCCCACTCACCAACATTCTCATTAAATAGGGAACCACCTACAACACCAACTAGTCCACCGTTGGAAACAAGGAACCACCAAGGACTTGATCATATGGAGGAATTTCCATTACCACCACCTTCGTTCTTAGTAGAACCTCATCCTACATTGCTCAATGTAACCCCACCATCATTTGTAGAGCCTCCTCAAAACATCCAATCTCCTCCGGTTCCTAATCAAGACAATAATTGCTCTAATTGTCTAATCACCCAAGAACTTGTTCAAGAAGTACGAAATGAGTTGCATTTCATGTTTAATCATCTTCTTGAAAGATTGGACCAAATCAACAAATCTACTCACTCTTAGACTCAAGCACATTGTTGCTTCTTAAGTTGTTAGTCACTTATTAGTATTAGTAGAAAATGTATTACATGGCTAAATCATTCTCTTAGTTTTTAGAGATTTGTAGATCATCTCTTATGTTTTATTGAATGATAGTTTGTATGTCATATTGCTTTGAGTATATGTTTGTTGCTTGAATACATATCTCACTTTGATGTTAACATTATTTGTTACATCACCATTGTCGATTTCATTATCGCATACCGGATCCTCGAATTTTGCCTTGACGGATCCCTTCAAGGAGGAACTGGGATCCGTGCAAATGAAGACATGTTTTCTACTAACTTGAGTCTTATTTGCGTGAAATTATGCATTATATACTTGTTTTCTAACCTTTGTTTTGTAGATTTTCAAAATACACATGAAGACTTTGACACCCTAAGCTAAGGGGGCTTTGTGTCAAACATTACATTGCAAAATCATTTGCAATACAATCCTCATTTGGATTATATTTCATGACGTCCCTTTGCAAAATTGCAATCATCAAGGGGGAGCATTATCGTCACAAAGACGAAACCATTTGCAAACATTGTTGCAACGCATTAGCTTAGTAGTTTTTATTTACTTGACGCCCTCACAAAGGGATGGACTCGTCAAGGGGAGTTAAGACGAGAACTATTCCCGTCACTTGCTCTCTATATTTTCTTTTTACACGTTTTTTTTAAAAACAATGTGTTAGTTTCTTTTCGACGCTCTTTTTGTTTCGACAAAAAGGGGGAGAAGAGAGTAAAAACTCCAATTCGAACTTTTCCTTAAAATAATTTTATGTTTTATCATCAACAAAAAGGGGGAGATTGTTAATACAAATAAGTCAGAAACGCTTATTTATATTTTACGATCTTCTAATGTTTTGTCGATAACAAACGTAAAATCATTTTAACGAAACAAATAAAATACGTAAATGGTTCGAGCCAATAGTTTTCTAACACACTTACGCTTTCACATAAAAACTAAAACAAGTATAAGTGATTTTATGATTTTGTAATACATATGTACAACAACTAGTGTTTACATATTGGGTAAATATATACATAACTAGTATGTATTATAATGGGTAATATAAATGGGTAGAAACTTAAGTATTTGACCCATTGACCAAATACATTGAATGTAGCTGGGTATAACCCAAAGTCCATGACCCATACCCATGGAGCATGACCCATAACCCATTGCATGACATCATGCATAAGTCATATATGGATATTATCCATGACCATGGTTTTAACCCATGACCCATGGACTAGATGCATTGCATCTTGTAGATACATTGTATCTACTTGGATACCCATGATCCATAACCCATGACCTATGACCCAAAACCCATGGGCAAAAGGGAGCGTCCCACGGATCCCCAATATTACACTGGACGGATCCCTCAAGTGAGAGATCCGTGGCATCCGTGGAACAGTAGCTGTTTTTCCTCTATAAATAGTGAGCCATTTCTTCCTTTTGGGTTGCCACTCCCACACATACTTTCCCCAAGTATTGTAACCTTCTAACCACAGATTCTCTAGGTTCCTCTTAAAGGCGAGATCACCACCTCTTGAAGTCGAGCAAGCTCAAGTCCATGAGTTGCCATGTTTCGTCATCATCAAGACTACTGAGGTTCTCTTGTTGATACTTCTTTCTCCCTCAATAGAAGTGTAATGTCCAAGGCATTAGTGAAGGATGCCGAAAGAGTCAAGACGAAAGCATTAGTGAAAGGTGCTAAACGTCCGTGTCATAAGCATTAGTGAAGAATGCTAAAGGAGTCAAGACGAAGGCATTAGTGAAAGGTGCCAAACGTCCGTGTCAAGGGCATTAGTGAAAGATGCCTAGAAGTCAAGTCAAGTGACATTAGTGAAGAATGTCAAGGTTGTATACTCGATGAGGTGCATCGATATACAAATAGAGATAGGTTGTATCCAAGGATATTGATATCCTTGATGGTGTTGTAATAAGAAGTTGGTCTCCTTTGGGGTTAGGTGTTGTGTAGTGTTGGGTAGTAGTTCCTCCATCGTAATGGAACTCGGTACTTAGCCTAGCACCGGATAAAGGGTAAGCGACGTTGTGATAGGTGTGGTTCTCCTTGTGAAAGAACCCGGTGGTTAGCCTAGTACCGGAAAAGAGTAGGCGACGTTGTGAAGGCTTCTCCGCCATAAGGAGTTGGTGTCGTCGTAGTGATTACGAACTCTCGAGTAGGTGACTCGGGGAGTGGAGTAAGGCAAGGAAGGTATCCTTGTAGCCGAACCACTATAAATACTCGTGTCGTGGTTATGTGCTACTTACTCTTTATCTTTCATTACACATTTATATATCCATCTATCAATGTCCAACATACACATCCAAATGGATTGACATAAGTCGATCTAAATATTTTAAAACGTAGTTTTAATTGGTAAAACTATTCAACCCCCTCTTCTAGTTTTTCACAACATGGTAAATTACAAAGAAGGTTATTTAATTCCTATGAAGAGGGAATGTACGAGTAATATGGATTGTTCTCCTCTCGATTGTTGAGGAGAGAATTAAGAGTAAATTCTTTCGTATAGGCATATTGCCCATGATTTGGAAGTCCAAGGATTTGAGCGAATTGTTAAAGGGGCAAGAGAAACTTGTAGTTTTGTATCCAAAACCAAAGAGAGAAAGATTGATCCTCGTTACATACGAGTTCAATTTGACAAAAGAATTCTAACACGAAACTTGGACAAATTTATTCGTTAATAGTGAGTAGACACTCAAAACCTATGGTTCGAACGCTCTATTAATTTCTTCCTGAAAGACTAAGGAGGTTTCGAAAATCCGACATTCATGAAGATAACGTGACTCAAGGTTTTTGAAGCCATGAACAAAGTCTCTAGGTGTGTAAGGTTCTAATGAAATTTATGGAATGTAGATGTTGTTAGATGATTATGAAAGTCATATATGTGTGGCATATTGAGACCTATACAAGCAGATCAAAAAAACAATGAATATATATTTATAATAGGATAAAATTAATTCATAGCAAACATGTATATAGTTGTAATGATGATGGTTTTTTTAAAGTTTGGGACATTTTTTGCAGTTTACTTTACAAGCTTTAAGAAAACCATCATTATTAACTAAGAGTAAAATTGTCATTCTGTAAAAAAAAATAAAAAATAAAAAGTTGTAATGGTGATGGTTTTCTTAAAGTGTGTGTTTTTGTCAGCGGACAATTTATTTTAAAATAGAGAGAGTAGTTTTTAAGTAGACGTTTAACTGTTTGTACATTCAAAATAAACACATATTTTTTAAATATAACAATTTTCAATCAATACCGATCAAAATGCATGTTAAATGTATCAGCCATAATGCTTGTTTTTAACTTTTAAATACAATTTTAAGGGTTAGAAATAACAAAATCATTAAATAAAAGACTTTGTTTAGTTCAAGAAAAAAATAATAATAAAAGACTTTGTTTATTTTTTGGCAAGGTACGTAACTTGTAGGAATTTTCATGAAGATGCAAAATTGGCTCATTGGTTTGCAAAAATCGTTCATGTGATTTGTCCATGTTGCAAGCGATTCTTTTTACCTTTTCGAAAGCGTATGTGTGGTACTGTGGTTTGTGTGAGAAACGTTTTGTGTGAATTAGGTCCTTGGCAAAGGTTTCTCTATAAGATATGTGATCGCAATTTTTTTTAGAAAAACAAAGACTACACCTGCAATATGAAAATCCACATAATTTAGAGTGCTCTACGTTTTAAATAAATGTTTACTTTTTTACTTCAACCAATAAAAAAAAAAACAAATGTCAAGAAATCTTTTTTTTTTTATTTTATTTTTTTTTTTTTTAACAAAGATTACATTTTATTTCACACATCACAAATGGAGGTAATTTGAACACAACAAGTTACATCGAACATAAAGCAGAAAATCAAATTGCACAAACAAAATTGCAATGTTAAGTTAAAAGAAAGATACACTAATAGTTGTGACAGATGCACAAAGAACACCATACAAGGTGGGGAATCACCAAAGTGAGCTTTAGGGAGACACAACCTTACAAAGATGTAGAATGACAAAAGACACAAAGTCTGAAAACATACATAGAAGATAAACTAAGATCCTAAAAGGAGCCAGAGCAAAACCCAACAAATCTAGAATGTACAAAGAAGTTTATCGATTACGGACCACAACAGATCCGGAAGCAGTGAGCAGAGTGGCGGCAATGACAACAACGGTACGTCATATAAAGAACATTTTTTATTAATCTGAGTGTAATTTAAACGTGGATTCTCTGTTTTTTTTTTTTGAAACGCATAAACTATGGATATTGTGTATAGACCATCATGCGGATATATCAAGGGATCAATCTCCACTATCCATTTTTATTTGATCTAATGGATGAGATTAATCTCAACAATTAAAAAAACTCACTTTCATCATCTTTTTTCAAGTATTAATAACTTTCAAACCGTTAATCGTTAAGCGGAAAAAAATATCATTCTGACGAAGATTTAATTATCTTTCATAGATATGACTTTGATATACTTTCGACAAAAAAAATCGGATTTTCACCTTTTTTTAAGTTTTTTCGTTTTTTACGTTCTTTGAATTTGCATTAAAAATCATATATGATAAAACACTAATTTGAATATCACACGTGATATTAGTGTTATATCATATATGATATTAGTGTTATATCATATATGATATGTAATATCACATGTGATATTAGTGTAATATTACATATCATATACATATCATATCACATGTGATATCACATATCATATATGATATAACACTAATATAACATGTGATATTCAAATTAGTGTTTAATCATATATGATTTTTTTCATGCAAATTTCAAGTAACGTAAAAAAGACAAAAAGTGAAAAAACGATTTTTTTTTTCGAAAGTATATCAAAGTCTTCGCTCTATGAAAGATAATTAAACGCTTCTTCATGACGATGTAAATATTTTCACTTAACGATTAACGGTTTAAGAGATATTAAAATTATAAAAAATATGTTAAATAATAAAATGTTTTTAATCTCAGTCATTGAATTTTTTTAGATAGATGTTGGAGATGAGTCCATTGATATGTAAAAAAAGTTTGGTATATAAAATAACTCTCCTCTTTCTTTTCAAAAAATTAGTATATCCGGGTTTTTTTTGTTTTTGTTTTTTTTTTTTTTTTTTTCATGAACATAACATTTTACCGCATACCTTGAGTATTTTTAAGCAAGGACTTGATACTAGTCATTTCACAACAAATACTTGATTTTATTAATAGAAGTACCAATTAAACACATAAGGTTTTCATGTTACTTGATAAGGGCAAGTCTTTTAGTCGGATGACGCAATTTCAACAGGGTATAACTATCAAAAAGCGGCTACTATCAATCCCATCTTTCTAGCCTGCATATTCGTGGAATTCAATCTCATTTGGATATAGAAAGGAGAAAATATAAGGTATTGGTGGTCACCGCATGGCCGATAAAACATGCACAACGAAAAGAAACATATAATTGTCATGCATACAAAACCCTAATAACAAATCTCCTACCACAGATATAGCCTAAAAGTAAACATGTATAGAGGGTGTTTGTATAAGACTTGCTTGATCTTGCAATTATGTAAGCTTCTAGAGCTTCACTGTGTGCACGAAATAGTCTTCATTTTTCTTATTGGTCTCGATTCGATCGATTAGAGTTTTCTTGGGGAGAATCACTATGTTGTTTGCGTTAGGTATTCATCGGTACTGCACAGGGTAGAACTAACCCAAGCACGTTGGAGAGTACGAAAGTCGACTTTGGTGGAGTCGACCCTTGGGTAATCGGTCTACCGTTTAGGAGAGGGAATGGGAAGTTGTTAGGGTTAGAGGAATTGTTATGAATCTAGTTAGGATGTATTGCTATTTATTTATTGCTATTTTTTTATAGAATTATAGGATGTCATAGAACATTCCTAATACAACTATGATTCCATGTAATTATCCATAAGTACACAAATTTGATAATAAATCAAACTTAACCCCTCATATTCCAAGGGGGTCAGCCGACTCATAACCCTGGGTTTGTGGTTTTGCCTTTTGAGTACTTTATATATTTATCTCAGATAAATATATACTCTCCAGATAATTACCGTTGTACGCCTTTATGAGAATGTTACCACATTCTAAATTTTTCATCATTTCCATTTCATTTCGTCACTCTTTTATCATTACCAACATGCATGTTCTGTTTAGTGTGTACCCGATGTGACACATCGGCATTTCTATGAGTACTAGTTATGAAAGACGTTGTTCTTTGCACGACAATGCTTTCAGAAATGACTTTTAGAGCTTGCTGACTATGGTTCCCATGACCATTTCCAAACCTTTTTTGGGCACCCAAAATGAGTACCTAATGTGGTTTGAACCAGAGGCGGACCTAAGCATGTGCAAGGTGGTGCCCGGGAACCACCTTCAACGAAAAAATCCTTTAGAAACGACATAGGATTTTTTTAGGACCTACCTTATAAATTAGTTGGGAACCACCTTGGGTTCGAAATTTAGAAGAAGAATGAAAGAAATAACTAAGAAAATGAACTATTTAGGACACGTCGTCGGAGATCACCAAATAATGAAGAAGATGAACAAGGTGAAGTTATTTTGTCATATAGTATGATGGAAGTGTACTTTACTTTGACGGTTAAGTTTTAACTTTAAACAAAATGTTTCAAGTAAAGAATTATAAGGGGATGTTTGGTTTATAATGAGAAATGACTATGGGTATAGGATTGGGAATGAGTTTATAAACCCACTAGTTTTTGTGGGTTTAAAATATGGTTAATTTTGAGTATTTGATACCTATTTTCATCTATTAAACCCACTAACCAAACAACTACAATTGAAATGAAAGCCACTCCTTGATACGCATACCCTCAAACTATATGCCTCCTAAGTGTTGTTTAATGTCTAACGTACAAAGGGACAAAGGGTGACAAGTAATCCAAAGGATAAAGTTATTGATATTACAAATTTTATTGCACAACATATAACACCATTGGGTTATACCAAACGATGTTTTGAAAACCGGGTCTCGCGTCAACCCGATTGAGTCACTGGGTCACCGGGTTACCGATTTAACCGGTTCGACCGCCGGGTTAACTCGGTTTTCCATCTAAGTATATTGCAGTATTTTGACTAACCAAACACCTATAAAACATTTAATACTTAATACCAAACATATATAAAGCCTCAAAAATTCAAACGGATCACATAATAAGTTTATAAAACATATATTACATATTAACAAATACATTAAATTCAATAATAGAAGTTTTAGACTTAAAAACAACATCATCCATCATCACGATCAATCCAAACTTATCATAAATATATTTTCTAAAAAAATCAAACACGGTCAACTTTTGTGAACTGTGTTGACTTGGGTCACATAAAACTTGGTGGGTTAACTACGTTTTCAAGCCTTGGAAAACCGGTTCATTTTGGCCTATTTCTTGGGTCAAAAATGGTTCTACCAGTTCAACCGACCGGATCAAAACGAGTATCAAAACACTGATATCAAGGTGAAACTCGAAAGAATCCAGGTGGAAGGGGTTTTGTGAGGAAGCATTGGAGCATGGATCCATTTCGTAAATGTGACACTATTATAATTGTATGGTGTCATTGCTATCATCATGAGTTGGAGACTTGGAATTACGTATTTATTTTGTTTTTTCTATCAATTTGGTCACAAATGAAATAAGATGGCAAATCTCATTTAAATCGTTTGTGTTACACGACTCGACATGACCCGATCCGTCTCGTTTCGTAGTCTTGTTTACCCGTTTAATTTGTTACATTGACCATACCAAGGGAATCACCTTAGATTTTATTTTGGGTTCGCCACCGATTTGAACACTTGACCCCTGATAAAAAGGTCAGGCGCCTTACTACTATGCCACTTAAGCCACTTGATGATGGTTTATTAAACATACCCATAAAATTTTACAAGAATTCTTTTTGTATTTGAGTTGTATTAAATAGTTCTTTTAACGGTTTTTGGGCAGATTTCGGCTTCACTATAACCTACGAATTCATGATATTTCAAATGAACCGGCTGTACAAGACTCCAGGCGTACTTAGGTCGGTTCTGTCGGGTTTTCGGTATTGAGCCGATTTAATGAACCAAGACCAACTAAGCACATCCATCACCATTTTCTTGTTCATGCTCTTACTTTCTGTATCCAATTGAAGGCTGGATAATAATAGATACACTCATACACCAATTTATTATAGGATTGAAAGTACACATACATATTTGTTAAGATTTTTGTATATAGAGAAACAGGGCAGGGAGTGAATTATGAGCAGGTCCATGCAGGCTGAACCATAATATAGCGGTTTTGCAATCTGGGAACCAGCCAGCCAGTGGTGACTCGTACAAACTGGCCAACCTAGCCAACTTATCTCGGTTTGGCCGGTTCAGGCGATCTCGACGGTTCGATGTACAAACTGGCCAACCTAGCCAACTTATCTCGGTTTGGCCGGTTCAGGCGATCTCGACGGTTCGATGTACACCCTTACTTTTTACCAACATCATATCCACACATCCAAACACCCCCTACTCTAACCTCCCTACCTTTCTTCAAACCTACGGCGACACACCAACAGATTTCGTAAAACTGCAATTTGAGAAAATTAATACTACCAATTTGCTTCTCAATCTCTTAAAACGGATACAATCGTTCCATTTAATGATTTGCCAGTCATTAATTTCTTACTGTTTGTATTTTGTGGACGCGAGATAATCACTCCCAAAAACACCCTCTAAATAATGTTCTTTCTAACCTGCTCTTCAAGAATACAATAAAGCATCTTACATGGCCAAAACCGACCAGAAAGAATGCTGCTGATATGCTAATGTCAGGACTTGTGAGTTGTGACTTGGGGAGACCCTAGTTTGATATAATGGAACCTAAATAGCAGTTTTATTAAAAAGGATATAAAAACTATACTCTGAAGATAATTTGACCAGCTTTCGAGAGCATGTTAAACCATATCTCGTAATTTCTATTCAAAGAGCTATGTGATTATGAACACAATGTTGTTTGATTATGGTAGTAAATGTCGATATATTCTAGCTTATACGACTTGACCACACCCATCTTCCAGAAGGAAATAAGATTAGTGATTCAAATGTATGAGACGCTGAGGACAAAAAGAAACCGATGTGCGGATGCTATAGAAAAGAAATAATTACAGATAAATGAAAACAGTAAATTACCAAATAAATACGATCGAGAAAAGTAACAAACCTACAAACAAGTCGGAACAATGTTACTTGCTCATCACCTTTTCTCCATGGACCACGGTTAACGATATCATCTGTGAATACTGAAACAAAGTATGATCTAGATTTTTTGTGTTACTGCAATCGGTGATCCTGTAGATCAAAACACTACAAGTGTATTTTGTAATGATGGCAAGGAATGATAAGCTATCACAACCAAAAAGAAAACATGAACTACGATCTTCAATATTCTTAAGAACGTCAAACGATTTTGTAATAAAGAATGTCATACACTTGCTCAAGCCTAGAATATGATTCAGGCTTGGTTACACCACATGCCTGAACGACCCAAGGGCTGATATAATTACGAGAATCTTGACCAATTGCTTATCTATTGTTTAACTTACAATAGTAATGGGTGCAGGGTGCATATCCTAGACGGAATGACATGGCTCAAACACACCACACTTGAAGATAAAAACGTATACAGCATGATGCATCATAGTTCATGTTCACACACAAATATAATCCAGTCATGGTATCAATTTACTAGATGAATAATATTGTGTCAAACAGAGGTTTTAAACATGCATGAGAAAAGTAAACACGAAACCTGGTTTGAATCTCAGAAAATCTGATGTCAAAGACACCAACGCCTTCAAGCCATTTGCGTCAAATGAGCACGAGTGTAAAGATATCCATCTACTTCTAATCGAGCAACAAGTATTCCCAATACTGAATAATGAAAAGCTGACCCATTATGCAAACTTGCAAAGTAACACGCATATTGTAAGTTTGTAACAGTTATATATAGTTTTACCCACACGGTGTCCACTTACATGTTTCCAACCGGGAAAGGATCTAAACATTGAAATAGATATAATGTTCCTAAATTAGCTCCTTTCCTAATATTAGTGTATCTAATGTCCAAACATCAAAAGTAGTGCTTAAAAAATATCGAAATAATTTCTTGGAATCTTCTGTATTTGAATCATTGACTGCCCCTTACCTTTTCCTTATAGGTTTGCATATAAGAAAGTCGTAAATTTCTATTGCTAATAGCAACAGAACAAGAAGGTAGTTTTTAGATCCTCAAGAGAACCTAATTTTCTCTTTTTAGTTTATTGAATATATTTCATTGATCTTGTTAAGACCAAAACTTTCCTATTCTTTCAAGCTATATAACATTTCAATTTGCGGGTCCTATCATATGATAAGAGAACTGCCAAAGATGTGACAGCGGGTCCCATTTACTTAATACAAAGAGAAATGAAATTGGAACAGTGTTGTAAAACTCAGCCTAGGCAGCTCATTACTTGGCGAGTAATCACTGAGCTGGTAGGTGCCAAGGCGATTCGGAGCTACTTGGTCAAAAGTCGGGCTACAAGGCCAAATTACTCAGATTTAAGTATTTTAAGTATTATGTTTATCTTTGAACTTTGAAGTACTTAATATTATTATGTTTATGTCTGAGCTTTGAACTATTAAAACTTCGAAGTATTATGTTTATGTCATGCATATGATTTCGAAATTTATATTTATATAAAGAATTCCAATCCGATTACTCGATTACTCGCTACAAGGTAGTCGACCACTCGAGTACCACCTAGCGAGTTTTGCAATATTGGTTGGAAGTTGGAACCAAAGAAGGGAATAAAGAATGCAAAGATATGGTATTAACTGAAATGCAACTATCTTGGGTCGCGTTGTTTAGGGAAATCAAGTAAAGAGCAATGGCACTTCAACAACTAAATTAGGCATGGCGGTTTTTTCTATGACTAAAATAAAAAACACTTGTATAACTCCATATAATCATATATAGGCATTTCTGAGATATGGTTTATTATGCTTGATTTGATTATCGATATCGAGTTAGCATTAATGGAGAGAGCCTACCTCCGAATACCCAAAAGTAGGTCATTTTGGAATGACGCTGCCTCCAGACAGCAGAGTAGCAGACTGCTTTTGCATGTCGTTATAGTCATTATCTCAGGTAAAGCAGCTTTGGGTCCTATAGGAGATCTTAACAATCCACGGGGCATAGGTTCTTGTTTTAGATCGTATAACAAATAAGCACCGTGTACACCCACCAACTCTGTGTGGACTGTGCGATTATTCAAGACTCAAAGGTATTTTTTTTAATCCGTGTTCTGCAAGGGGACACCTTCATCAGCACATACAAGTTATAACAATAATTGGTAGCACGGTTAGTGGCAGAAAGTACCTAAAATCGAAGGACAAATCGAGTCTCCCTCTGAATCTTCGTGTGCATTCCGTACTTCCGTAGTAAAGACTTATATTTACTAATGCAACTAATAACATGCACTTATTAACTCGATGATGCATTTAATTTTCAGAAACAATCTGCTATGGTGAGAATAGTAATGCAGAATGACATAATTATAAAGATAAAGTTATAAATTCAACCTGCTCCTTATCGTACAATTTTGTCGGAGCCACAGAAACAAAGATAATATTACAGAAGGTAAACATGGAAAATAATTCCAAAACGTTAGTGAATTAACAACTTGCTTTAAAGAGAACGAAAATGTGTTGTTAATATCAGATATTTGAATCAATGCCTAATGTTGAAAATACATACACAGGAAACCTCAGATTTGCAATTATCAACTTCTTAATGAAGAAACGAGCTACACATTATTCCTGCAAAACTTTTCTAAATTATCTTATCAACTAAATTACAAAAGAAGCAGAAAAATGCGGGAAGACATGCTAATCTTACAACAATGCAACCATACATTCACATCTTTTTGATTTTCAATCCATTTCTAGCTGGTTGCTGACATGGCCCGCAATATTGATCATCATTCACTAAAACAGCTTCTTATGAAGGCCATTAATCCACACTGTAAACAACTGATTAAACACTACAAGCCCAATCGATATACGAAAAACTTTGATGTAAACCATTTATTCCTCAAAATCATGTGTACAAGATATCTTATCCATAAGTATGGGCCAGTCTTCCCCAAGCTGTTTACAGTTAAGCTCCATAGCAACCCTAAAGTCTAGCATCGTTACTAGACGTTTAGGCTTCGGTTCCTGTTCTTGCATTACATGCAAAGGCCAACCACCACTTTGTATTTGATGATGGCCCAGTCTAACACCGTTAAGGGATTTCATATGAGTTGGGTGATTAACAGAACTGCCTTTTGTTGATTCATAAACAGATCCACCCCCATTTACTTCCGTACACGACCTAATCAAACCCTTTAAATAAACATCTAATCCTCTGTTCACCACATTTGCACAATCCATTGATACCTGTTGAAGTCCATAGGGTGTAGCAATTTGCTCCATATGTTCCTTCAATGTTGCCGTATCTAATAAACCATCTATGTGCAAGTCACCATCACATTTACTACTACTTCCCGAAGGTAACGCCCTGCTGGCCCCACCTATACTAACGGGGCAAAAAGGAACCCCGAGTGGAGCGTGTAGTGATATCCTATCAGATGCAGATACACCTTTCCCATCTTTTCTACCTAATGATTCGGCCTGCTCTACACGCTGTAGGCCAACAAAGTCACCATTCTCTACTTGTTTTACAGGTTCTTGATGATGCACTACACCTCGAGTATCAGGGGAAGCTGAATCACCTGATTGTGGGACGGATGATGAAAAAGACATGAAATTTGTCTTCCCATTTGGTGCAAGAGCACTTTTACGGTCCATAACTCTTCTTTCCCGGGGTCCACTTCTCGCCTTTCGTGGCGAAGGAGGCAGAATATCGCCATTGGTCAAACCTAATGGACTTGTAACGGGGGTCACAACCGCATTATGGGCCCCATTTTGTTGGTAAACACCATCTAAAGGTTTCCTATTTCCAATCGTCTGTAAACTGTCATTATCAACCCCAGGGGAAACTTTTCTCGTACAAGCATTCCTTAAAACCGCATGTATCAACTGATTATGCAGTCGGATATTATCTTTCCCAACCGTCTTTAAACAAAGCTTATCAAATTCCCCTTTACTTAACTTCAAACTCAAAACCGATTTAAGTAATCAAGATACTGCTTAGATCTCTCAATCCAATCTTCTTAACCAACTGCCCTTTAATTTCCATAAGATTCATCCATGAATGCTGCTGCGGTGGTTGCATTCTCAACACGAAACTTCCATAAACCGCTTACACAACTATCAATATTCCAACTTCCCCGAACAAGACCTAAATTACGGCTTTACTACATTTACTAAATAAGTAAATCCCATCTTCCAAAACAATCTCCATCCGTTAAATAACACATAAACACTACACATTACGTAAAAACTTCTAATTCCACTTTCCGAAAACAATCATATACAGTTCCTAATTAACTCCTCCCTCCAAAACTATAAAGTTCCAAACCTTTTCAAATTTCACCCACACAACATAAAATCTTTAACCATAATCACATCAAAACCAATCAAAAACCCCTAAATTTGATCAAATTCACTGAAATAGATTACACCCAATTTCAAAAATCAATCAAATTCCAATACAATGCACCAAAACCAATCAAGTACTTAAAATAACCCAAACATCAATTTTCACAATGCACACACCAAAAAAATGAATCAAAATCAAAGATTCAAACTTTTTAACAACTCTTACCAATAAACAACAAGTGGGTTATCTTCATAAGTTAAGAATCAATCAAAATTTGCTTAATTGAATGAACCCTAAGCTGATTGATCACAATTTGGGGGTTTTTTGATTTCGAAATTTGATTGAAATTGGTTTGTGAGTAATGTAATTGAGTCGCCAGAGAATGTAATGGTGTCGCCGGAATTAATCGCCGGAGATTGTAATGGTGTTTTCCGATTACACACAGTGAACACACACAAACACAGTTTAAGTTTGTTTCTTTACTTTTGTTCTTGTGTTTGGAAGTCCCGAACTCTTTTTTTTCGTTTTTGTGTCTGAGTGATTTGTGACTTTGTGTTTGGTATTTGGCCCTTTGGTTTT
Organism: Chrysanthemum lavandulifolium; assembly: GCA_022545495.1. Lineage (NCBI taxonomy): Eukaryota > Viridiplantae > Streptophyta > Magnoliopsida > Asterales > Asteraceae > Chrysanthemum > Chrysanthemum lavandulifolium. The sequence goes on from CM040242.1 coordinate 60,016,190, forward strand.
ATGCATATATGCATATCACCTCCTTAATGGTTTTAGTATCTCTGCGTTCATGTGTCTGCAATCGTGTTTATCTGATCTGAATGTCAATACACTAAGAGATGAGAATGTTTACGTGTTTATAAATGTTGGAAATCGTTTAGGTTTGGTTTGAGGCTTCAAGATCGTTCGAATTTGTGCGATTGAAAGTCTGAAACTAGGTTATAATGTCGTTATAATTATTAAAAACTCGATTATACGTTTTGAAGTGTGAATCGCTTAAGTTACCATAAGCATTGTAATGATTTAATCATTTTTGTGTATTTACTTGCACTAATGGACATGGATTGATGAGAATTATAGGTCATGTACATAGATTTGATGATTTGTTATGATTTTCGTATCATATATATAGATTATATCTGATATATACGCTATGAAAACAGTGACGTAACAAAAACTATAATGCATGATTTGTTGATAGTTGCAGCTTTTTATTGTTTTCTTTTGTCATATTTTTTCATCATAGATTTAGTTTGATTGTGAAACTTTTTCATTAAATACATATTCCTTAAATTAGAGAATCGTCTTAGACACACGTGCATCAAGACATAAGAGTGACATAGGTTTCTAAATCATTAATTACAAAGAAGAGTAAAAACTGATTGCATCATACATATAATTGATAATGGTCAGTAAATTGTGATTTATACCACCTCATATTAGACACACTAGTGAAGCTACATGAGACCGGGAAGGGTTAACCCGCCCCACCCCCAAACACAACTTACCCACATAATACTATGCGTAAAAGAGTACTTTTTTGTTCATTAAGTATGGCTTAATACAAGAATTTATTGGTTTGGGCATTGAAAAACATAGTTATATACATTTTGACCCATCTTGAAAAAACCTTGAAGCTCCGCCACTAATTAGACATGTTTTTTATAACATTTATTACCAAAACCTCTTATTATAGTGTAATGTATATGACTTTTTGACACCTTTTCGAGATGTCTAAGCATAAATTTGGACATATAGAGGCTAATGTAACTTATCTTTATAGCAACCGTATTTAGAGTACATTACATTTTATGTCCTAGTGTAGTCGTGTTTGTACAAAAATTATATACATCGTTCCCTAAATTTTGAAATTACATTAGCATACCTATTTATTTCGCATCGTATTTACTACCCCAAGTGAAATGACTAAATTGCCATTGTCTTTTGCATTTTGACTTTTAGCTTCTTTTTCTTAAATAAAATTCAAAACATCGAGAATACTCCATAGAATTTATGAACCTCATATCAAAACGCAATCACTTTTACAATAAAAATTCTAACACTAATAAGAAAAACATAAACAAGATACCAATTTTGCATATCTATTTCATAATAAAATCAAATACTTGTATTGTCATTGGCATATTACTCAAGCGATTGTAAAGAAGAGTTTCTTGCGAGTTTTTGAATTTCGGCGATTTTCAGAGGTAGCCAAAGGTGGCGAGGTAAAAGAAAAAGATGTAGATGTTCCACATTTTTACTAAAGTCGTATCGGTTCATATATTAAAAAGGTTAAATGCCTTGTTACGTGGACACGATGTAATTAAATAAAAAGGTGATCCAATAATTGACATTATTACATGGATACGACTTCGTATAACTAAAATAAGCCAAATCCAGCATTTGAGTAATTTTATATAACTGAACTTATAAGCTTATATGATGACGTTTTTTATAAGCTCAAAGTTATGTAAGCCGGTCTTTTTATTTTGTATGCCAGTTTTCCTGTGTAGTACAAAGTACGTAGGTTTTAAATTTAAGCGCGTCGGTTTTATTGTCACTTTTGATCAGATAACAGTTGTATCTTTCACGTACTTCGAGTTTTCACTTTCAGGTCGTTAAATATTGTTTCTATAATTGTTTTTAAGCTTATGTAAATTGGTTTTACTCTCGTATGCTACAACTTTAAGTATTGAGTGTGTAAATTTAAAAAAATATGTATTGTGTCATTTTTGGGGCATAACACAAAATAAGTTAAACAACTATTGTGAAAGCTATGATACTCTGGGAAGTGTATCAAGTTTCATATGCATTGTGCAGGGCAAATGATGAACGTGACCAAGATCGAGAGCGACCACGCAGATTAATCAGTTAATGGTGTTCTCGGATCGTGGCGTACTATCCCAAATACTTGAGGACATATAGTACTCTGCATATTGACTAATCTATTATCTAAAGATGTTTTGAATTAGAGCACCCATAAGGGCATTGTTTGGGTAGAAAATAAGGTATGTTGGTTATTTAGGCTTGTCAAGGAAGGAAATTTGCAACTCCAAATTGAAATATATTGGAGAAGATATTTGTTTCCGGCCCCCTTATGGTGAGATGATTTATGAGATCATGGCCGTGCGACAAGTGTCTCGAAACACTATGGGAGACAAATCATTCACAATAACAAGAAAAAACCGAAGTATTTTTAGATTAACATATCTATATCGGTACTTTCGAAATATCGCACAATGCAAAGGATATAGTCATATAGCTAACTCAGTTGAGGTGTTGCTATAGTTTTTGTAAATCAGTACGGGGGTATTGAATCAGTTTCTGTTAGCTATGTACTTGAATGTTCTGCTAGGAACCTCTTTGTACTCTGAAAGTGGTTCTCGTATTGTTGCTTTGCGCAAGTGAGAGTCTAAAAGGATTAGTATATAAAGAACAACATCTTTCATAACTGGTACTCATAGAAATGCCAAGGAAATGCTGGTGCACATTAAACATAACACACAAGCTGATAATGAGAAAAAAATGAAGAAATGAAATGGAAATAAAGAAGAAATGAGAATATGAAAATATTGCGTAGAGGGGTAAAACGGTAATTATCTAAGGGTATATATTTACCTAGGATAAATATATTTAAGTATAAAGGCAAAATTACAAACCCTAAAGGGATATGTATTCACCGACCCCAAGGGAAGTTTGACTCTTTGTCAAACTTATATTACTTAAGGATAATTACATAAGGACTTCTAGTGTAATGAGGTTTCTCTTTGGTTTACTATAAATACAAAGACAACATAAACTACAAATCACAATAATACTCATAACCCTAAATCTCCGTCTCGTCTCCCTCTTTGCTCGTCAACGGAACCCGAGGGTCGAAACCCTAAGTCGACCAAAGTCGACTTTCTAGTCGACTTTGTGCATTCCGTACTCTCCAACTTGCATAGGTTCGTAGCCCTAGTTCTACCTGTGCAGTACTGGCGGATACCTGACAAACTCACGTGGTGATTCTCCTTACAAAACCTTAATCAACCGTATCAAGCATCAAGAAGGAGACAATGGCGATTCTATGCAATCAGTGAAGGTTTAGGAGCTTACGTTACTGCAAGATCAAGTAAGCCTTCCTTGAACACCCTTTATATGTGTTAGATTAGGTTATATCACCGATTAGAAGATATGTCTATCAATGATTTAGTCGCATGACTTTATGTGTTTATTTTCCGTTGTACGGGTTTTATAGTCCATGAAGCTAGAAAGTAAATATAAGCCTAAAATGAAAATATAACCCCAAAGAAACCCAAAATGATGTAATTTTAATTTTAGTCTTAACTATATACAAAGAGAAAATGTTTTATTTATTAACACTTAAAAATGAGTAATGTGTTATTCTCAAAACACCATATTTAATCTTAATTTGTTAATCTTAATATGTTTTAAATTTCAAATTTTTGTTTCATACCCTACCAAAAATGTTTGACTTATGTTAAAAAAAATGTTTATGTTGCTTGGCTTATGTTGTTGGAACCATCCACGATTAAAAATAATTGACTTCATTTTCAGTTTCACTAATATTTTATACTTTCTTTGATACATATTTAAATATTGACTTCATTTTCAGTTTCACTAATATTTTATACATACCTGACACAACTCACGTGGTGATTCTCCTTATGAAACCTTAATCAACCATATCAAACATCAAGAAGGAGACGAAGGCGATTCCATGCAATCAGTGAAGGTTTAGGAGGTTACGTTACTGTAAGATCAAGTAAGCCTTCCTTGAACACCCTGTATATGTGTTAGATTAGGTTATATCACCGATTAGAAGATATGTCTATCAAGGATTCAGTCTGCATGACTTTATGTGTTTATTTTCCTTTGTACAGGTTTTATAGTCTATGAAGCTAGTAAGTAAATATAAGCCTAAAATGAAAATATAACCCCAGAGAAATCGCAAAATGATGTAATTTTAATTTTAGTCTTAACTATATACAAAGAGAAAATATTTTATTTTTTAACACTTAAAAATGAGTGATGTGTTATTCTCAAAACACCCTTTTTAATCTTAATGTGTTAATCTTAATGTGTTTTAAATTTCAAAATTTGTTTCATACCCTACCAAAAATATTTGACTTATGTTAAAAAAAAAGTTATGTTGCTTGGCTTATGTTGTTGGAACCATACACGATTAATTGACTTCATTTTCATTTTCACTAATATTTTATACGTTCTTTGATACATTTTTAAATATTGTTCTTTTAATTGAGTTATCGTATGTTACAATATTATTCAATTAACTTTTAATTATTTTAAGTTGTATACATAAACATTAGACGAAATACTTTACCAAAATATCACAACTATAATTATATCCCGCTATAAAATCTTGTCGTTATATATTGTACCTGCTGTTTAATTAAAAAGTGTCTCATTAATTGAAATCTTACCGTTTTAAAAAAAAAAGGCAGATTTAGTAGCTTTAAGTCAAGAGTATAAGGGTAGGTTTGGCGAAAATAGCACTAGCAGGAAGCAATAACAATTAGTAATAGCGAGAAGCAGTAGCCAAAAGCGATAACTGTTTGGTTTGATAAAGTCTTTGGTAACATAGCTCTATAGTTGTAATTATTAAGTGGGTAACATAGCTGTGATACCACTTGTTACCATCAAGAAACAACTTCAGGAGGTCGAGGTTGATCGAAATACATGATGAATTCTAGATAGAGAAAGTAGAGAGAGGGTGAGGTGAAAGAAATAAAATGTTATTAATATGAAAGAATGGTTACACACCCACACTCCTCATAGAGAGTCATGAGAGGTATTGATAGATCACTACAACACAAGAATTTCAGAGCTCTAAAGAACAGTGCCATCAGTGCCAAAGATCAATGTAGAAGTATTCAGAAGAAGGAACTTCAAGGATGATGCATAAGGAGTTCAGAGCTGAAGAAGATCAGAGCCATCAGTGCCAAAAATCAAAGTCGAGGTCGTCGGAAGAAAGAACTCCAAGTCATCATCAATATCTAGACTATACTGACATCCTTAAAGACTCTGCACTTCATCTACATTGTTTATTATTATTGTAATTTACTTTTTTTATGTACTTATAGGTCTCATTTCACGTATGACGATATCTTGGAGGGAGATTGTTAGCTTCGCTATTTAGTGAAGCTGGCGTCTTATACGTGAAATGGACTAGATACGTAGTAATTTGTGCCCTCAGGGACTAGTTATGTACACGAGGAATAGTTATGTTGTAATGAGCCTATAAATACCCCTAATGACTCTCCATGAAGGGTGCGGGTGTGTAACCATTCTTTCATATTAATAACATTTTCTTTCTTTCACATCACCCTCTCTCTACTTTCTCTCTTTAGACCATGCATTGCTATATGTTCTTTGATAAACCTCGATCTCCCGAACCACATTGTTAGTGCAAATGTTACGATATTTAAACTAGACGGTCTATTCGATTTTTATAATGAGAAACATGTAACTTGTAATACAAAACGTAGAATGCACAAGTCACTCATAACTATGAATCATCAAAGCATAGCCACGCATACATTCGTCAACTCATCTCAACATCTCAAGACTCTTACACATATGGACTTAGATAATTGGATCGGGTCAAGCATACATTCGTCAACATCTCAATACTCCTATAACATATGGACTTAGCTAATTGGATCGAGCTAAGCAAATAAATAAGCCCATTCGGGGCCCAATAGTGATCGGCCCAACAAGGCCCATCAAGATCCAACAATGCTTCTAGAAGCTTCAAGACAAACAATCAATCATATTATTTGAATCAAGACAAACAATCATATTTGAATCAAGACAAACAAGGCCCATCAAGATCCACACAACAAGATAGCATCAAGACAAACAATCATATTATGCAAGAGCATGACATTATTTAAAACACTTCATTGTGAAATTGTTTTGTAGTTAGGCTTGGACACTTAAGCATACTTAGCCATAAAGTAACACAATGATCTATGTGATTAATTTGTAAGATAAAAAGACTTCTAAATGTTTATAATACCAAAAGCAATTTGATAAATTATAAGTGCACAAGTAGCAAACAAATAGTGTGACAAAGTTACAAAAGAAGCAAGACGAAAGATTCATGCAAACTATGTTTAAGTAATAACATTTTGGAGCATGTATCAAGTAAACTATCCTACGAAAAGGTTTAATGAATGTCAACAAAAGACAAGAGCTTTCAAACATAGATATATTATATAAAAAACATCATGTATCAAAATGGCATATTATGAGTTCACAAGTAACACTTTAATCATGCGAAACATCATCAAAGGGACAAAATTCTTCAAATGTAAATATCATGCAAATCAAGTTTAAGTTTAAACATTTAGTAGCATGAAATAAATAAGCATAAAATACTTATAAAGACCAAAACCTTTCCAAGGTTTACACATTTGACTATCAATCAAATATTTATCAAATACCAAGATAACATCAAGACAATTAATCATATTAAACAAGAGCATGTAATCAATGCATGTATGTACAAATGCCAGTGGTCTTGATAAACTAACGAAATTAAAATCATATTTACTACCTAAGAGTAATAATGATAATTAGATTTGTCTTATTAATACTTGGCTTAATGTGACTCAACTAAATGTATTACAACTAAGGTGATGAAGATTTTATGTTATACCCAAGAATTTAACAATGGTGTGTCGACAAACAATATGTTTTAATATCGTGTTTAGAATCTGAGGTTGTTCGAATTACATAGCTTATTGCATGATCTAATGGATGACATCTTTTATGTTGATTTGAAGTGTGTACTTTAAATGTGATTTGATCATCTAAGACCAAGAAATGTGTTTATGTGTGACAATGGAATATGTTAAATTAAGAATGTCCTCAAGAAAGCTCTTTGGAATTTTATTCAACAAGAATCTAAGTAAGGTTACCAACTTCAATAGATCTTGTGTATGAACTAGAGATGTGTATGTTTTAACCTTAGATGTGTGCAAGGCTTGAACTAGATTATGAATAAGGTTTGGTTATGATGCACACTTGAAAGGAAATAGATACATATTGTATCTTTCAACAAGTTAGATTTATCAAATGATAAAATCACTGTTGTTGGGAATTACAGAGTTGATGATTACAAAACCACAAGCAAGAATAAAGAAAGAAGAAACATCAAAGGGTTATTATGTAATAGTTAGTAGCTTTCATAGTAAGCTATTATTAGGGTTTGCAACCTCCCTCTCTTATATAAAGAGGGTAGGCGTCTAGTTACAGATCATCCTTTTAATCCTTTTCATTTCATTTTATAGCAGACTTCTTCAATGAGAGTCTAAGAAAACGCATAGAGCGTCTAGTAGTTGTAGTAGTAATAGTTTTTATATTCAATAAAGAAAACCTTGTTAGTGATATTGATTGTGTTATTCTTATTCCGCTGTGCATTCAATCAATCAATGTTACTCATACCCTAGTTGGGTCCAGATCCATGGATTATACATTTGGTATCAGAGCCTCGTGACTCTCGATCTAGGGTTTATAAGGTTTTCATGTCATTAGGGTTTATGCAGCAGATGTGAAAAGTAAAGAGGTAGCAGATGGGGAATTGATTTGAAGAAGATGGGGAATCGTTACTACTTATCACATGGCTACTGTTCGGACCTACAAGGTGATATAATTAATTTATGCTAATTGATGTGACTGATCCTCGTAACTCGGATCCGTTTTTCTATTATCACAGTTAATGGTATTTCCATTTTGTAGTTTCGTTATCTTTCTTGATCAATTGTTTTTTTTGGACGGATCTGATTAAACTTCACATAAATGAATCGTGTGAGGTTGATTGGTGGTGGGGTCATCGTCCTAGGTTTAGATTCAAATGATGGTTACGTGATGGTTCTCCCAAGACTGCAGCGTGATTGGTTTTAATCGTGGGTCCCACCTTTGTTGGTTATTCTAATTTTTGATTTGCTGTTGTGCAGTGCATAAGTATTATGGTGGTCATAGGATTTCATAGGTCATGTGGCTAAAACATATTCGAGTGTTGCTGCTGATATTGATAAGTAAGCACGTGGGTCCCTCATCTTATTTCTACTGATAGTGTTCAGCAGCAATGGTTCCCACTATTGGTCCACTCGTGATAATGTGTAGCTGGTATCACGTGGTATTGTGATGGACCCACCGTTGATTCCTGTTGATGCATCGTTTATTCCTACTGATCTGTGGTATCTGTCACGTGGGGATCTTTTTGTTGCAAATTGGATCACGTGAGCAAGTACTATGTTTCAAATTGATAAGGTGGGGCTAAATTATTACTACTGATTTCGTTTATATTTGGCTTATCACGTGGGATTGCATAACTTTTGGGATATTATATTGTCAATATCATCTACATTGATTACGTAGATCTGCACGTGAGGCTCAATTTAATATGGGGCTCAATTTATGTTTCGAAATTCATACTGGTGTCACGTGGGCATATAATGTTTTTGATTGGTCTTACTGATTGGAGGTTTTCGATTCATTTGCTTTAATTCGAGATATATGATTTGATTGGTTATACTCACATGAATTGATAGCGAAAGTACATGAATTGAATAATAGCATATCACTCTTGATTGGTCATGAGGGAAGGAATTCACGTGTGTTAATATTGATAATGTTTTGTTGTATATTGTATTGTTTTCTGTATTTTTTATCTCATGATCATTGATACACTCGTGAGTACTGGTTCCTTCTTTGGTTAAAAGGAGTTAATATTGTTCCTGTTGATTACTTATCGGTTCCTGCTGATTGTTACTGATGGTCGGTTCCTGCTGAAATTGGTTCCTGCTGGTAGTATTGGTTTCTGTTGATCGGTTGTTGCTGGTTGTTCTGGAGTTCCTACTGGTTGATCAGGTGCGTGTCTTATCATATCTCAAAGTGAGCAGGAGAAACTTTTGGGGCAACTTATTTGTACGTAAATAGTGTGACAAAGACTTGATAAATCTAGCAAATGGGTGAGATCTACGGACTAGGGTCAAAGGAACTTCCTTTTCGTCGAGCAAGTTTTTGATAACACCCTAGGCAAAGGAACCTAATCGTTGTAGTGTAGTATTAGGGTAAGCCACGGTATTGATATCGCTCTCTGGGGAATAGGAATGCTAGTGAGAAGTTACTACGCTAAGGTTAAGGTTGAGGAAGATTATTTTTATCTTTTTATGTTTTTAGGAAATTGAAAGGTACGAATCTCGGTATTGGATTTGGGGGTTGGTATTTCACCGATTACTCTACTATTATCTAATTATCTAAACTAAGGTGGTGGTAGTCTATGTCTAATTAATGTGTGCTCGTATGATAGTTTAAAGATGTGTTTACTTAGGTTTTACTACTCCTTAATTATCTCCTATTGATGGTTGAGTTGTCACGCCTTATTCTTAGTTGCGTTGTGTGTCTAAAGTTGTAGGGTATGCTTTCTCCCAACTCTTTGAACTTACCAAAGGGTCTCGCCTACAAAACCCACTAGGATAATAAACTCTTACTCTAAGGCACTCTTTGGATGGTTTAGCTTACAACTACTCGTAATTATATTCTAAGGTTCACAAAGATGAATCAAGCATTAGTACACAACGAATGACCTATCGCATTACTAGATCATTAATCAACTAAGATAAGAAACAACCAATCAATATTTAATAATTAAGTTTCATATTCCTAAGCAAACACACAAATAAATTAGCCGGACATGGAGAACATGCAAGCATACACACAAATAATCAAAGACATAATTGAATTGATGAAGTAAATACTTATCTTGATGTAAGATAGGGTTTGAAACCCTAAAATACTGTACAAGACACCCTTGGTTCGGTTTTAGGTTTTACCCCAAAAGACTCTCCTAAAACCGAAAAATTCGGATTCTATATATAATATTACATATGCGACGGCGCCACCTTATGTTTTGTGACGCCCGTGTCGCCGCCATTAGGGTTTCGTCTTGGCCACGTTAACCTTGCGACGGCGTCACCTTATGTCCGTGACGCCGCCTCTTCGCCTTTCCGACGTCGTCTCGGGTTGCATCTAGGCCGCCCGAGTAGCAACGGCCTACTCTTTTAAAGCCCGACGTCGTCACTTGAAAATAGGGTTTTGCCACCGATCGTCACAAAAATCCTCCGACGGCGCCGCATTAACACCGACGCCGCCCCTGCTTTCAGCAGATTTTGAGTGTCTCGATTCGACTTTGGCCATTTTCTTCAGATATTCGCGCCTTTTCGTCCAAATAAGTGCCATTCCAAGATTTTGCCTTCAAGAGACCTAAAAGTGAAAAGGAACGATATTAAGCAATAACGGATACAAAAGTGATCAAATAAGGGCTTAAACGACCCTCAAAATGGTACCTTTTAAAACCTTATCAAATATCCCTACACTTGTTATTTGCTTGTCCTCAAGCAAATGTGCTTTTAGCCAATTAATTTATAAGTTAGGGGTCATGAAGCATTGACTTAAAACGGTCCACAACACATATAAGCCCCACAAAAGTCATAACAAGCACGGAAATTACATACTAGCACCTCACATGGGGTGTTTGGATACTCACATCTCTCTCGGTGTATATATGAAATATAACAAATAGGAAATGGAAGATAAACACTCATTAACCGGTCCTAGTACATAGATTACCATAGGCTTGAGAATAGATCAAACCTCCATCGCTTACGTAAGCACCTAGGAAAGACTATCAAAGAGGTCTTTTAAAGGGTTGTAATGTTAGGCTTACGGTAGGAAACAAGGGTTTGGTGGGATAGGCTATTTAGTGGTGGCAAGTCAAAAATCTCTATGTTAAATGCATACGAAGAATGGCGTTGCTAAGCCAAGACTCGACACTCTAAAACTCTAGGTAACGGAAATAAACAAACATAAATTTAAAGGATAGATGTAGGATGGTAGGATTTTTTTTTTTTTTTTTTTTTTTTTTTTCATACACTTTTACTCTACCATCCTCTACGGTAACATCAAAATGATAGGGATTTATAGGCACATCCCTACACTTGAGTTTTTATTACTCTAACACTAATTTGACCCGAATTGAAAAGATCAAAACACTTGGGGTACATTATTACGCAAACAAAGGGAATTTGAATTTAACGCCCTTTCCGTCATTTCATAAACTTTAACTTTTCCCATGAATCCCAATCGTCCCAAAATCAGATACAAAGGATATGACTCGACTTAGCAACTCATGCAAGCAACCGATAATTGAACTAAGGGTTTAGGGTGATAACAAAATTTGCACTAAAAGTGAGTGCATAAAGGGTAGGCTAAGGCGATTTGGGTGTATATTTGGGGTGGGGTGTAAACAATGTTTTCATTGATATTCGAAAACCGAAACATCACGAGAACCGCGAAAAGGATAGGCTCGAGGGGTTAACTAGGGGTATCGTGTACTAAAGATGAGTACAACGCAAAGGGTGTGGGGAATTACTCAACCGATGTGGAAGAAGTAATTATATTACGGTATCAAACAAGGGTTATCCTAATGCCTCTTATCATTTAGTTATTCCTAACTACACAAGTGTAGTCTCACTTGCGATCTCGGAATGCATCACAAAACAAGTTCTAGAATCTAATATACTACCGGTTCACACTCTAAGCATTAAAGATGAATGCTTTAATTCCTACTAATCTAAGGGCGATCCTCACATTTTGGGTGGAATTTGGGTGGTAAATGGTTTTGTGCTAGTCATGCAACTTCCTATCCGTGAGACGCTTTTGTTAAGACTAATGGCCTACTCCTATATGTCATGAAAAATTTTAAATTTGGTGCCAAAATTACCCTAACCGACATTTTCTCATGGTTTATTACACAATCACAATTGACAAAGCAAATAATCAAGGATAAGCATAGTTTCAAAGTTCCGCTTTATTTTCCCTCCCTACACTTAAACCGAACATTGTCCCCAATGTTCCCGAAAGTATCAAAGTTATGATAAAAGAAGGTAATCAAAAACGAAAGAAACTAATACTCCCCGATTAGCTCGGTAGATCCGTAAAGTGGTGGTTAAATCCTTTCCAAGAAGAATTATTGCGTGAAAAGCTCCTCCAATCTTGTGTAACTTCTTCTTGACAAACTAAACCGCACACTTGAAGAAAACAAACGAAACCTTCGTAAAATCGGCGGTAATAATATATATAAGACTCGATTTAAACTAGGATATAATGCTTGTGGAATGGATGTTTACGAATTTCTAAGAAAATTAAGACCGAAAATTCCAAAATTTATAAGTAGCTCGTAAAACGAGAAAAGTGATCCGATGTTTTACTCCTTCCCGACGCCGTCAGTTGCAATCTCGACGCCGTCAAAGTTATCCCGACAAAACTGCTCGCGATTTTTCAAAAAAATTCGGAAAATTTACATCTTTAGAACTGGAAAATTTTCAAAACATCCATTATGACTCGATACAAGCATTTGACTCGAACAAACAAACATATATATCTTTTAGTTAATTGTTATTCTCATGTTTACGTTTCTTTTGAAAACGTGTGTAATCCTCCCTACACTTATCCCTTATGTAAAATACCTTTATATGCAATTAAGACGAGGTTAAAAACAAAATAAAGCATTTTTACAAATTTAAACATGAGGATAAACAATTAATAAAAAGAAGAAAGATAAATCACAAACAAAGATAAAACATACAAGCAAGATAAATTATACCACATGTAAATAAACACCACATAGTTCAAAGGTCACTACTAATTTAGATGTCCAAGATTATTACATGCCAAAATAAAAATTGTTTCAATAACCAACCATACTCAATCCATAAACTAATACATCAATCACTGGGGAAGGGGTCCATAACGATAGTCATAACCGTGGGGAAGATGGCCCAAATACCCATAGGGTGGATAGTCCTCCTCCGCCCGGAAAGGATCAACTGAGATGTGGGTCAAGTCGATCACGCATGGACGATGATGCATCCGTCGACAAGATGGTCGAGGTCCGCCTAGCCCTCCGGTCTTGTTGCGCCATCCATGTATCCATGCGCCCATCCATGCTCCCCGGTAGGCCCGCCAATCTCCACTAGACATGTGCTCAGAGGCGCGGTGGAGCTTCTCGCTCACCCCCGCCGGTGTGCCGGTACCGTGGCTCCTCATCATTGTCGCCATCACCACCTTGAATGGCGGTCGAGAATGGAACCAAGTATAACCTCTACCATAATCCATCGTGACATTCATAGCTTTGAGATTTAGCCTTGACGACCCTAGGTGCCGCCATCGTACTGTGTATGCAGTACCTCCCCGCCAATACACCTAAGGATCGAGCTAACCGGTGATAAGCATGCCCCATACACCCTATCCTCCAACCTAATCCCACTTGCGGTTCTCAAGTAATCGCCAACCGAACGGGATGTTGCAGGCACCCCCGCCAATATGCGAGAGATAGAATAGGTCCGTAAGGTGACACGATGGCTCGTGGCATGTCTTCCCGTGATAGAGAAGGTGAGGCGGCGATGTATGAGCCTAACCCGTGGATCCCGGATTGTGAAGCGAGGTACCCCAAGAATGTACTCCCATCGCAATCGTGTTCCGAAATCGAATACCCAACATCTCGCCCTTATGGGTAATTCCACCGCAAATCGAGTCCTAAAACATCACTCAAGATCCTCGATGTATACAATCCCAACCTCCATCCAAACTCAAGCGCCGACATTTGCCTCCGGCCCCTCCTAACCTAAATCGGATCCCTTGAAATCAATATTATCCCGACATGCATTGATATTTGGCAAATATGATGCGTGAAACTCACGCACCAACTCGCCATACACGGGCTCTCTAATTCTAAACAATCTTTCCCATTGGGGATCGGTGAACTTATCCTTCTAAAACTATTCGAAAATTCCCTAGCCAAATCATTCTCCTCCGTAAATGCCCACCCAACACAACCCCGAATCAATAGTCCGATGGAGTAAATCGTTGTAACCGGCTTGACATCCTTCCTCAATAAATACCCCCACCCAATGATCGTGTCCGCAATGTTTTCTTGGGTATTAGAAGATTGTCCCCAGTCCTTTTACTCTTCCGCTCATCCAAACAAGAAATCAAATAAGTGGAGAGCAATGAGTATCATTTGCGATGCAAAGGACGACACAAGTGTGTATCGACGGCGTCGCAGAATACACCGACGCCGCCACCGACCAATTTTTGAATCCGACATTCATGAGGAAAAGTCCAAGTTTCTAACCATAACCCTTGACCCAAACACCCTTGTTGCAGCAACAATGGCATAATGGCTAGGTGGTTTTGATTCCTAAGCCGTCAAGGCTTCTCGCAGTTAACCCCATATGGTAACACTACTACTCGCCTAATCTTAAGCCTTAACAAGATTTCAAGGCTAAATAGATCAAATTAGTTGGGGTTTTTGATTTGAGAAAGAGGGAAACGAAATTGAACATGAATTAGAACAATTGAATAGACAAAGATCAATGTAGATTACTTACCTCGTGGAGATTGTCGTGGAAAATGGTGGATTTGATGGGAATACGCTTTTGTGTGTGTGGGGCGGATAAAAATGTGTAGGGTAAAGAATGAAAGAGATGGGTGTGTATTTATACGTCTGATCCGCTTAGCGACGCGCCACTGTTAGTGTGACGACGCCACGCCCAAATTTTCGTAAAAGAAAATGCTTTTTTTTTTTTTTTTTTGTCAATCCGCCCTGATCAAAAATCTTGTTACTATTTTTGACAAGAAACTTGGTTTTTATTTTAAAATCAATTTGGTTATTCCACCAAGAATCTCCACTATGGTAAGCAATGCATATGTCAAATTGTCTTTCAATCGTGATCTCGAAGTTCAAGTCTTGAGGGTGAGGTTCTTTTTTTCCAGGTTTAAAACCGAAAGAACTTTTCCTCGCATTGGGAAAATCTGGAAGTGATACGTGCACCATTCCAATGAATGTGTTTCTAGGGAGCAAGTGGGAAACGTTGAGACATGGGTTCAAGTAAGAATATGATTCCTTGATGAGGTTTACTAAGGAGAAGGTTCGGAGTCACCCGGTATGTCCCGGTATCGCATACACCTTTTCTAGCTTTTTAGGTATATTGTTTTTGCGATTTCACCACGGATGCTCAACATGAAGTTGTTAGCTAGGCCCAAGAAAGTGTCATGAGTTGTTCGTGATTTGAGCTTCGAGGCGCTTTTATTTCCTCTTCTTGCTTGTAGACAAATGTCAACATAATGTCCTCGAATTCATCCCGCCGGATTTTCTTGGGATCAAAATTCCTTGACCGCATTCACATGTTCATCAAGACGCGTGGTTACTCCCATTAACGCCTTCACTGGGCCTCCATACTCATAATTGCTTGTGCTCGGAAGTTGACCCATTCTCTTGAACAACCGGAGTTTCCCAACCTTCCTCTTCATATTGAGCTAGGTCCTCAATAACCTCCCAAAGATGCCTCAAAGATCGAGGTTACTTAGCCTTCCACCGAGGCATAATCAATGGTTTGTTGGAGAGAGAGACCGACATGATCATAGAAAATTTGGACTAGGAGCCAAAGATCAATGCCGTGATGAGGACTTTATGAAGTAAGTCCTTGAATCGGGTCCATGCTTCAGAGAGATTCACCTTGACGTTGTTGGAACATCAAGATGTCATTCCTAAGCTTAGTGGTTCTCCCGTGGGAAAAATTGAGCAAGGAAGCGAGAGGTAAGATCATCCCAACTTGAGATGGAGCCCGCGGGAAGTCGCCAAGCCAATTACTAGCTTGGTCCCGAGAGAGAATTGGAAGAGACGCAGCGCGTGGTCTCCCGAGTAGTAGCATCAAGGTCGATGGAATCGACAATTTTGAGGAAATCCTCGATGTCGATTTGGATCTTGAACGAAGTCCATGGAATGCACATCCGCTTTGCACCAACCGGATGGTGTCGGATCGCAGGCCGTAGTTTGGGCTTGGTCGGAAGCTCAATGGTGTTCCTATAGCCTAGGTGGCTTGGTCTTGAGTATTCACCAAGAGTACGGGCTCTTGGCGGGTCATTTTGTGGCGGGTTGATGAGTGGTGGTTGGTTATCATCTTCCATGATGAAAAGTGATGGGTGTTACGAACAAAGGTCACGAAGAAGGGGATAGACTAAGAGAAAGCTAAAATGAGAAAAATTTACTTGATAGGAATCAAGCAAAGAACCTAAACGAGGTGGACTACTAACTAGCTATTCTATTCCCGCAGCAGCGCGCCAAAACTTGATACGCTTACACAGCCGCTCGGGGTCAAAGGAACTTCCTTTTCGTCGAGCAAGTTTTTCAACACCCCAGGCAAAGGAACCTAATCGTTGTAGTGTAGTATTAGGGTAAGCCACGGTATTGATATCGTTCTCAGGGAATAGGAATGCTAGTGAGAAGTTACTACGCTAAGGTTAAGGTTGAGGAAGATTATTTTTATCTTTTTATGTTTTTAGGAAATTGAAAGGTACGAATCTCGGTATTGGATTTGGGGGTTGGTATTTCACCGATTACTCTACTATTATCTAATTATCTAAACTAAGGTGGTGGTAGTCTATGTCTAATTAATGTGTGCTCGTATGATAGTTTAAAGATGTGTTTACTTAGGTTTTACTACTCCTTAATTATCTCCTATTGATGGTTGAGTTGTCACGCCTTATTCTTAGTTGCGTTGTGTGTCTAAAGTTGTAGGTATGCTTTCTCCCTAACTCTTTGAACTTACCAAAGGGTCTCGCCTACAAAACCCACTAGGATAATAAACTCTTACTCTAAGGCACTCTCTTGGATGGTTTAGCTTACAACTACTCGTAATTATATTCTAAGGTTCACAAAGATGAATCAAGCATTATACACAACGAATGACCTATCGCATTACTAGATCATTAATCAACTAAGATAAGAAACAACCAATCAATATTTAATAATTAAGTTTCATATTCCTAAGCAAACACACAAATAAATTAGCCGGACATGGAGAACATGCAAGCATACACACAAATAATCAAAGACATAATTGAATTGATGAAGTAAATACTTATCTTGATGTAAGATAGGGTTTGGAACCCTAAAATACTGTACAAGACACCCTTGGTTCGGTTTTAGGTTTTACCCACAAAAGACTCTCTTAAACCGAAAAATTCGGATTCTATATATAATATTACATATGCGACGGCGCCACCTTATGTTTTGTGACGCCGTGTCGCCATCATTAGGGTTTCGCCTTGGCCACGTTAACCTTGCGACGGCGCCACCTTATGTCCGTGACGCCGTCCTCTTCGCCTTCCGACGCCGTCTGGTTGCATCTAGGCCGCCCGAGTAGCAACGGCCTACTCTTTAAAGCCCGACGTCGTCACTTGAAAATAGGGTATTTGGCCATCCGATCGTCATTAAAATCCTCCGACGGCGCCGCATTAACACCGACGCCGCCGCCTGCTTTCAGCGCTTTGAGTGTCTCGATTCGACTTTGGCCATTTTCTTCAGATATCGCGCCTTTTCGTCCAAATAAGTGCCATTCCAAAGATTTTGCCTTCAAGAGACCTAAAAGTGAAAAGGAACGATATTAAGCAATAACGGATACAAAAGTGATCAAATAAGGACTTAAACGACCCTCAAAATGGTACCTTTTAAAACCTTATCAAGATTCAATCAATCAATGTTACTCATACCCTAGTTGTGCATTCAATCAACCAGTATAATCGTCCGAATATTGTGCGCGCCATCCGAATATTAAAATGAATATTATAATGCGATGACCCCAAGAATGGATAATGATCTCACCAAGAATAATGCAATTTATCAGTACCGGACCTTGACCCCACCGACCAACCAAAGAATATCATCATGTGAAGTCAAAATAAGACAACGTACAATTACATTCACTCAGCAATATTTGACCCATCAAGATATATTAATGAATCAAAGATAAATTGAAAACCACGTGCCTGAGATCCGATAATAGCCACCAAAAAAAAGAATTACCTCGTAATATTCTATCAAGGTCTTTTTGTCGAACCAAGCAGATCACGCTTTTGCACGCTTTTTCCTTTTCACCATCTCACGCTAAAGAAGAATTAGGATATAAACCCGAATTAGAGGAAAGCCTATGAAAACACAGTTAGAAAGTAAGGCAAGATGAATGCTAGTCCAAACACTCTATAGAAGTTTGTTCAAGACCAATTAACAGCTGAGGTGTAACGAAATTTCTTGTAACACAACCGTTCATGTCACAAGAAGAGAATGATGCATAGGATATACAATATCCTTTATTACCTTTTTAACAATGGGAGTATTTAATGCATGATTTCTTAGGTGTAATGTTTTCCAAGGCATCATGTTGTCCTATATGAAGATTTTGAAATCAACATGTCTGAAAAGAAAATTTCAACACGTGTTTGAAGCGGAAGTGGGTATAGAGTAAAGTTAGGTAAGATTAAAAGGATTTAGAGAAATGTTGGTTGAGTCAGATACTCCTATCCGAAATATACAATCTCAAGGTGATTATATTCACTAGATGATGACAAGAGGGATCTACTCGAGTTTCTTATGTATACTCCTCAAGAGGCATTGTCACTCAGGGTGCATGTCTTGCGAGGTTAGCTTTGAGATTGCATTTTAACATATGTTGTAAAATGTTGATTTAAGGTTTAATGAAACTTATGCAAAAGTTTAACGACAAAGTATTACTTTGATTTGTAATACTTTGATAACTTGTGAAAGTAGGACTACTTGTACTTAGTGGAAATTGATAAAAATGACCAGGAGCATCATGCTCGTTTGATAGTGGAGGTTCTAGCCATAATGAATCATATAAGTCCTCATAGGTGGGAAAGTATGGTTGAGTTTGTTCAACGTGTATTTGATTCAGTACAAGTGTTGGACTAAGGGCTTTTTGAGCAATGCACTCAATGGATTCAAACAATGTTCTAAAAGGCGTGAGGCGTGGCATGGCGGCATAGCCACGCCTCAAGCCTTACAAGCCTTTGCGAAGCTTTTGCGTTTCATAAGGCGTGCTTAAGGCGGCAAACAAATATTTATAGATTTATTTATAATTTTGTATCATTTTTAAGAGCAATTTAAATAACTAAAGCCCCAATCCCAAATAATCGTGCCCAATTATGAGGCCAAAATAGGAATTAAGTTTTGAAATAACGAGGCCCAAGAAGGAAATAGCCCAAATACTAGAAATTCAAGCCCAAATCCGTAAATCCTTTAAATTCTTTTAAAAATGGCGCACGCTTACCAAAAGGCGCGCTTTTCACGCCTTCGCGCCTTATCTCACGCCTTTTCACACGACGCCTAGACCTCGCGCCTTGGTTCATTTCGTAGCGCCGAGGCCACGCCTCGCGCCTTAGCGACGCCATGGCGCGCCTTTTAGAACACTGGATTCAAATGATGGTAAGGGTGGTGGATTAGTTGATCTAGGTGGTAGGTCATCTAGTGTGTCTAAATAAGGATGTGGTGATGCAGAGGTTTGTTGTGCTATGGGAGTACTTAGGTTGATAATTTGTTCATTATGTATAGATGTTGAAATCCTTATTGACAAAACAACAAGGACGAATACTAATTCTTGTGATCCATTGGTTGGTACGACTAGTGGGTGAAGTACTTGAAGTTTTAGTCATGTTTTTGAAGCTTATGGGCTGAGATATATCACAGAGGTGAATGTGATGGGATGATGGTGAAAATGAAGAACAAGTGAACTTAATTTATAATGTGGGTGAATAAGTGGTAAATGTTCAAGGATGAAGATCGATTGACATTTACTTATTCCTATTTATTGGGAGAGTGTTAGGATAAGTGCCATAGTAGGTGTCAAAGTGAGTTAAGTGCCACGATAGGTGTCAAAGTAAGATAAGTGCCACAATAGGTGTCAAAATTGAGATACGTGCCATAGTGGATGTCAAATTGGGATAAGTATTTTAACATATGTTGTTAAAATACGTGGGTGTTGATTTTTCGGATATACCTTTTAATGACTAAAATCGTAAGTCAAATTTACTTGAATATCTTGGACAAAATACTTAAGTTGTCAATCCTACTTTGTTGAGATTGGATCAGACTCAAGGATAGCAATACTTGATAATACATCTTCAACCTAAGTATGAGTTATGACTCAATGTAAATCCTTATCGTCTTGGAGGATGACACATTAGTTTCATGTTAACCAAGTGAGGCAACATATACAGATACAATACAATATCTACAGTCGTAAGTTAGACTTGTGATTTTGATATTGTATGTTATCTTTGCAAATAATGAGTCCAGATTTGTTAGGAAGTTGTCAAGTCACACATAAGTCAAGCTAATGGGGGAAGGTTGAGTAAAGGATGGAATAATGGCGTAAATAAGATTAATGATTGCTGAAAATCTTTTACTCAGTGACCCATGGATCACAAGGTACCCTTTTTAGGGGTATTTCCTTTATATAGAAAGGTACCTTGGGTCCTTTTTATAAAATTTGAAATTTTGATGAGAAATTGCTATCCTATAGTTGTAAACTAAATTACATGATCCTAAGGTGTTCTAAGATAAATGAAAAATATACTAAGGCAAGATTTGAATACCTTAAAGTGTGCCCTTTTAAAACAAATATTGTGTTTTTTATTAAGGGTTGAAGGTACCTTTTTATTTGGTACCTTCCAATCCGTGGTCCTCTGGTGTGGTTTTTAAACCACAGAGGACCATTTTGACCTACTTTAATCCATTTTAATTTCGTAAAATCAATTAGAAAGTATGTGGAAAATGTTTGTGAGTGAGGATCAGGCTTTATAACACGTATTTACATATGAATATATTATCTAAGAATGAAATAATTAAAATTTCAAAGAAAACGCATAAGTGGAGAATTGATAACATAGTGATGTTATCTACCTGCAAGTTGAACCGTTAGTTCAAAAAATAGTTTAGTAGCAAAGTTATCATCCTACAAAGCACATAATAGTTCATACATCATTTTTTTTGAGATTGTACACACCTTTTTCAAAGATACTATATGTTTAGATAATCATTGAAGGTAGTGACACATTTTAACACTTGAACTATGAGGCAGAAGATTGTGCAAAATAATATTATTCAAAATACTTTACTAGCTTACTTAATTCTCATTCCTAAGTGAGTTGTTTAAGTTTCATGAGTTATGTAGGATGTTAATATAACATATGCAAAGAGAGTGATCTAAGTCTATAATCAATGAAAAAGCAATTTCTAAACTTAGTGCACAAAATCTAGCAAAAGTCCTACTGTGCATAGACATGAAATCGAAAAACAAGCAATTAAATAACATGGCAAGATTGACACTTATGTTACAAAAATAAACAAGTGAAAACAACAATTTGAAATGAGTAAGCAATATATATACAAACAACATAATTCAAAACAAGTAGTCATCTAGCATAGCAAAAAGAAAACCACTTTTCGTCACTTTGTGTTAAATATGACAGTGGATACCAACTTAAATTGCTCGACTAAAAAGTTTTAGTTTCTATATCAAAACGAAACTTAATATTTTTGACACACTATAGCATTTGGTTTATTTTACTCATTTAAAATTAGACTAATTCTGTGAGGGTATTTTTAAATGAAAGTAGACTCAATTCCATTTAAAATGATAGGTGTCGCGACCCCTACGGACTTACAGTTAATTAGTTATAAATTTTTTTAAGTTGGACAAAAACTGCACACTATACAGACGGATCTCAAAGTACCTTTTAAAGGGGTCCGCGGGTCTCTGTAATAGATTCGACAAAACTCGAACATCAAACAAATTTGGAGGCAAAATGAATTCCAAACCTTGGAAAATTGACATAAATAAAACATGTAGGACTTACTAGATTTGATAGTAAACATATATTACACATATTTAATAACATTTTTACTTATGTGACTTATCTAAACATTTACAGAGATGATTTTTTAACTAAATTTGTAGTTATCCTAAACACTCCTTTCAAAACCGTATCTTTTGTAAATTTGCTTTAAGGACATAAAACGACACTTACAAATTCTTTCAAAAAACATTTCTTTTCAAAGACATCTTCAAGCTAGTATAATAAAGTATATTTAACAGCAAAGCTAGTAAAAATTAATCATACAAATATTTTTCATATTATATTCCGCTCCATGGCTAATTTGATACATGGATCGTACTCCATTTTAAAAATCATTTGTTTTGAAAATAATAGCCACGAGGCTCTGATACCAATTGTGAAAACGTAGGGGGGGGGGGTGAATACGTTACCGTTTAAAATCTTAAAACTTGTATCAAATAGCCGATCAAGTTTGATGTAATATGAAAAGTGACAATATAACTACTACCATATACTAATAGTGTATTTCACACAAGAGTACATATCATCACAATATGAACATAAGCCACAAGGATAAAAACAAATAAATAACATAAGCAATAATATAATGCAAGTATAAAATTAAAGCAATAAGTAAATGAAAGTACAAACCGGTCATGATGATTTATAGTGGTTTGGTCACGGAGCTCCTCTCCGCCCTACTCCACTCCCGGAGTACCCAACTCGAGAGTTACTTCACTAAGTCAACAAGCTCCCTTCTTGGAAGAGAAAACCTTACAAACGTCGTGATTCGTGTAAAGTGAGTGGTGAAAAACACAATATCAATATATATCAAATTAACCATAAAATTCGGAAAATTAACCTTTTAGGAAAAGGGTTAACGTACCAAACCTTACGGGTGTGATAAAAGTGATACCGGGAAGGTGATTTCCCCGGGTCGTGTCCCAACGAGGTGTGAAATTGACGGTGTCGTTAAGTTTCGTGATTAGAACTTGAAAGTTTTGATGAATTTGGGTTGAATTACGTTTTTCTACAAATTAATTAACGGGAAGGTAATTAAGGCAAGGGAACCCTAATAAACTAAAAATAAACTATCACTAAGCCTAAGGAATGATAAAACGAAGCTACACTAAGTTCTAGGGTGCTAAAACGTAAAAACGTAAAAACCGGCAACCACCCAAGCCATAATGTAAGATATTAGTTTTCACATACACATCAAACCATAACACAAAGTGGCGTATGAATGAGGTTCTAGAGAGAGAAAGTTAGAGGTTTAGGGAACTTAGTGAGAGAAAGTGAAAGATATTATTATGAGCTCCAACTCTCTACCTTGGGAGGTAGAGAGTATTTATAGTCTTACATAAATCGCCACACATCGGGTCGTGGATCGGGCATACAGGTGGGTAAAGACCGTCCGTCCTCCACGGTGTTACTTAACTAAATACTACTTAACATAAAAGAACTACGACTACGAGCTTTAACGATTACATATACTTGAGGTGACCGACTCTTTAATACCGGAATTTCTAATTCCTAACAATCTCCCCAGGGAGGTCACCTCAATCATGTACCAAACTTACATTGAATACAAATAGATATTACATTAACAATTGATCTTACATTCTTGATGTAGTCCTTTGCTCTAAGCTCGTAGTCATTGATTCTTCACATTGCATGTTTGGATACTCCAAGTGGAGGTCTTTTACGATCCACGTGATAATAATTTTGAGCCATCATTTGAGATCATCACCTATCAACAATCTCGACACATCCTTTATGGTGTTGGTAATATGTGATGTTGTGACTTTAGGACCGACATGCTCACATTCGGATCATGATATCTTCTCATCGAGTAGCGGAAGCATTTGTTGAATCATGATATTGGCGGCAGGCGAAGCTTGGAGTGAAAATATCGAGTCATTGATGCACTAATCATGATTTCTTTGAGTTGAATGTGTTAAGTGAGCATGCGGCTATGGATTGACCGCTTCATTCGATCACCGCAAACGCCGGGCGCACCGCATACAATGCTTATTAATAAATCGCACGAAAGTGTCTTTGATCACTTCGTTGAATTGAGGTACACGCCCACGGTTCCCCGTTGATCGGTACATGTACCGCTGTGATCGGTATAATTCAAGAATTTCTTTGTGAGGTTTCGTTGCTCTAGTTGTTCTCAAACCGGAACATCTCAAAGAGGACAACAGAGTGAGTGAACCAATAATTTTAAGTCCACCGATTGATGAAAAGAGATTTGAAAACAATCGTATTGCTCAATAGAAATTGTTTTGCAATACAACGAAGGTTTTATTGAAAATCAATTATCAATCATAAAACACCTTTTGGTTTGAAAACGAGTACACGGTCGATGAGCTAAAGAAAGAGTTGTTAAGCACAAAGACCGGTTTTCAAAGGTATCCGTCAATCAATAACTGAACCGTGATTGATTCAAGAGATTGAATCGCCCATTGTTTCATTCAGGTTGTCACATGGTTGATCCATATAATAGATCTCACATGCCACCTACCAGAGCTTGTTTGATGTTGGCTCGAAGGCTTTCCATCTTCATTGTGAATATGTATACACATCACTCGGATGTTCGAAATACCACAAGGATAATGCGTAGGACTCAAGATATAATCTCTCTTTCCACATTGTGTGAAACAGAGTCTTCATTGAAAGTGTCCTAATGAGATTTATTGATGATCTCGTGGCTCTAGACTCAATTTGTGCATATTTGGATCCCGTCGGAGACTGGGAGGGTCTCTTCTTCAATATCAACAATCTCTAAGAGAAAGTCGATAGATAATGTCGGTTCCCGTGAGAATGAAACAAGCCCTTTAAGAGGAACTTGAGTGGTTTGGAAAGTTGAAGTGCGGGCGTCCATCGGGTCCATGACGTCTTGCCTTCAATACCGATGTTACCATCGGTAGCATATGAAGTGAACCCGGTTTACGCTCTAAGGTTGAATAAATGGAGGGCTATTTGTTTTCACCCTTTTCTCATTCAATTCTTTTTAATTCTTCAACCCCTTGATGCTTACCGAGACTTCATAGCTAGAACCTTGTTGGGTTTATTCCAAGACTAGCTCGGTCTTAGTCCGCACTCTTCCCATATCTCAATTTTCTCCTTTATCATCATACCTAAGGACTTCTACACTAACTAGTGGATTGTCCTCGGTAGATCCCTCCGGCTCAGCGGATCATGGGAACACATACCTAACCTTATCATCCTTATATCACCGTACATAAAGTAAAGTTGGTCGGTCGGTTTGGTATTGTTCATCCGCCATTGGAACCAATTGAAAACCATTTTAAAATCAATTCGAGATACTTATGATGTATTATCAAAGCATTTTGTACCGAAATTGTTTTTGATATTTTAGAACGAGAACTCCCTCAACATGTGCATCAAGTATTTGAAAATGTTTTGCACACGGAGGCAAGAGAAAGAATTAACTTCTTTGATTACCATTTTCTAAAAGATATCAACATATCTTCCCAATAGATAGAGCATTTTAGGGGAAAGATGAGGTTTTCATGATTTTGCTCCCCCTCAATATGTGCCTCGAGGTTTGAAAGGAGTTTTGCACACACTAGAGGGAACCTGCACATTGAGATAAATGATCACGTTTCAAGTCATAGGTGTAAGATAGATGCTCCCCTCAACATGTGAATGGAAAAATTGAAATCGTTTGTCACATGCGGGAGGACAAGATGTACATCCTTATAAAACCATTTACCGAATTATCGCTTTAAACCAATTTAAATCACACATTCTCCCCGATCACAATTATCAAATCATTTGAGATTTGTGATCTCTTATAGATTTAAATTGATTTTGAAAGCTTTTAAGGAGAATTGTGACTTGATTATGAAAGCGTTTTAACTGATAAGGATCGGATTTTAAGACTTTAAATTCCATTGATAAAACATGCATGTACATCTTTTGAAAACAATTTAATGCCAAATAACTTTTTAATTTATTGAAATCATTCTCCCCCTCAATCAATGACATAGGTTGTTGATTGAGAGATAGAGATTTTGACAAATAAGTCCTGATGATTATCAAAAATAGAGATCGAGTTATTTTTCAAAGCATTTAATTTTAAGCAGATAAATGTTTAGAGAATCAGAGCATGGAATTTTGAAAACATGATAAAACATGGCTCGTTCTTTTTTGAAAACGGGTTATTGCTCGAAGATGATAATAAACCATTGTTTCTTTTCTCCCAAAAATATATATATATATATATATATATTTTTATATAAAATTCGAACAACATCTAAAGTCCCGTGTCATTCTTTGAATGACAACATCAAGACCGTAGATATTATCGAATCGAGAGAAACATGACAAAATGACAATATTTTTTGAAGATTTTCAATTTTTCAAATTTTTATGGATTTTGAAAGTTTTATATTTTTCTATTTGATTTTTGAGGTTTTTATAATTTTGTATTTTGATTTTTCGAATAGATATATACAAGAGATAGATGAAGATAGACCTTTACTCCTTGTCTTCCTCCCAAGACGTTTGAGTGTTTTCGGTTGAAGGCTTTTCAAGCCAAGGCGTGGAAGAATAAACTCAAACGTTCTCTTGGAAGAGCTTTGGTGAAGATGTCCGCTAAGCGATATTCGCACCTCACAAAATAGAGTTCCACCACACCTTTTTCCACTTGTTCCTCGATGAAATGATGTCGAATGTCGATATGCTTTGCTCTTGAGTGTTGAACGTTGTTGCATGAGAGAGCAATAGCACTTTATTATCACAAAGATGTAGGGATTTTGTTGAATTCAAAGCCATAGTCGATAATTGAGATCTCATCCATAAGATTTGAGCACAACAGATGACATGGCTATGTATTCCGCTTCAGAGGAAATAGAAGTACTCATTTGCTTCTTTGAAGACCAGCTCACAAGCTTATCACCCAAAAACGAAAGCACCTCCAGACGCATTTACTTGACGTGTATCTTGACAACTCGCATGATCGGCATCCGCATAGGCCGTTAGTGACATACCGGTGTCCTTGGTGCAAAGACCCATATTGACGGTTCCTTGGAGATACCGAAGACCCGTTAGTGCAAGTTGTTTCGTGTTGATACGGGACGAGAGGGATTTCCAATGATGTTGTCTAGTGGATGATCGTGAGTCCATTTTCTAAGGTGTTCATGTGGCGCTTGTTGAGGGACCGAGGTAGCGAGTCGATGTCTCCTCAAGAAGATGGTTCGATGATGATTCGAGGAGCAAATATATTTTCAAATGGAGCATCTTCGGGAGTAGCAAGGGATTAACTTCATCATTGATGCGTAAACATTTCCATGATGTACATTTGAAGAATGATGATTTGTTGATGAGATCAAGGATCAAGCAGGTGCTTCTTGACTTAAAGATATTGAGACCGAGGGATTGACTTCATTCACGTGAATATGAGCATCCTCTGTTGGGATCAACACCTCATTAGTAATTGAATCATACAGTTCATCAAACATAGGATCAAACAATTTCTTTAAATCATCTTCGATGGAGGTACATATGGAGTTTCTTGAGAAGAGTTTGGAACAAGGGATGAACCAATGGGATGCTTTGAAGTGCGGGTCCCGAGTGGAGTGTCCAGAGCCATTTGACCGGTCACTCATCAAACGTAACGTGAATTGTTTCCATGATATTTCGGTTCTTTTGTTGTAGATTCGGTATCCCTTTTGTTTGGTGCATATCCTACAAATACTCCAATGTCGACTTTAGCCCTAAGTTTGCCTAAGTCTTGACCTCATTAGTTGGATAACACAATGCACCAAACACACGAAGGAAAGAGAGATTAGGTTTTCGTTGTGGACAAGTTCATATGGAGTTTTTCCATGAACAGTGTGACTCGTGGAACGATTTTGTGTGTAGCATGCAGTGGCAATTGCTTCACCCAGAGAAACATTGGAACCTTTGAGTAAATCGGCATTGTTCTAGCGGCTTCAACAAGAGTTCGATTGCGTCTTTCAACTACACCGTTCGTTGAGGGGTTCGTGGAACACTTCTTTGATGACCGATTCCAACGCTTTCATAGAATTCACTAAGTTGTTTGTTGACAAACTCGGCCCATTGTCTGCTCGATAATTCGACAATTTTGTTAAGTCGAACTCGCAATTGCTTGATGAGTTTGATGATGATATCGAGTTTCATCCTTTGTCCTTAAGAACTTGACCCGTGTGAATCTAGAGTAATCATCAACCACAACTAACACATATTTCTTCCCAAAGATATTCTCGCACCTCATTGGTCCACATAAATCCATATGAATCATATGAAGAACTTCGTGATGGAGTTAGTAGGTTTGGGTTTATGGGCATACTTCTTGCTTTTTCCCAATTGACATCTTGAACAAAGATGATCCTTTTCGTACTTGAGTCTAGGTAAACCTACAACTAAGTCCTTTCGGTGAGATCATTGATGGTGCGAAGTTCGGTGATTGAGACGACGATGCCATAACCATGACTTTGTTTTAGAAGCCTTTGATAACAAGCGGATTGGAGATGACCTCATCATGTCATCGATGGAGATGGTGTAAAGATTTGAGCCACGAGTTCCTTTTAACGCTTCCTTACCATTAAGATCTCTAACAAAGCGTGTATGTTTTCAAGGCTACTTTAGATCGTAATCACGAATTGACCAACAGAGAGCAGATTATGACCCAAACCTTCCACATAGTAAACTCTAGAGATGACACTATCACCAACAACGTAATCTCCATAACCCATAATAGCACCGAAATGATCATTACCGAATCTAATAGAGTCCGATGAATTTGCTCACGAAGTTCATGAGCCGAGACCGGTCTCCAATATATGCTTGGAACAAATGAGTCCGTACAGAGAACGATTTGAACGATCTGCAGTTGAACACGCACAAGAATGGATAATGGATAATTGGGATCCCATGCAAGAATGGGTTCCATTTGGTTAGTAACAACATTGGAACACCCACATCGAAATAGAAGCATTCATATCGAAAGTGAGGCAATGGAATCATTGTGAATAGATGCAAGATTAGTGTCTCAGATTAGCCCTGCTCACAGTGTGACCACTTCTTAAGGGAATAGTTCTACCAAGAGGCATCCATTTTCTAGTGGGCATTATCTCGATTAGTCTTATGACCAATGTATCCAATAAAAGCCTATTTTCTTGAATGTTCTTCCCGGGTTTTCAATGTTTTCTAACTTTCTTTCGCTTTTTGCCTTTTAGCCTTTTTAGCATGAATTTTAGCATTAACAATATTAATCGGACAATTAACATCATTAGCGTAACATTAACACCACATTCATGATTAGAAGCGTAATTCAAGCGGACATCGATTACAAGGTTTGCAAATAGTATCGAATTGAATTAATTATAGTACGCTGTGGCTAATACTAGAATCAACACGATTCGCTTTATTCAATTCAAGCTTAAAGTTCCTAGATTGTTCTTCTACTCTCTTCCAAAGGCACATTCTTAGCTTGAGAGGTCTTATCATTCCTTGTATTGTCTTGAGACTTTGACCGCCTGTTTAATGTCATGACACTCCTGTAGGGAATGGGAACATTAGTTGGTTTAACTACTCTTTGCATCACTGCTTAGATGTCTTGGGATCCGAACTACATGCAGTGCACTAAGGTTCACTTTCTTAAAACTAGAGGTACCGAGATTTGTACTCCTAGAAGGCACACTTGAGTTCTCTTTCTTAGCATTGATGATCCGAGTCCGAACTACTTAAAGGCACACTACGGTTCACATTCAAAACATTGGGAATCGAATGCATATCATACTTGGCCTTAGGCATCGAGCATGGAATCAAAGGATTAACTCTCACCTAATGACTTTGGGCATATTGTGATCAAGCATTCTAAGATTTCTTGAGATCGTTTGGCATATAGGCATGCATGTCCAATTGCATTATCATGAGGTTTCTCTAGCTTATCCTCTTCAACAATCTCACGCACATTCTAAGCAATCCTTAAGAGATGAGAAGTATGTTTGAATAGCAAGTTTGTTGTTCCTTAGATGAGGAGGGACATATGTCACGATAAAGCATATCTATTACAAGAGTGAACCTTTGATACATCATTCTCCCATTGGTCATTGGCATTTTCCCTTTTACCGACTCTTGATTCTCAATTTCCTTTTTGCAATGAAGCTATTTGTTCGTTATTTTTGTTACGAGTGACCTTAATTGATTCAAATAACTCATTGAAATGACGTTTAACCTTTTCATTTTCTTCTAGAAAACTTTCGTTTTCCTTTTGTAAAGCATTTACTAGGTTTTGAAGATGAAACGTTTGAGAATTTCGAGAATCTAAAGGAGGAGGCAATGGGAGCATGTCATATTGTTCGCTTGACCCTTTAATTGAGAGATTTGGGCTTTCAACTTTCTGATCGTGTTGCACCGATCTTGAATCTGTTCATCACGTTTGTTAATTTGAAAACCGCATCAAACTCTGGAGCATCTGATGATGTCTTGATATTTGACGTTTTGACATTTTCTTTAAGATGTTGATATTTTAGTTGTAAATTAAAATGCTCAACTTCTAGTTTAGAAAAATGTTTAACCAAATTGTCATGATCATCCATTTCAATTTTCTCGTTTAGTTTAGAATTAGTTTTTTCAAGCTCAATGACACGATCATGGGAGACTTTTAGGGCAACAGATAGTTCATGAAATTTGGAAGCATTAATAGAGCAATTTGAAGCAGTAAAAAACATATCTTGAGCAACACATTTAGTAATAAGAGTCTCATTCAATGTATTCAAGTTCTTCCTCTCAATCTCATTATATTTCATCTTGCGCTCATAGTCACTAACTTCAACTATCATTGCATCAAATTCCTTTCCATTCCCTTGATATCGCTTTATCCCCTTTTAAGACTCTCAAAGTGATCTTTTAGAATTTTAAAGAAAGGCATGACCTCGCCTAAATAACATTCTTTCATTTGCTCAAAACCCTTTCTCCTTCGCTTATACCAGCTGGGTGTGATCCTTTTCTTGCAAGTTTTCTCAAAATCAACAAATAGTTGAAATATAACATATTGGCTAATTAAGGTCTTGCTTTTAGTGGCAATTGTTCTAGGAACAAGATGCATTGGTGTATTAGGAGGATACACAATCGCTCTAGGCATTTTCCAAGGGAGGGTTTGTTTCAACAATGTTTTCGACTTCTTATCTAAATCCATTTTCCAAAAGACTTGTTCAGAGTCAACAATGTCTCGAGGCTTAAACTTGTTCAAGGAAACCAGTTTTCCTTCTTGTAGTCATGAGAGTGAAAATTATTTTTTCTCTTTGCATTTAGGATCATTTAGTTTCTTATTCATCCTTTCCTAGTGATTTCATCTAGTTTCTTATCATCCTCTGTGCACTCAACGCAACTAGGTTTTTGTCTAGGTTTAAGAATCTCATTGCCATCATAGATCACACTTTGAGTCGCTTTTGCTATCTTTCCGTACTCGGGGTTGGGTTTATCTATAATAGGAACACTATGCTTATCGCTTAGAACTCTATGTTTAGTGACCATGTGAGCGATCCGAATGGTGTTTCCTTGTATGTACAACTTGTTTTCAAGTTTGTTTTTCAAGTTTTCGGATTAGAAAAGTCTCTCAAGAGTTTTGATTCCTTTGCATTAAATTCTTGCTAAGCATTTTCACATTTTCTTGAAGTTCTTGTTTTGCTTAGTGTTTTAGAAAGTTTTTCTTGCAAGGAATTTAATTCTTGTTTCAATACTTCTTCTAAAATTACTTTTTCTAATTATCTGTACACACTTGGTCATCCATTTCCCGCTCACGAGTGGTCAACTCAAATTTTGCACGTTGTTCATAAATAGCTACACGTTCTTTATAGGCATTTAGTTCGAGATTATAGAATCATCAAGGCGCATGCGATGTATTCATAAAAACATAGTCATTGTTGATCGCAGAAGATGCATCACTTGGTACAACTTCACTTTCACTTTGTTTCACATATTGATCATATGGGACAATGTCGGTATTACCCATATTTTCAATATTTGATTCAATAGTTTCGATTGATAGTACTTTGTCATGCATCTTTTGCACATCAACATCATCGTATAGTTTTAGTACCTCGAGATGAGTTTGTCTTTGGAAGGCCCACTTGTGGTGAAGACGAGACCTTGGGAGAAACCATCGGAGAAATGCTAGCCATAAAATTGTGTGTGCCAGTAGGTCCATCATCCACATCAGTCGTATGCATCACAATCAACCGACTTGAAAGGCATTCGATGATTGTGACCTATCTCTGAATAGGTCGCTCATCCACATCTCGCATCATAGGTCTTGGCATTGCCCTCGCCTAGAAACAAAGAATTCCTCTTCATCCAAAGCAAGACCATTGTCCCGAGCTTGCAAGCAAGATCTTATCTCGAAGTAATCGCGATTCGTGGATGCTTGGAGATGTGCGATTTCTTGCAATGTGTCCTCACCACCACGCTTATAACATTTGATCGGCTTAGCTTGACCTTGGTTACCATTCCTTCCTCGATTCGGTTGCCAACATAACCTCTACCACTCCACCTCTTCCCCGATCATACTGCTCTTTCCGAACTGTTGCACCACGATCCTTCCATCTTTAACAAGAGCTTGATTGTGTGGGTTAGATGCTGTTCGAGGTTGTTGTTGGTTTGTGGAAGAGAATTCATGTTTTGACTAATCGGAAGAGCTAGTTGATTGATGAAGTTACCACGTATGCATCAAAGATCGCCTTGTTTGAACATAGGATCGTGAATGAGTTTGTGATTACCATTACCCAAGGGTATGACTTGTGAAGCTTTGGTTGTGATTCGATGTTTGAGTAGAAGGCGGTTGAGTCATTAGACGAGCTTGTCTCTCCCCGGTTGGTTTTGAACCGATTGAGAATCAAATTTTCAAACATAGCATGTCTCTCATTCTCAAGGAGGAAGGCATAGAGTTGCTCATAGTTTGTATTCTTCAATCCTTTAGTGAGTTTCACGTGGTGACAAACTTGTGCCATTCGGGATTCATGTTGTTCACAAATTTTGAGTTCAAATTTGAATGTTAGGCATAGTCATTATGATGTTCCTCATGTCATTCACCAACTTATGAAATCTCACATAGTACTCATAGACACTCTCATCCGCTTCATCTTGAAGTGTTCAAATTCGTCATAGAGTTGTGATTCTCTGTCTTCCATAGTTAATTTCGAACCGAGAGAAGCATCTTGACATTATCCCATACCGCCTTTGCTTCGTGTTGTGATTGATCGCTTGTAGATGTCTTTAGGAAGACCTTGAAGAACAATGTTAGAAGCCACGATATCTCGCATCGAATCTCTTTTTGTCCTTATCATCAAGCTCATCATACATTTTAGGTCCATCCATTCCGTAAATAGAGTTCCATCTTCATTAGTATCAAGTATATCTCTAGTCGTCTCAACTCGACACGGTCCTTCATCAATTGATTTGAGAATGTTGACACCATTTTCCTTTCCAAGGCGGTACAATCGATTCGTTGAGCCCAAGAATCGTAGTCGATTCTCGTCAAGCATGGGTGGACGAGTATCCGAGCCACCGCTTGAACATCCTCGGCAGCGGTGGAGATGATAGTAGGAACGTTGGTAGACATGTTACCGCATTATACGGGATTTTATAACTCTATGATTAAACCGAAATAGAATCTTTCACGGATTTTACTAAATAAAGAGAAACCGTAAACAATCACCCAAGTCGCTAGAAGATAATGCACCAAGTCGCTAACACCTAATTCGCTACACCACTAAGTCGCTAGACTCCCAAGTCGCTAGACAAATGCAAGTCGCTAGTAGTAACTCGCTAAGCCACAAGTCGCTAGCAAAATTTTGGCAAGAATTGCTACTCAAGTCGCTAAAGATACAAGTCGCTAAATAGCAACTCGCCATGCACAAGTCGCTACCTCCAAGTCGCCACCGTGGTGGAAATTCCACTACTTGTCTTTGTAAGTCGCTAGTTCTAAGTCGTTAGGTCCA
This sequence comes from Chrysanthemum lavandulifolium, assembly GCA_022545495.1. Classification (NCBI taxonomy): domain Eukaryota; kingdom Viridiplantae; phylum Streptophyta; class Magnoliopsida; order Asterales; family Asteraceae; genus Chrysanthemum; species Chrysanthemum lavandulifolium. Next base: position 60,050,233 of record CM040242.1, read on the forward strand.
AAACGTAACTCGCTACAAATTTGTAAAGCAAGTCGCTAAGAAGAAAGAATTCGTGTGTTAAGTCGCTAGCAAGAAAAACTCATAAACATCACTTTTCAATCCAAAACCACCCAACCAAGATGATTCAAGCTACCAAATGAAAACCTAAACACTTGTGATGATTCTAAACATAAAAGTACTAACAAATCCAAGCTTTAACACAAGAAATCAACCAATGATGCAAAACCACTAAACTTTTTCAAACTCAAAACCACCTAAAACCACTAGAAATCCAAAGATGTGTAAGATATGATCTAACCATGGCTCTTGATACCAATTGTAAGATATTAGTTTTCACATACACATCAAACCATAACACAAAGTGGCGATGAATGAGGTTCTAGAGAGAAAGTTAGAGGTTTAGGGAACTTAGTAAGAGAAAGTGAAAGATATTATTATGAGCTCCAACTCTACCTGGGAGGTAGAGTATTTATAGTCTTACATAAATCGCCACACATCGGGTGTGGATCGGGCATACGATGGGTAAAGACTGTCTGTCCTCCACGGTGTTACTTAACTAAATACTACTTAACATAAAGAACTACGACTACGAGCTTTCTAACGATTACATATACTTGAGGTGACCGACTCTTTAATACCGAATTTCTAATTCCTAACACATAAACGTAAAACTTTTGAAATTTAAGGGTTACGGTGTGAAATCAATTTTCCTACGTTCTAATTGACTAAAATAATTTTAGAAAAGACCGGGTATTTTTGACTTTTAAATTAATTACTACGAATTAAAATCTATTTTAATCTAATTAATTAATTAAAATACTAAACTATTTAGGAAAAATCAAAAATTCACGTAAAGTACTTTGATTTATGTCGGTTCTAATAAAATTGCAAAAGTGGTGGTTGCTTTTGAGAATAAGCACTAAATAAGCTGAAAAGGGCTTAAAGTATAAACTGTTCTTGAGGCTTAAGAGGTTTGTTTTTGTAAATCCCAACGAGACAAGTCCCAAGGGCGCGTTGGTAAGATGTGTTGTGTGTGAGCTCGGTGGTGTGGGTTCAAGTCCCATCAAGCCAGTTTTTTTGAAACATTTTTTTTTGGATTTGGCTTTTTGAGAATCAAAGGGCAATCAAAGATGATAACTTTTATGAAAACTTAACTTATGAAACACCCCCAATAAGCTGATAACAGCTTATTAGTTCATAGTGGACAGAAACTAACCAAATAATCCTTTTTGCAAGTCTTGAGCATGAATAAGCAAACACAATAGTGAATAGGCAACCAAATAAGCAAGCATAACTGGAATAAGCAACACCTAACTGAGATAAGCTAAAAGATAATGGGGATAAGCAGTTGGGAGAAATGACTAATCTAAGGGATCCTTAAGCTAAGCAAATGGCAGATTAAGCAAATAAGCTATAAAAGCATTAAATAAGCTAAAATGCATCTAAACTAATCTAGCTACACTTAAAAGGCAATAAGAATCCTAAACAAGCTATCAATTTCTACTGATAGGCAATTTGTAAAAAAAAGGGACCTGTGACTGACTACAGCTGAGAAACAGCCCGTGGTGGCCTGTTTTGAGCTTACGAATAAGCTGAAAAGTGAGCTTCCAATCCAGGGACAAGCTACAAGGGTGAAGTTAGCATAAGTGACTTTTAGAAAAACTGATTTTGAGGGCAAAAAAGTGGCTTCGAAACACCTTAAAAACAAGCTGTTAATGGTAGCTTTTGGGTCAGTTTGTGCTGAAATCAGTAAATGAAGACTATATTTGGCCAACTAGCTTATAGAAAACTTGGTTAAAACAAATTCCAACCTTCTAAACTTCTTTAACTTTAAAAAGAACTTTGACTCAACCAGTCAAATGGGTGAAAAGTGGTATTCTGCCCATTTTAGACCCTGAAACAAACACCCCTTTAACTTGTTGAAAGAGCTTAAACTGATATCTCTTTTTAAAATAAATCTTACTGACTACTGAATTAAAACTGAGGTGGTACTAGGAGATGATTGAAAAACTTAGAAAGTGAGAATAAGCACTTAAGTGCTTGTTGGTAAATAATTTGTAAATAATAAAGCAGAACCTTAACTAAAAAATTTTCATTAATAAAAAAAACTCGTTACAATAGAACTTAAACACAGATAACTAATTTTGAAAACTAAATTAAAGGGTGCCTTATCAAATGGCTACAAACTCCTATTTATACTACTACATCTTGGTCTTCAATTCCTTCTCTTGTGCTTCTTTTGTGAGGCAAAACAACCAAGAGTAAGCTTGTGCTTTCTTGAATAAATCTCCACCCTTCAACTGTTAGGTATAGATCATGAAACAATCTAAGCCATTGGTTGGGTCTCTTTTGACTTGGATTGCCATGGTGGCACGCCTTGGGGAGGGGAAGAAGCATATTGGGTTTGGGAGTTAGGATAACCAGGTAATAGAGGGTTTAGGATTGAGTGTTCGGAATGGGGAAAAGACGGGTAAAAGGAAGTGTGAGGTTTCGGGTAAAGAAGGATTATCGGGTTAAAGAGAAGAAGAAGAAGGAGGAGGAAAGGCAAATGGGTGGGTCGTTTTATTATTGGTGATGGGGTTCAAATGGTAGGGAGGGGTTCTAAAGGGATAAGGAAGGTATTTTAATCACAAGGACCATAACCGCAATTCCACAAAAACCAAGTGGACCAAACTGTAATTATCCAATATTCATCATAGGGACCAATTATGACAAGTTTAATTTTCCCAAGGACCAAAATAATAATTTTCAAATTAAAATGTCCCGGGTAATTTCATCAATCTTTGAAATTTCAGGACTAAAGTTGCCATTTTGCAAAATTGCATTTTATAAGGCTAATTTTGACAACTTGAAAATCCCCGAGGGCCTTTTATGAAAAATTAACTTGTTTTGAATAACCGAGGACTAGATTTGACAATTTATGCATAAAATACGATCTAAATATTTTTTCTGTCTTTTGAGACTTTTCAAAGTGTTTGATTGTTTTTGCGGTGTAGAAGGAACAAAATGATGAGTATTTAGACACTCATCAATCCTCACACTAAACTATTGCTAGTCCCTAGCAATCTTTTGAGAAAACTTAATGGATTTGAATCTCTTACCAAAAGCCATTACTTGGAGTAGCCAATTGTTTTAGTTCAAGTAAGAACCTTGGTACAATGATAACCAAATGATTTTGAGCAAATCACCGCCTTTCAACGGTTTTGATTTGTCTTTACCGTGTCGCTTGCTTCTCGGACTAGCCAACTCTTAGATAAAATATCTTTGGTGAGTGATTACCAATTATGGTTTTCCAATCGCCTTTACCACAAGCCATAAACTTGCGGGCTAGCCAACTCTTCACTAATTAAAGATATGGTGAATGAACACCATACAATTTTGGGCAAATTGCAAGTCGTCAACGGATTTGAGATATCTTTACCAAGAGCCGTTTGCTCTGGATTAGTCAATCCTTTTGTTTATTAGACATGGCGGATCGATAATCAGTGGTGAGTAAGTGCAAAACACTTACTCCAAAAAAATTTTGACCAAAATTGGGGAATAAGATGGTATAATTACATGATAAAATTCGAGAATTTCCCCACACTAGAAATGAATATTGCCTCAATATTCAAAGTACCGCGGTTATGCCGAAACATAGAACGTAAAAAGGAAACACTGCTGCCATTATTTGAATTTTTTTTTTTTTTTTTTGAAAACTTATATACAACAATGGGGCAACTCCCCACACTGGGTGGTACACACGGTGAAAACCCATGTTTAACTCATTTTTGATTACCGAGTCGCTAGCTTGACTCGACCCCGCATTAATTTGTTCATGGGGAAGCAAAGTGGAAGAAACAATCTCCATCGGACTTTCATTCAAGATGTTTGGACAAACATTTGAAGCACGTGAAAGTTACACACCGATGAGATATATTCCCGGCTCAAGAGAAGAAGAAATGCCGGGGTCAAAGATGGTATCTTCACTCTCGTAAGAGTTAAGACACGGAGAAGAAATAGGGGGAGAAGGCAAAGTGACAATGAGTTGACAACGGTTGGGATGGGTGGGCAAAAGATTAGATTGAGGAACATTTACGGAATGTTCGGAAATCTTATCCACCACTGTAGCAATGAAAACGTCCGTATCGGGCTCTGAAGAGGTTCCATCATCAGGCGGTTTAGCAGGCGGACGAGTGGATGATGGACCTAAGCCAAAATCATCACTCTGAAAACCCGAAGGTATCGAGTCATCCGAAGAAAGAAAGTCGACGTGCACATCATCATCTCCCGGTGGAGAATGATTAACGAGAGCGAGTACATCGGCGAACTCCTCGAGAAGGTATAACGTCGAGTGGGATTGCCACTATTCTTTTCTTCGGGAAAGAGGAGATATAACGAGGTTCTCCATGAAAGAGTCACTATCCTCATTCAATATCAAAGATGGGATTATCCGAAATTAGAGTGAATTGAGAATCAAGTCAAACAGAGGATTAGTGAATCCGTAGCAAAGGTTTCTGACACAACGAGAATGTCTTCATCATCGTCCCAAAATCGGTGTCCATATCAAGATCATCGTGATCAACATCTCTCACTTCTTCCAAGTCGACGAGCTTAGAAGGTAAATCTTCCACATAAACGATGTCTCCACAAGATAACGAATCATCATCATTAGAATCGGAGAACATCTCAACATGATCTTTTGGGAAGACAAGAGGGTAGGGATATCACAAATGCTCGAGAATTCCCTGTGACTCTCTTGGGATTGGGACAAGGTTCTCGACACTAGACTTTATGAATTCGTCCGGTTCCTTTTCAGAACAAAGGTCAAGATGCTCATCCCCATAATAAGAGAGTGAGTGAGAATCTCGAGTGTGATAACAATGATCGAGGAGTTGAGAATATTATCTTTAAAAGGATAAAACTCTCCTCGTCATCATCATACATAGTTGCCTTAAGAAATTAGGAACGCCTTGAAGTGCATGCTCTAGGACTAATAATTCTTCCCTAGATTTGGAGCCTCTCGTTCTTGCCAGCAATTCTCCCATGGTTTTTCATTACTCACTTGATTCTTAAAGTTTTGAATCATATCATCAAGTGTTTTCATTCGGTTTCAAAATCTTGGGAAATTTCTTGAGACAACGGCTCGTGTAGAGTTTGAACCTGTATGGTGTTGTGGAGGTTGGAAATTGTCAAACCGAAAGTATAGTAATTTTGATTCCACGGTTGACATTGAAGATTATCGTGAGGACCTCCACAAAATTCACAAAGAGTTATGTTGATTATCCAAGATAAGTCGGGTGTGGTGGGTAATTGGAAAAGTTTGAGGGTCGTTAAATGAGTTCGGATTAGGATCATAATCAAATGAATTCCTCGAACCACAAAACAAACAACTCCGTTACGAATATCATTACCACACTTGCACACACGTACAAATGGACGAGTGAACCAAAAGAGGCTCACCACAACCGACACAAGGAATAAACGATTCCATTTGAGAGTTATGAGAAGGAATCGGTTCATTCAAAGAATCAACAAAACCAACATGGTGATCCGAATGACTATCAAGTCTCGAAGAACATTTTGAAAAATCCGGAGGTGGGACAAGTGGTGTGCTCTCAGAGCTAGCAATTTCCACCACTTCCGTTTTGGTCTCTGGTTCTTGCTCTTTTCTCTTAATCGTAAATCGCGAAAGATTTTGATCAATTCGGACGGTTTGGGCTCGAGACAATACAAGAAACATCGGGTTGTGGCGGATGGTCGAAAACTTGGAGAATCATCGAGAGTTTTTATCGGATAATTCGCACCAATAACAATATTTGCTTGCACCCATCCTTCCACATCGCCGGCATAAACAATCGGATTCGACAATAGAGTCGATCCTCTTCCATACGGCTTTTGCAAAGGAAACAACGATGATAATCGAGCGTTGCCATGAGAATTAAACATGTAGAGGTTAAGGAGATAGAATCAAATGGTCAAGAGGAATGAGAAGAATATTTTGGATTTTTCAAGACGAGTGCATGCACTTTCAAAAACAACACTTTCAATTAAAACAAGACCGAGGCAAAACACGGTGGACTTAAACCAATAATCCTGGCGTATTCACGCAAGTGACACAAAGGCAAGTTTTGAATCTTTGGTTCGGGAACTTATAATGATAACACCTCAGTTGAGAATGTTATATTGATTGTGTGTTCTATTTTATTTAAAACAATAAACAAAAATCTTTTTGTATTTTTATCTTTTACATATATACAAAGAAAAGAAAAATATTTTTGTATTTTTGTATTTTTATAAAAACAATAACTTCACGAGGAAGGATCTTCAAGTCACTAATCGCCAAAAACTTCACGATATTGTCGCAACACACCTCCCCGGCAGCGGCGCCAAAATTTGGTTCGTGTAAAGTGAGTGGTGAAAAACACAATATCAATATATATCAAATTAACCGTAAAATTCGGAAAATTAACCTTTTAGGAAAAGGGTTAACGTACCAAACCTTACGGGTGTGATAAAAGTGATACCGGGAAGGTGATTTCCCCGGGTCGTGTCCCAACGAGGTGTGAAATTGACGGTGTCGTTAAGTTTCATGATTAGAACTTGAAAGTTTTGATGAATTTGGGTTGAATTACGTTTTTCTACAAATTAATTAACGGGGAGGTAATTAAGGCAAGGGAACCCTAATAAAATAAAAATAAACTATCACTAAGCCTAAGGAATGATAAAACGAAGCTACACTAAGTTCTAGGGTGCTAAAACGTAAAAACCGGCAACCACCCGAGCCATAAACGTAAAACTTTTGAAATTTAAGGGCTACGGGTGTGAAATCAATTTTCCTACGTTCTAATTGACTAAAAATAATTTTAGAAAAGACCGGGTATTTTTTGACTTTTAAATTAATTACTACTAATTAAAATCTATTTTAATCTATATTATTAATTAAAAATACTAAACTATTTAGGAAAAATCGAAAAATTCACGAAAGTACTTTGATTTATCTTGGTTCTAAGAAAATTGCAAAAGTGGTGGTTGCTTTTGAGAATAAGCACTAAATAAGATGAAAAGGGCTTAAAGTATAAACCATTCTTGAGGCTTAAGAGGTTTGTTTGTGTAAATCCCAACGAGACAAGTCCCAGTAGCGTTGGTAAGATGTGTTGTGTGAGCTCGGTGGCGTGGGTTCAAGTCCCATCAAGCCGCTTTTTTGAAACATCTTTTTTTTTTTGATTTGGCTTTTGAGAATCAAAGGGCAATCAAAGATGAGAACTTTTATGAAGACTGAACTTATGAAACACCCCAATAAGTCGATAATGACTTATTAGTTCATAGTGGACAGAAACTAACCAAACAGTCCTTTTTGCAAGTCTTGAGCATGAATAAGCAAACACAATAGTGAATAGGCAACCAAATAAGCAAGCATAACTGGAATAAGCAACACCTAACTGAGATAAGCTAAAAGATAATGGGGATAAGCAGTTGGGAGAAATGACTAATCTAAGGGATCCTTAAGCTAAGCAAATGGCAGATTAAGCAAATAAGCTATAAAAGCATTAAATAAGCTAAAATGCATCTAAACTAATCTAGCTACACTTAAAAGGCAATAAGAATCCTAAACAAGCTATCAATTTCTCTCGATAGGCAATTTGTAAAAAGGGACATGTGACTACGGTGATACCGAGAAATGAAAGTGGTGGCTGTTTTGAGCTTACGAATAAAATGAAAAGTGAGCTTCCAATCCAGGACAAGCTACAAGGGTGAAGTTAGCATAAGTGACTTTTAGAAAAACTGATTTTGAGGGCAAAAAAGTGGCTTCGAAACACCTTAAAAACAAGCTGTTAATGGTAGCTTTTGGGTCAGTTTGTGCTGAAATCAGGAAATGAAGACTATATTTGGCCAACTAGCTTATAGAAAACTTGGTTAAAACAAATTCCAACCTTCTAAACTTCTTTAACTTTAAAAAGAACTTTGACTCAACCAGTCAAATGGGTGAAAAGTGGTATTCTGCCCATTTTAGACCCTGAAACAAACACCCCTTTAACTTGTTGAAAGAGCTTAAACTGATATCTCTTTTTAAAATAAATCTTACTGACTACTGAATTAAAACTGAGGTGGTACTAGGAGATGATTGAAAAACTTAGAAAGTGAGAATAAGCACTTAAGTGCTTGTTGGTAAATAAGCTGTAAATAATAAACAGGAACCTTAACTAAAAAATTTTCATTAATAAAAAAAACTCGTTACAATAGAACTTAAACACAGATAACTAATTTTGAAAACTAAATTAAAGGGTGCCTTATCAAATGGCTACAAACTCCTATTTATACTACTACATCTTGGTATTCAATTCCTTCTCTTGTGCTTCTTTTGTGAGGCAAAACAACCAAGAGTAAGCTTGTGCTTTCTTGAATAAATCTCCACCCTTCAACTGTTAGGTATAGATCATGAAACAATCTAAGCCATTGGTTGGGTCTCTTTTGACTTGGATTGCCATGGTGGCACGTCTTGGGGGAGGGGGAAGAAGCATATTGGGTTTGGGAGTTGGGATAACCTGGGTAATAGAGGGTTTAGGGATTGAGTGTTCTGGGAATGGGGAAAAGATGGGTAAAAGGAAGTGTGAGGTTTCTGGGTAAAGAGAAGGATTATCTGGGTTAAAGAGAAAGAAGAAGAAGGAGGAGGGAAAGGCAAATGGGTGGGTCGTTTTTATTATTGGTGATGGGGTTCAAATGGTAGGGAGGGGGTTCTAAAAGGGATAAGGAAGGTATTTTAATCACAAGGACCATAACTGCAATTCCACAAAAACCAAGGGACCGAAACTGTAATTATCCAATATTCATCATAGGGACCAATTATGACAAGTTTAATTTTTCCAAGGACCAAAAATAATAATTTTCAAATTAAAATGTCCCGGGGTAATTCATCAATCTTTGAAATTTCGTGGACTAAAGTTGCCATTTTGCAAAATTGCATTTTATAAGGCTAATTTTGACAACTTGAAAATCTCGAGGGCCTTTTATGAAAAATTAACTTGTTTTGAATAACTGTGGACTAGATTTGACAATTTATGCATAAAATCTGCCTAAATATTTTTTACATCTTTTGAGACTTTTCAAAGTGTTTTGACTGCTTTTGCGGTGTAGAAGGAACAAAATGATGAGTATTTAGACACTCATCACGTCGCTTACGTTATTTGCGTTACTAAGCTAAATATGTGGTTCCAATTCAAGGTAGAACCAACCTAACGTCGCCTACACTTTTTTCGACACTAAGCTAGATGTCGAGTTCTTTACAAGGTACAACCACTCCCGTTATGTTTTAAGGCCAAACATAACAAACCGACCAACTTGGTGTTTTACAACTAAAACACACCATACCAATAACCACTGTGATTTGAGGCCCAAACATATAAACCATCTAATCTAGTGTGAAATAAAATGAGTGTTAAAAATGTACAATGATGATCCACGACACAATTGTCTAATGGATATGAGTGACTAATCTAAATGAACTTACATTGACAGGAATCCTTCAATCGATAAAGATCACAAGTTCCTTAAGCTTGTTGTGATAGATCTTCATGTATATATGCTTGTGGTGGATGAGGATGCAAGATATTTAAGCTTCTGTGGAGGATCATTTAGGGAGTATGCTTACAACAAAATGAAAGTTAGAAGAAGACGATCATGTGATATAAGGGTGCTTATGAGTGAGCTACTACTGATCTAAATTTATGCAAAAGGGTAGAGAGAATGTGTGTTCAAGTGGTGAAAAAATGAGTGAACAATGGGCTGCTATTTATAGCCAACAAGCTCAGCAATTTGCGGATTTCAAGGTACCAAAAAAAGGGGTCCGCCCTTTATGCTGAAAGGTACCTTGGACCTCTGACACAAAATCTACAAAATCTTGATCATATATTTCAAATATATTTTCAATATCCTTCGAATATCCAATGATGATTTAATCATAACTGTTTCTACGGTAGGATGATTCAAGTGATGATGCAATAATATATTTTCATTTTTGATTTTAATGTTTAATAAAAGTTAACTAGTTAATAAAATGTCTAGTTACTTTTTCTAAAATAAAATGTCTAGTTACTTTTTGTAAAATAAAATGTCGAGTTAAGTGTTTGTCAAAATAAAATGTATTTTGTCAAGTATAAGTAAACTTTAGTATTTGTATGAAAAATATAATTAGTTTACTTGTACAAATAAAAGTGTATATTTGTACATAAACTTTAGTGTAAAAATAAAAGTGATGTACTTGTAAAAATACTTGTATATGCAAAATGTAAAATGAGGTTCTAAATAGAATGGTTAACCTATAAAATACTTAATGACTCTAAAAGTATTTTAAACATTCTAAATGGTATGTTAGGGGGTTTGATCATAATGGAACATAACAAACATGTACGAACCTGTATTGTATCATACGAGGACACGAGACGTCGAGAGGTGCTGAATGTATGTTGAGACAAAATGTGATTACGAGTAACTTGTACATTTTACGTTATTTATTACAAGTTACATGTTTGTAATCAATAAAAAAAGCGAGACTATATAGATTAAATATCATAATATTTGCACTAATAGTTGAGTTTGTGGTAAACCCGTAAGAGTGGCCGTGTTTATCCTGAATTGAGCACCACTATAGTCTCATATTCATTCTCTCACTTGAAAAACTTTCATTCCTATATTTGACTAAGGAAATTTTACATTGATGAACTTTGTCTCCAGTTAGGATTGCATTTTGAACAACTAGTAATTAAGATTCTTTTTGGCGAGCCTAGACTAATTGCATCTTTGAAGTTTCAAAACGACAATTTGTTCTTGTGAAATATGATTAAATGTCTTCATGTGCTCAATGCTTATTTGCTTGATTATTGAATCCATGTTTATTAGAAATGCATGTTTTGTTTTTGATTAGCTATTTTATTATTATATCTCTTGATATATATCCATGATACATGCTCTTTAGTGCTAAATGTTAACATATTTTATTTAATGTTTGCATGTTTCGTATGCATCTCTCTACATTACTTAATTTTTATTTGTGCACTGATGACATCAAATAAGGTCATATTTATAACATCATTTATCCTATGTATATCGTTTGTTTTATATCATTATGTATAAGATTTGATACTTAATCGCTTAAAATATTTCTATCTCAGATATTTACAAGCAATCGGTGAAAGTTAGCAATAATGGACGTGTTTTGAAGCAAATTGATCAAGTTCGATAAAGTCCACCAAACAGACAAGAATACGCAGTATCATTCTAGAAAGATACGCCATATACCAAGATATGAACGATTATAAAGACCATTGCCGGACTTTGAAGAATACACCGTATCCAAGTATTGGATACGCCATATAAGAAACTTTGGTCAAACAAAAGAACAAGCTTGTTTTAGTCCAGATACGTCGTATCCATCTCAATGACTTCACCAGATTTCCAAGATAATGAAGACCTGATACGCCGTAGTCATCTCTATAATACGCGTATCAGTAAGGCGGTGTACGAATATTCTAGAATATAATAATCTTGGACCCCACGCGAAGTTACCTCAATACACCGTATCGGACAAATTCGATACGCCATATCGACCGTTTTCGAAAAGTATAAATAGAAAACCCTAATTCCGGTTTTCAAGAGAAGAGAGACCACCAAGTACGAAACCAAAGACAAAAGAAGACCAAGAAGGTCCTGCTAGTGCCATAATTCCATAGGAGAACTCACTTAATTTGTTTTAATACACTTTAATTGTTCGGTTAGCGTATTTTTCTCTTTTGATTTATACTTGAATCTTTCTGAACATGTTATCTTGTATTATGACTGAGATTATGGGCTAATACTTGTAGGTATTAACCAAGTTTAATGATTATTTTATGCTTTGATTTGTTTCTAATCGGATAGTTTACTTAGTCATGTGCATTGATTACATTTATTACTTAATTCATATTTGTTAATATGTTAATGTAAGCCCTGAGGGGATAAATGATAAATTGATAATCATTAAGGTGCACTTTATGCGGATTTTGACTAATCGTGACAGGATTAGATCTATTGAGAAACTTAATACGTAAATCTAGATTTTAGGGGCTTCCTATATTTAGGTCAGATATACGCCAGGTCGTGAGTATCTTCGTTAAATCTCTTAGACTAATCAGTCATCTTATATAACTAAACTTGGTTAATACGTTTTTCTTACTATCGGTTTGACCTCTTTTTTTATCTGTGTTTCTGCTTGTATGTGTTATCTGCCTTATTGTTGTTATGGTTTTATTAAATCTAAACTACGTGCCAGTATCTCAGGCTAAAAAACCCTTTTGATGCGTTAGAATTAAGTTTAGTTAGACTAACTTACATAATTAGAATACTGATAGATTTAAGTGTTAACGTTCCACTCTTAGTAATCGACACCCTACTTACCAACTAGCTCACCATCGACTGGATAATTGTCTGTTAGTATTTTTTATAGGTAAAGTTGGCAAATATAAATTTAAAACTTGAATACATAAATTACCTATACACAACGACACATCAAGTTTTTGGCGCCGCTGTCGGGGAGTGAATTGTTTAATACTTGTATTTAGTATTTTGATTTAGGTTTTTAACTTAGTTTAACCCTTTTTAGTTTCTAACTTGACTAACTTTGTTGTATATTTGTGAATTTCTGCATTTTATGTGTTTGTGTTTTTGTTTGTTTTTCTCGCATGTCGTTTCGTCATATATATATATATATATATATATATATATATAGTTGTTATAACTGTCGTAACTACTATTCATATTTAGCCACACTTGATCGAAAATTTGATACGAAAGATTTCTAGATTTTAAATTAAAATGTATTCACCCCCTTCTACGTTTCCACACACATAAATCATCATGCTTTTTGATCCTACAATTGGCATCAGAGCCACGGTGGTTTATTTTGTAGATTTTTTGTGGTTCGTAATCTTGTTTAAGGTGTTTTTACCATATTTTTAATTGGTCGATTTTTTCCATAAGTTTGTAGTAAATAGTGTTTATACAAGTTTTATGGTATCAAATGGTAAAACAACCCAAATCTTTCATTTTCTCGTTTACAAAATTGGTTATCGTGGTCTTGGTTAAGTCCTATTTTATCAGTTTTTAAATATATCTTATCGCGACTAATTTGTACCATACCGTGAAGATTTGTGGTCAAGAAGAAGGTAAAAAGAAGGAAAAATGGGTTTTTATGGGTTGTGAACAACAGTTTATGAAGAGCTTCAGATTTGTCACAAAAGCCCACATCCTTCGGATTTGGCGCAAACCCACTTTCTTCATATTTGTTTTAGAATTTTTTGGAAAGAAATCCAAAAGGTTTCACATTTGATCCTTCGGATTTGTCCTCCGGATTTGTCCATGTTTCTTCAAACATGTTTCTTCGAATTTCTGGATAGAAATCCGAAGGGTAACCAAAAGAAACAGAAGAAGATGAAAAGAAGATTGACCACACCAAATACCAACAACTCATTATTGACTTCAGTTTTTATAACCATCATCAATAAAAATACAAAACAAAAAAAGGAAATGAAATCCAAAAAGAAGACTATAACAATCGAGCGAACACCAAATCCAACCACAATCAAATCCAGCACTATCCTAACCCATCTCCTTCAAACACATAGCAAACAACTCCAACCACACCCTCAATCTCATAACACCTACTCGGATTTTAAACATAAACAACAAAAGTAAATTGATCTCGATTCATGTTAAGGCTACAAACCAACATCTTTAAAGACTAACACGATTTCATCATTGATCTATGACAAGTAAGTCTTGTCTTATACTATCCGAATTAAAAAGAAAGAACAAGAGCAATCATGTTCCATTCTCCCTTTACATCAGTCAATTTCTACAAATGTAAACACATGGATCTCATAACGGTTTGACCTTTTTCCAATCTTTAAAATATTTTTTTGGTTCGAACCCATATCCTTATAGATCTAACAAAACGAAGATCACAACATCATAAACCCACCTGAACCTTTAATTAAAGATCTTGAAGCGACAATGTCTTGTGTTCTTCATCCTGCTAAACCAAAAGACAGAAAAGGGTGTTTATATGTTTTGTTCGTGTGTTTTGATGGTGTTAAGTTGATTAAATACTGAGTTTATGATTTGCTTTTGAAGATGCATATGAGATTAGATGATGACTGAGTTTAGGTGAAAGAAGATATGAAATAGGCGGGTGCTTTGCTGTGTGTGGATTAGGTCACATGTGTAGGGTTGATTATATCAATAATTGGTTATCAAAAGTTGGATTCTATCGAATATTATTAAAGTGTAATGGACCGGGTTTAATGATTTGGTTACTGGATTGGATAATGGGTCTGCAAAGGTTATATCAAAAACTTTGATTTTGGGCTGAAAGGAAATATGGACCGGGCTTGTATCATTTTGAATCCGTATTATATCAAAATATTAGGCTGAATTGAATTAATTATCCAACGTGTTTTTAATACATTGTGTTCATTGTGGTACATTATTGGTAAAAAATGGTACTTTAGATTATAAATGTTGAAAGGGATACTTATTTCACGGCTAGAATTGTTAGTTTTTAACAAAATGACTACGGGGTTTTTGTACGGTATTGCTTATTTGATTTTGAAGTGATGTTTCATGGGTGTACTTATTTATCTTTGAGATATGTTGTTGGTCTCAAGATAACTAGTCTGGGCATTTATCCACTGTGCACTGATGAGTGCTTATTCACTCATCATTTTAGGTCAATATGAAATGAAAACATCTAAAACACTCCGAAATGCATCTAAATATGAAAATATCTCGAAATTGTGTTTTATATGTTTCGGATGCAAAATTATCAAAACAAATGAAAACGAGCAAAGTTTGCATAATTGGCGCTTCAGGTCCCCGACTTGCAAAATTGACAAAAATAGTCCTTGAGCACGTATTTTAAAAGAAAAATACCAAAGGTCCTTTTGAAATCATAAGTTGTCATAATTAGTCCTTTGGTGAAAAATTTCAAAAGTTTGAGAAACTACAGTTTTGATCCCTGGATTTTTAAAATTGTCAAGTTTAGTCCTTGGAATTTCACAATTTGCAAAAATGGTCCTCAACTTATTTGAGATTCACAAGTTTGACCCTTGGATCACTTTTCAGAAGTTACTTGATTGGTCCCTGGATTTTTGGATTTTACACCTTTGGTCCCTTAAATACATTTTGGTTCAATATCTAATCCTAAGTCCAAACCATGCCAAGGCCCAAAATAACAACTGTGTCCAATCCAATCCCATCCCATACCCGTCAACCAAACCCTTTGACCCGGTCAGTATTAACCCATCTTCTCCCATCTTCCGCCCAAAGCAGCACCCCAACACCCGAACCCTAGATACCTTTTCTCCGCTTCCCGGATAATCCCACCATCCCAGACACTCAACCTCCTTCTCCTTTTACCCAAATGCACCACAACCCAAAACCACCCTTAATCTCTATTATCCGTTTACCCAAATCCCAAACCCACTACAATTTCCCCTCCTCATTCCTATGGCAAGCCGGCAATCCTTGGCTCATAAAGACTAGTGGATGGTGAGATTAAATTCATTTGGTACCCACCGATCAAGGGTGAGATTGTCTCAAAGAAGCAAGTTGGAATCTTTGGTCGTTTGCACTCAGGAGAAGCACAAAGAGTGAAGTTGAAGACCGTAGTTTTAGTATAAATAAAGATGTTGTAGCCATGATATAAGGCAACCCCTAGTTTTAGTTAAAAATCAGTCCTTAGTTTTTCTTTAAAAAGCTTTAATTTTCTTGTATCTTAGTTTTACTGTAATCTCTTTTTAATCAATGAAAGTACCTTTTTCAGTTTTATGTTTTGAGTTTATCTTAGCTTATTGAAAATTAAGAAGGTTGCAGCTTATTCTCAAAAAAATAGCAGTATCAGCTTTTACTTAAAGGGGTGTTTGGTTTATGCATACTTTGGTCTCAAAACACAATTTTATCCACTTTGACTTTGCAAGTCAAAGTCATTTTAATGTTAATATGGAGTTGGTGAATTTTTGAGATTGGAGTACCAAGTTTATGTCAGTTTGGGTGGCTAAAAAAGGGTGTTATTTTTTTGACTTTTAGATCAAGACAGATGACTGTACTGCTGCGTTAGTGGGTCTTTTTCTCAGCTTATTTGAAGCTCAACATTGGCAAATTTTGTTTTTCTCAAGCCCCTGTATCACCAACTCATCCTAGTTTAAATTTTATGCACCAAAGAGTCTCCTAACTCAATTTAAATAGAAGTCCAAGTTTGTCCCAAGTTAACTTTTTTTCGTGTTCTGCATCAGTAACATGCTGGCCAAACCAAGCTGTTATCAGCTTATTTTTAAGCTGTAATTAGTTTGTTCTTGACCACTAATCAGCTTTTTGTGAATCTCTACCACCCTAACTGTGTTTGTTGCAGCTTTTCATGTACTTTGAAGCTCATTTTCCAGCTTAAAAAGAAGCTTAAACAGGTCCTCCAAGGCTGGTTTCTAGGCTGCAGTCTCAGTCCCACAGGTCACATACTTTTTATTACTTAGCTTATTCATAGTGCTTATTAGATGATTTAGGTGGTAAGTAGTTCATTAGAGTAGTTTAAGGATAGTTAGCTTTTTGATTATCTGCTTTAGTGCTTAAGTCCCCTTAGCAGCTCTTTAGGATTTCATATTTCAGCCTATGTCTATCCCCATTACTGATCTAGCCTGTTTCATTTAAATTTAGTGTATTAGGGACTGACTTTGCTTAATTGCTCATGGTAATGCTTATCAACTATTTTCCCTAGCTTATTTTGTGCTTAATAAATCAATAAAGGGTGTTTGGGGTGGAGGTCTGTTGTGATTTCAAAAGGAGTGTTTGTTTGTTATTGATTGCTCACTGTTGAGATAAGTCGCTTAACTTGACTTATTTCGTGCTTTTCACACAAAAAGTTTTCACAAAAATCACTTATTTGTATTGTCACTTTAAGTTTTGATAAGAAAAAGTTGAAAAAAAAAAAAAAAAGATTTTCAAAAAGGGTACCAAGGGGATTCGAACCCTGGTCCCTAAGCTCAGCACACTAACACCCCACGCTTAACCAACTGCCCTTGGGACTTTATCAGTTATACCTTGCACTATTAAATACTTAAGTGTCATTTGGCAGTTTTCACTATAAGCTCTTTTGAGCTTATTTCAAGCTTATTTCATAAATCAACACCTACCTTTTTCATTTTTCCTAGAATCAGTTAGGCTTAAAGTAGTTTTTGTGAAATTTTCAGATTTTTCTTAATTAGTTTAATATTTTTAATCATTTAATTAGAGTAAAATGGTTTTTAATTCGTAGTAATTATTTTTAAAGTCGAAAAAATACCCGGTCTTTTTCTAAAATTATTTTTAGTCAAATAGAACGTAGGAAAATTGATTTCACACCAGTAGTCTTTAAATTGCAAAACTTTTACGCTTATGGCTCAGGTTGTTTCCTGTTTTACGTTTTATGCTTTAGCACCCTAGGACTTAGTGTAGCTTCGCTTTATCATTCCTTAGGATTAGTAATAGTTTATTTTTAGTTTTTAGGGTTCCTTGCCTTAATTACCTTCCGTTAATTAAATTGTAGAATACGTACTCAAATCCAAATCATTAAAACCAATTCAAGTTCAAATCACGAAACTCAACGAATCCTTCCATTCACACCTCGTTGGGACACGACCGGGAAATCACTTTCCGGTATCACTTTATCACACCGTGAGGTTTGGCACATTGACCTTTTCCTAAAGGGTTAATTTGTTAAATTTACTGATTATTTTGATATACGTTGATATTGTGTTTTCACCACTCACTTCACAACGAATCATGCACCTAATATTTAAAGGAGTTACGTTTTAGTGTTCAATATAGGTTCGAAGTCACATTTATCTTTCGTACAAGCATTAAGTCACAAAGTTGGGGTGTTTACTTCTTTTTTAAGTTGATCATATCGGGTTGTCTCCATTTGTGGTCATTACTATTAATCAGTTGAATTAGAAGGAGGTTCGATTACAGGTTGGTTTTAGAGAGTTGTATTGAGAGTATTTTTTTGACATATTCTCACGAAATTATGCTTAAATGAGCGTTATGGCTTTAATATTGCTTCTAGTAAAGTTGATTTTACCGCATGTACACAACATTATGATGATTTCGATAACTCCCAACCATCGGGAGGAGAAGTAGTGTACACGTAGATATATCGTGTCAATGAAGAAAGGCTATAGGCATATACACCATTGATTTTTTTTGGTTGATTTTCTAGGTATTATTATTTCGTCTTTCGTGATTGGATTGATTGAGGGAACAATGCTTAATCAGGAACCGAAGAGGTACCAATAATGTGTACATCAGGGCTTATTTACCAACTTGGATGCAATACTATGGTGGACCTTCGACAAATGCATCAAAACGTCATTCCACTGCACCCGCTCAAAACCATTAACCACCACTACCAACACAAGATGCATCTACTACAGTCGAAGTTGATGCACCAATACTATGTACGTTATGTTGTTATGATGCTCCCTGAATGACAACCATGGTGCTACAGTCTAGTGTCTACTTTATCAGATGCATGTTTCGTCGTGTGATTAGAAGACTAAAGAGATTTGATGAAAGAGGATGTCGATTCGGAGGAGCAGATAAAGAAAAAGGCTCACTAGTTGGGAGGAGTAATAACCTAACTAGACCATTACGATTGAAGTTCGAGCTATAAGGATCGGTCACGCATAAAGATCAAACGTCGAGATCGTCGGAAGAGAGAACTTCAAGTCATCTTCAGTATCTAGACTACAGAGACTCTGCACTTCGACAATGTCAACACTGTTTATTATTTTGTAATTACTTTGTTTATGTTATTATAGGTCTCATTGTAACCATTCACGTGTAACACCATCTTGGAAAGAGATTGTTAGCCTCACTATTTAGTGAAGTTGGCGTCTTACACGTGAAATGGAGTAGATACGTAGTAAGCTGTGTCCGCAGGGACTAGTTATGTACACGAGGAATAGTTATGTTGTAATAAGCCTATAAATACCACTCATTACTCTCCATGAGGGGTGTGGGTGTGTAACCATTCTTTCATATTAATAAAATTTTCTTTCTTTCACCTCACCCTCTCTCTACTTTTTCTCTCTAGAACCATGTATTGTTATATGTTCTTTGATCAACCTCGACCTCCCTAGCCACATAAATCATCATACTTTTCGATCCTACAGTAATTATTAAGTGTAAATGTTAGTTTCTAGTAAATGTTTCTTCAAATATCATTTTGATTTGGAGCATTTCAAAAAATTAAAACTGCTAGTTGCCTTTGCCAAATAAACATTGTGTATAAAACGCTAAACGTTAATTGCTAGCTACTTCAAAATATACCCTCGTTGCCAAGATAAACTTAACTATGTATTGACACGAGGTGTAAAAGCCCGCACTTCACGACGGGACTTTTGAATACAAAATTATTGATTTCCGTTACGAGCGGCCGCCGACCGCGAGGGCCTAACTCCGTAATGGATCGATAATCCCAAAGACTATTTTTGTATTTTTTTTTTCATTTTTTTATGGAGATTGTCCTTATGTTAGCGTGTCATTGCAAAGTTAGTAAAGAAGGATTTACTTTACAACAGACCTGTTACATGAAGGACCAATCACGTAAAATCCGTGTTGATTTTTTTAAATATTAAAAAAAAAAAGAAAATTAAAGATAACCGTCGTTAGTTAACGACCGTTAGTGGATAACAGTTGTCTAACACTCGTTAGTTACTATTCATTAGACCCATTCTTGACATTCATTGGGTGTGTCAGTAGCAAAAAAAGATTGACCTCTATCAATCCTGTTAAATGTTTATGAAATACTATTTCCTCCTACAAATTGTTTCTATTTATCCTTTTACTCACAGAATTTTGACAAGTGTTAGGGCCCGTTTGTTTACCGGTTTTGTTACTGTGCGCTTAGATTTTATCAAAAAACTTTGTTTGGTTTAAATTAGTGGACCCAACTTTTGGGTTCAATCCCAAATATCCAACCATATTCGAATTATGACTAGTGAGCCGGGATTGCAACAAAAGCTATATTATACATTTTGTCTTTATCCATAATGTGGCCCCCGAATTCATACACACCACTTATTGTAAATAATTTAATTATTTTTTTTATATTTATATTTAAAATAAAAAAATTATATTATTTATTAATTATTTTAATATATAAAATATATTTAAATATTATTTTCTCACCTACTTCAAATCCAAATCATAATCTACAACTTTACACTCAAATCCAAATTCTAATCTAAACCCATCTATAAACCAAACGGGCCCTTAGAATCGACGGCTTAGTTGCAGAGAGAGAATGAGTGGGAAAAAAATATATAATATTATTGTGTGTGTAGGAAGATTAGTAAGATAACCAACTCACTTAGGGGAGTTGGCCACCTTGGAGTCTTTAAGGGCTCTTGGGGGAGGGAGGTCTTGAGTTCAAATCCTGCAAGGGGTTTGAATGAGGGCTTTTCCTTCAAGGTAGTCCTTTAATGAAGGGGTTTGGGTCTGATAACCCCATGCTCGAATCTTGGAAAAGGCAAGGGTTTACCCTTATTAATTGTCGTGCCTCCGGGCGGATTAGTAGGGGTTTTCCATCGTATTTGAAATAGGCATTTCCGCTCGAGGAGCTTTCAGCGGACCCGGTTTAGACAACGTAGTCTAGACCTCATTGTCGAACCGCGACACAAGCACTTAAAAAGAAATTCACCTTTCAAAAAAAAAAAAAAGGAAGATTAGTAAAATGATATTGTATGAGGCTTTAGTGATAGTCATCTATGTAGTTAAGAGCATCCACAATAGGTCTACCCTTTAAAAGACTTGAAGCAGTAATGACAATAAATAGATAAGGTGTTATTACTTGATGCATTTATTATATTCTTGCAAGTAAAAAACTTTTGCTTCAAATCGCTTGATATTTACCAAGTGTTTGTTTCAAGTCATTTAAAAAGTCATTTCATGTAATGCTAAAAACCTTATGAAAAACTTTTTCAAATAATAAAAAGCTTTTTGTAAAATGCCCCATCGTAGATGCTTGGTAGGGGTTATAGGGGGTAAAAAATAGAAAAAATAATGAAAAAATATGCTTGATAAAGTATAATACAATGATCCGTTATAGTGATTAATCATTGCCCAATAAATTAAAAAAAAATGTTTTTCTTATCCCTTTTTTCTTCTCATTGATTTTTCTTTTCCTTAGTTTGAACCAAGCTCAACTTAGATTTCGCTTTCAAACACACTATAAAAAGTAAACTATGCGTTTGGTTCACAGAATGTTTTTGAAGGAATTATAATCTTTGGAAGGAATTGTAATTTGATGTAATTGTAATTTAAAGAATTGGAATGTGTTGTAATCAGAATGTATCAGAATCATAATTGATGAAATCGCCAATACGCTTGGTTGACCATAACGTAATGTAATTCAATTTTTTTATAAAACTTAAAAGTTAATATAATAACAATAATAATAATAAAATAATAATATAATAATAGTAATAATAATAATATTAAAATAAATAATAATATTAAAAATAATAATAATAATAATAATAATAATAAAGAATATTAATAATAAAATATAATAATAAAATAATAATAATAATAATATAATAATTATTATTATTATAATAATAAAATAATAATAATAATAATAATAATAATAAATAGTAATAATAATAAAAATGATAATTAATAATTAATAATAATAATATTAAAATAAATAATAAAATAATAATAATACATTATTATTATTATTATTTATTATTTATTATTATTATTATTATATTAATTATTTGTTAATTAATATAATAGTAATAATAAATAATAAATAATAATAATAATAATAATAATAATAATATTATTATTATTATTATTATTATTATTTATTATTTATTTTAATATTATTATTATTAATTATTAATTATCATTTATTATTATTATTAATATTATATTTTTATTATTTTATTATTATTATTATTATTATTATTATTATTATTATTATTTTATTATATTATTATTATTTTTTTATTTTTATTTTATTATTATTATTTTTATTATAATTATTTTAATATTATTAATTATTATTATTATTATTATTATTATTATTATTTTAATATTATTATTATTAATTATTAATTATCATTTATTATTATTATTTTTTATTATTATTAATATTACATTTTATTATTTTATAATTATTATTATTTATTATTATTATTATTATTTTATTATATTATTATTATTTTTTTATTTTATTATTATTATTATTATTTTTTATTATAATTATTTTAGTATTATTAATTATTATTATTATTATTATTATTATTATTATTATTATTTATTAGTTTAATTATTATTATTAAAGTAAATAAATATATAAAATTATTATAATTATAATTATAATAACAATTATTATTACTATTACTTTTATTATTATATAAATTTTATTATTTTAGTATTTATATAATAATAATAATAATAATAATAATAATAATAATAAAATTCAATTACAACGTAATTCAAAACTTTCCATCCAACATCCTATGTAATCAATTCTCCTGGATGTAATTGGAATGATGAATTACAATTACAACAAAACTAAAATTTTCACGTGAATGTAATCAATTACATTCCTCCATTTCTATGAACCAAACAGCATTCACGAATGAATCAAATTACAATTACATCCAATTACGGAGGATTACGGTGAACCAAACACCCTGAAATTCCCTATATCACATGTGAGTATCTTAATCCTGTCTGACATGATGTGGATCCCCACTCAGACAACAAACACAAGTACAAAACAGTAGAACAGGTCATATCTTACAAAACAACTTGTACTGTATCTACCTACATCTGTTATCTGAGGAAGGCCTTTGCTCATCTACTTAAGTACATAACATCTGTGTTTGTGTTTCTGATCACAACAGTCAACCTAGTTCCCATGGACAATTTCCAAGGTAAAAAACACTTTCGATCCAAATATTTACTCATTTTAACACAAACCCATTTCATATATTTACTAATTTCATGATCGATCAGTTCATTATATCATTAATCACTTATTTTGGTTGTAGCATTTTTTTTAAAACATATGATGTGCAAAAAAAATATGGTGCAAGTTTTAACCGCCACCAAATGACCTAGTCGTAAAGCATTTCCTCACAAGAGGTTTAGTGTTCAAACCCCACTAGGTACATTAGGCCGCGTGCATATGAGTAAAAAACTAGCCCTTTGTGGCAACCCTGAAGAGGGAAAACCTCGTCCGTTTACTCGTTTAGATGGTTTGCAAAAATAACCAAAACACTTTTAATCCACATATTTCTAAGTTAACAAAACCCTTTTTTTTTTTTTTTTTTTTTTACTAATTTAGGCATCATGATCAGTTTATTACATAAATGATTACTTTTTTAGGTTGTGACTTTTTATCAAACGTACAGATACTGTGCAAGAACATTTACTATCATTCAACTTACCCGAAAATGGAGTTAACGGATCAGAAACCAAGATTGAAGTGAAGGGTTTGACCAGAACATTAGATAAAGGTGTTACAGTCCTTCAAAATGTGAACTTGGAGATACCTAGAGGTAAGATCATGGGGATCATTGGACCTAGTGGTAGCGGTAAGTCAACGTTGTTGAGAGCGTTGAATCGGTTATGGGAACCGTCTTCTGGGACAGTTTTTATGGATGGGAAAGACATAACTGGCGTTGATGTTCTTGAGCTGAGGAGAAAAGTGGGGATGTTGTTTCAGCTTCCGGTTTTGTTTGAAGGTAAAAGTTAGTTACTTTTTAGTTTTTACTGTTGGTGAAGTAAAATTTATACATAATGTGTAAGGATGTGAGATTGCAAGTCTGAGTATGTAACTTTTCTTAGGGCGATAACTATTATAACTACTTTACAAGCCAGCCAAGTGTATTTCCAGTTTCGGTTATAGCAAATCTTTTGAGTATCGAGCTTTCGGCATCTTTATATTTTAGTTAGTAGAAAAGTAAGTGTATTTTTGATTTTACGAGACTTTGAAGGCTATCTTCGCCATCCAGGCTAAGTTTGGCTGATTTTGTATAAACTAAACCAGATGCATATTTGGGTGATGATAAGAGGATAAATAGTTGGGCGCGGCATCCTTATACATAATCTCGATATATAGTTATTTTGTTTTCGACTGACCACTGTCTAGTTTTGATATTTGAGTGGAACTTTACTGATCATTATATTCGAAGTGTTCCCAAGTCCCTTTTGGGTAGTTCTTTAGAATGTGTTCGGACATATCTATAAATTAAGTGGTTGTGGGGGTTTTTGGATGTGTGTTTTAGAAGTTATGATTATATTAACGTGATTTCAAGGGACTAAAATCAGTTTTTGCTTTCTAGTGGTTGACTAACTTATCTTCGGATTATCTGATTATTCAGAATGCACATCAAAAGTCCATAGACCATGTCAGTTTTAGTGTTAGGGGAGGGAATGCCCTAACCCAATTATGAGTATATCCAATAAAAACCCTCCAACTTATTTATGGTGGAGCATAACAAGATTCGGAGAACTACCTTTCACAAAAGTTAAGAGAAAATATAACTGATGATATTTTTCGTTTTAATCAACTGATCATGATTCTGCAAGCTGCAGTAGTAACTTTCAGAAGACACATGCTAACAACAATGGGATGCATAATTAACAATCTCATGACCCATCTTTGAACAGGCACAGTTGCAGATAACATAAGATATGGTCCACAGTTGAAAGGAAAGAAACTAAGAGATGAAGAAGTGTACAAGTTGCTGACTTTTGCTGATCTTGATTCCTCGTTTTTCAATAAACCAGGCAGCGAACTATCGGTTGGTCAAGCTCAAAGAGTTGCACTCGCTAGAACATTAGCCAATGAGCCAGAGGTAATTCACTTCATTTCACTTCAATTGCTAAGAAATACCCATTTGGTTCGATTAAAAACCTTATACTATATATGTATTTGCTTGTTACCAACAATATTGTTTTAAGATAGTTTCAACCTATGCCCAAGTGGGACCTATTTGATGCAATAGTCTCCTTTTTAATTTTATAAAAAAAGGTGGTTTCTGGAGCTCTCCGATATCATGAATTCGGATGCATGTCTAAAATACCAACAATCCGATTTGATATAATAATGACTATGATTATATTTCTCAAGTATTAAGGGTCAACATAGTAAGGTTTGTAGATAAATATATAAGAAAAACCATTTTGGAGATAAATGTGAGACTACATAAATATCCATAACTCTATTTAGTTGTTGCGATTATTCAAAATATGACATCTACAGGTTTTGTTGACATCTAAAGACCTTATTTACATAAATTTTGTTGACATCAACAGGTTTTGTTGTTGGATGAGCCAACGAGTGCATTGGATCCAATATCAACACAGAACATAGAAGATGTCTTGTTGAAGTTAAAGAGTAGAGGGTTGACTATTGCTATGGTCTCTCACAGCATCAAACAAATTCAAAGGATTGCCGATGTTGTTTGTCTTCTTGTGGGCGGTGAGATTGTTGAAGTTCTGAGTTCCGAGCAGCTATCCGATGCTAAGCATCCTATGGCAAGAAGATTTCTTGAACTCAGCTCTTAGTATTTCGTAAAAGGTTATATTTTCCATCTCTTTCAAATAGAGATTTGACACTAAAATTCCTCGTAATTGTGTTTATCATGATATGCATCATGTACAATCAAAACATCCTCTTGGCAATGAATAAACGGCTATTTGTATCCATGTGTTTGTGCTCAAACCCATAACTATAGAATTGGTCTATTTGGTTGTGTTATATCTCAAACATATTATATAAAAGTTGATGAACCTGGCACACATGGGCCGGATAGGTCAATCGAGTTAAAAGTATACAAGTATATTCAAAGATTTAAATTGCATTATGACACTTTTGTATTCCCAATCATACTGAACGCATTACCTATTTGAAAATATGCTGATAAATGGACAAAATTGTGTTTAATGGTCAACATGATAACTTTGACCCGTAACCCAACCCACCCACTCACACTCACACTCCACTTTCACAGTTTCTGCACTAAACTAAATGAACCTAATCATCGATTTAAGTTAGAAGAAAACATAGGAATCATGTTAAGTTAATAAGTAAGGTAGATTATGTAGATTCAATTTTTGTCAAAATATATACAAGGTACTTCATGTGCAACTGTAAAATACTAATTTTAGTTAAAACAAACACCTAAACATAAGGGTGGGTGGGATTAGCCTTTACCCCTTACAAGTATGCTTCAACCCTCAATAGCAAAATACTACAGATATATGAACACCTACACTACTTGGCCTTTTTATTCAGGTGACGATCTTGGGGTTAAAAACATATCCGCTTCTGACATGGGGGTTACCTGAAGGTATAATAATAAAATTCATACCTGCAAATGACATATTACGACTTGATACTTTGAAAAACATATAATAGAATGAGATGCCTTAATTTTGACCCATTTACTTATGAATGGGTCGATCTGGGTATGTTTTGATAAAAAAAGAATTAGTTCAAAAGGAATATGTCAAATGGGTCAAACGAAGGTCAAACAAATCATAAGTCGCCCAAAGTGTATTTTTAATCTCTTAAACATCCTGAGTTATTTTATTAGAAAGTTAGAGATATTGATGAAATAACATCTTTCTAATCATATTTGACAGACTAATTATTTATATACTATTAGACTAACCTGGGGACCCTCGGTTCGGCATTTATGGAGCTCCTCTTGTGCAGATGCGAGTCTACATAGGAAGACAGAACGTTATATTGTGTATTTAGTTGCAAAATAGATAAAAATAGGTGGTTGTGAACAAGTGCATACCTCCACTGTAAATAGGTTATTTCATTAAGTAATTCCTTTTCCCTGATGCTGTTTGGATCGTGCTGCCAATGAGAATAGTATATTATCAAAACTCTATTTCTGTATTTATTTATTAACTAAGACATTAATTATTATTGTTACATAAATTTTTAGATAAATAAATTAGTGCTTGTGGCCATGTGGGTGACCCCAACCCAGCCAGACCCATTCTGACTCCAACATGTTTTGACCTGTGACCCAAGTCTCCAACCCGTCCATCAAGCAACTTATAAATAGAACTTGCACGGGCACATACCACGGATTTATCTATTGCAGGAATGTGTATCGATGTGTTTGCTCCATCTATACTTAAATTAGCTGAAATACACAAGGAAATAAAAAAGTTAATGAAGCTAAATATGATTTAAAATATATTGAATATATGTTGATCCTTCCAACCTGTAGAATCAATGGTCGAGTTTGCCTTTATTAGACTCAAAATGCTATCCTGTAAAAACATTCTTAAACTTTAAGATCTCTCAAAAAAGGAAGACGGTACTATAAAAAGCATGTGTGTATATATGCCACATACCCTTTGAAGAGTATTTGTCTGTAAAATAAACTGAAGAGCAGGCAAAGGGAGATGATTTTGTGGGGTAGGAGTAGTATCAACTGGCAATGATGGATGACCAATGAAGCTGTGGCTTATTACCTACAAACACCGTTTTAGTGAGTCTATGAACGAATATGGTCAAATATAATTTAGTGATACACTGAGATTGTGATGCTTTTATAGGTGAATAAGGAGAATATACACGAACCTGCATACTATGACTCTTATGCATTACAGGAAGAGGTACAGCTCCCTGAAAAACAGAGGTGATGCTACTTTAATCTAAACATAAATGGAAACCTCGAATATAAAACAACTGAATCACCTTGTCTAAGTCAACACCCTCGGAGGTAACCTTAAAACGTCCTTTCTGTTGAACACCACTTGCTGTTTCATTAGTATAGTTAATATAAGTAACTACTCTCCTAACATTAATATAAGATATAATGACAACGTTTCTAATATTAATTGATTAATGATATCGCTCACCTGCTTTAGACATAGCATCAGTCACAAAATCATCTATGTGAAGTGATCGGGATCCATTGCAGCTTAGGACTCTGGAAAATTTACCATGCAATTCTTATTACGAAATAAGAAATTTTAAAAATTTGTTATTGATGTAACATGCTGAGTATTCCATGAAGCAATTTTGTAACATTAACATGTCGACACAGCATGCCTAGTTACTAGTTGAAGGGAGGGTGATGTAGATGGCCTCTTTTAAACTCTCAGGAATTCTTTTATTAACTTTATAATGGAAATGACTTCAAAAAAATAGGGGAAAGGAAACATATGAAGTGTTGCCTTAATATGAACATGAAGTAGTAGGATGTATTAATGAAGTCATACTTATCCGGCTATAGTTATATCCGTATATATGTAGAACCTTATATCATTAACTAAGCAAATGCACTAAAATGTCAGGATAGTAGATGTTGCGATTTGGACCCATTTATATTTACTAATGGGTCAATTCAGGTTATGTTATATCTTTAACTTGTCATTTTAAACATTGTCCTCGACTTGAAAGATTGAAAGTCGCCCATGCATAAAGCCTCCTAAATTGGGGTATTTAGAGAATTATATATCTGCATTACTAGTTATACATAGAACGTTAAAAATTTTAGACAGAAAGTGTTTCTGGTCGACCCTCCCTGTTTTAACCCATTACCCACACCCACACATTTTTCCACCCGTACAGGACACTGTTGATGGAACATACAAATACAAAGTACTTTGGTTATCATTTATGTGAGTTTTATACCGATCAAACGAAGGAATGCAGCCAGAAGAAGCTGCTCTGTGGTGATGATGGTGATGATGATGAGGAATGCCATCAACCATGTGGCGTCTTCCAGGAAGATCAAACTCACCAAAACTATCAGCACGAGGGGAAGAAGTCTGTGACACTATGTGTCCGTTGGTAGAACTAGAAATGCTTAATTCATCTTCAGATCTCTCATATTTTCCTCTGGAAATATTAAAATAATAAAATCAAAATACAGGATAATACTGATAGTAATGACGTATTAGCTTAAACTAGATGCAATAACATCAAGCCAATTAAAAATCAATATAAGAAACCCCTAATAAAACAGTTGTAATAAATAAGATATGTGTTAGAGGTGCAGCAATTGGAACAGGTTGTTTTTTATACGGGTTGAGCTGCATTGAGTTTTGTGTCCAAATTTCTATAGTAAAATTTGTCGCTGAAGCTACCTAAAATTATCAGATTTGCCAATGTTTTGTAATATGTTCGCTCATAAAGTAGAATGGAAGATCAAATTTACAAAATAAAATGACTAATTATCGAAATTAAACAATTCTAATTAAAGTTTTGTTGGCAGTTTTATTACATATAGCTAATGGTTGAAAACTTGAAATATGATAAGAAAGTCTTTACTATTATAATACTCCGTATAACTTAGAAGAATTCAGAAGGTGGTGATCATTAATAACACTCTAAGCAGATATGAACCAGTTAGACACAAATTGACCCGTTTCTCTTTTAGGTAATTCTTGTTATCTGACCCGTTAGGGATAAACCATAACCTAAATCACCCCATTCATAAGTAAATGGGTCAAAAGTGCCATCTCTAATATTATACATCATGATCTTGGGAAAATGGTTCAATAAAACTTAAGCTGACATACACGGAGAAACCCATAGCAGAGTAGCTAGATGAAGCAGCTCCTTCCTACAAGGTGTCGTTTAAAATCATTACTTTATAGAAAAAATCTAAATCATATTAATTATCGTCAAAATGGTAATGACATACATTTTCAGCAGATTCCGAAGCTTCACTCAACGATGACAATTGATGTAGAAGCTTCTTTTCACTTAAAATACCCCCTGGGAATGAATTCATGCTCCCCAACTGATAGTTGTCAGTTACAACGTCCTCATCCTGGATCTTTTGTTACATGAAAAATAATGTCACTGATGAACCTTAGTGCATAGGATGACTGTAACAATGTTAAAAAGGTTCATTTGTTCATAACTTAAGTTTAAGATGTTATACCAAGGAAGCTTGCGCCTTCATGTCTTCAAGGTCAAAGTTCCAACAGCTGATCCCTCTTTTATATTCATTCTGGATGAAAGTTATAAACCACAATTACGAGTTGGAAACTAGCTAAAGATATGCTTCAATACATTCGAGAGAAGAAAGTATCGCTCAAGAATTTAACATACTTTCACAGTTTCGCCATTTTTCTCATCGTATGTAACATGCTTACACTATGATGCAATTCTATGTATAATTATTGCACTAAACTCAACACAACTTAGATTCTTTGAGCTTTGAAGTAACATAACTACCTACAATTGCATCTATTTACAAAACTCTTACCTGCGATATCTCCTCTTTCTGTCCATCTGGAATTTTCTTTTGAGCAAGCATATCTTCCTCTTTTCTCTATTATTACCAAAAAAACAGATCTTATTAACACAGTAAATGGAGAGAAAATAATGTAAACGACTTGGATGAACCTAAACTAAATTCAGGGAAATCTAGTAGACCAACCTTGATTGCCTCAAGGCGATCACCAATTGTTGGAAGTCCTTCCAAAAGCTTACGTACTATATAATCATTTGATCTAGCTTGCCTGAAAAAATAATGCTTCAAAAGCTTCTTTGCTGTAGGACGCTTTGAAGGATCTTTGACCAGGCAACTTGCAATCATCTGCTTAAAAGACTTTAGACAGAAAACAAAACAGGTGAGCCTCCAATGATATCTTTACAAGTTAGTTAAAATAAAACGTGTTACCTTGGAGAATTTCTTGTCCCTCTCAAGATCAAGACCAGGAGGTGCGTTTTGCAAGGTCATTAGCAAAACCTACAATAATAAAAGTATTTTAATCGTAAAAATTCATATGTAAATATAGGCTAGGATCATGTAAAAGTGGAGCTTAAGGTAAAAAGGGTAGGGAAGATTCTGGTGCACGTGTCTCATGTTACGTGAACACCATGATCCCCTACACTTTATACCTTAAGAACATTTTTAATATATTGCCAACACACAAAACTAGATACAGGCAAATTAACCCCACCTTCATTGGGGGATATTTAGAGAAAGGAGCATGCCCATGAGCAAGCTCCAACGCTGTAATACCGAAAGACCATATATCAGCCCTGCAGCAATTTTCAATCAGAAAACTTACCAACCTCTTTTCAACATACTCTAGTTTATAGTCACTTCATTAGTTTGGTCTTCGGAGAGTACGAATATAACACATTTTCAGTTGCAAAAAAATTTAATAAACTGATGTGGTAGAAAAGTACTAACTTGAAGTCATATCCATGCAATTGCTCCATTACCTCAGGCGCCATCCTTACAAAAATGTAAAGCCTCAGTGAGTTGATCTTTTTAATTATTTGATATAGCACATTTTATGAGAATTAGTAACTGAAAAGAAATAGTACCAGCATGGCGTCCCAACAAATGTATTCCTTGCACGTTGTCTGTCACCAGAATCAAATAAGCAAGCAGAAACACCAAAATCACCTAGCTTTATTGCTCCGTGGTCGCTAATAAGAATGTTTCCAGCCTATGCAGACAGCCAAAACTCCGTATTAAAATAACATTCAAACAAAAAGGATGAAAGATAAAAATGGTATTTTAAATTAGCGCAAGCAACTGTTTTCAAAAAATACAACACATGATCACCAATTTGCAAAGTCCATCACTGAGTTTAACTATATGTGTAAAAATTTATGGGTTTGTAAAAAATCTTGGAACTTTTGAATAATACAGGAATTAAAACTCACTTTGATATCTCGATGGATATGCCCATGATGGTGAAGATAATCCAATGCCTTTAATGTCTCCCGAAGTATCGTTGCAATAATAACTTCTTCAAAACCCTCAGGATGGAAAGCCTTCAGCATATGAAGGCAAGAGCCGCCAGACATAAAAGGCATTACAACCCATAGATTATGGTCATTTACGAAAGAACAATGTGATTTAAGGACGTTTGGATGGTCAACCAAGATCATTATTTGAGCCTCGCGTGATACATTATTCTGAAAACAGAATAAATAAGCAACAAGACAATAATTATACATTCCATCATAAATTGTGTGCTTCCAATACAAAGATTATATTAAAATTTACTAGCGGTTTTAAGTGCAAATAGGTTCTGAGCCTAAAACTACAACGATATTGGATATTACAACGACACAGGAACTATTGTTGTTTATGGGACAAGCTTATCATAAATCTGTAGTTATAAGTAGAGCGCATGCACCTATAGCAGCAATGAACCTAACCATTGAAACTTTCGATTTGGCAAAATATATTTTCTTGATTATAGAAATAGAATTAGTTATATACACCACAAATTTGGTGAAAGCAATACATATTTACATTATGTTGCAATATATCAACAAAAACATACTAATTAAACATGTCGACACCACAAAAAAATAACAAATACAGAGAAACAAAAAACTCGAAATTTACCAAGTCGCAATTTCCTTGTTCGAAATCAAGAACTTTGATAGCAACAGTCTCATTATTATCAAGACAATTAGCTCGAAAAACCGTTGCATTACCACCTTGTCCTATCTCCTCATACAACTCATAATGCTCCGCTCCGATGGGATATTTCTTCTTATCCATTTTTCAATCAATCTCTAATCATATCAAGCCTCAAACAAATCATATAACCTTCTATTATAAAGATCAACAAAATTGTGAAACTATCAAAACTTACATGCAAAAAAGTCGATACGTACGTTTGATATGTATCACATAATAATTAACATCTTTATGTATTAAACATAAGAAAAGTGTAAAAGAGGAAAGTATAAAAATGCATTGATGAATATGAAGATGATCCCCGTGACGATGTGAGAGAGTATGTATCGGATCGCCGCTCAAATTTGTATGCTGAAATCCCGCCACTTGCATGTTGTAATGTGGCGACTTACCTAAATTTAGAATTTTATGAGTTACGAGTATATAGAATAAGGGATGTTGAGTTGTTTCTAGCAAATCAATGTACTTTTAAAATGTTATATTATCTGGTTTCACAAAAAAAAAAAAAAAAGTTTGGTTTAAAGGTAACCAAAGCCCGCTACACTAAAAAAAAAAAGTTCATTCTCTGCACTTTATTTTTACAGTTTCTGAAAGTGTATAAAATTTTATTAGTTTTTAACATTTAATGATGTGTAAAAATTATTTATATTAATAAGTGTTAAAAAAATGTAAAACAATAGATTTTTCATATTTATATATTAAATAAAAGTTCACACTTTTAAGTGTGAAGAATTATAAGATTTCTCCACACTTTTAAGAATTAAAGTTATTTGTAAGACACAACTAAAAGTGTGAAAAATTTATTGTTTTACAATTATCATTCATGTTTACATTATATTTTGTATACTTATATGGTATCAGAGAGATCTGATAACATCATATAATCCTGATTTTCTTAGCATCAATTTCCCTTTTATGTTGACAAGTTATGATAGTATTATTATAAGTTATGCCTTATTTCTTTATATTTCGTTTCAGGATTATTAATGGAGTAAGAAACGACATTTGAACAAATTAAGGTTTAATTATTACACTTCCATGTGTTAGTCCATTAGGTCATATTGTATTATAACGGGCCTAGCCCGATTCTAGAATTCTCCATACTCTCCTATTTATCTGTACATGTAATCTTTATTGAATCAATCAATCAATCAGTATTGATACCTAATACCGCATATGGTATCAGACCATTAATCACCACGATCCTTTCCAAAACATTCACCTCCTTCATCATACGCCTTCCCTTGAACCTTAAAAAATAAACCTTGCACCGATCCTGTTATCTTTATTCACTCGCCCAGTTTATAAGTGCATTAAGTCACGTTAAGTTTTGTTACTGCTCATGCATGATCATTAATCCCTAACTAAATTTTCAAAAGTACTCTCCTTATTTTATCAATTAGTTCACAGTAACCAATTCCTCCTGCCTTTGTTTCATTAGCACCATTTCATAATAACCTAGCACATCATGACAGTTATCGATGCTTCCGTACCACTCTCGGAGAAACTCTCCTTAGTCACTCATCACCATCTCATTACACGTGTTCCGGTTAAGTTAGATCTTGACAATTGGAATTATGCTTCATGGGCATACTTTTTTGAACAACTTTGTGGTGGCTATGAGGTTTTGAAATACTCCGTGACCGCTCTCACACAGGAAGAACTCAAGGTAGATACCATCATCCTATCATGGCTTTTTACCACTTTTTCGGAACCCCTTCAAGCACGGTTGTGGAAAAGCTACGATCCGCCAAACATGCATGGGATCTCATAATCAAGATTGTACAAGACAATAAAAGGTCTTGTACCATTGCCTTGAAAGCGGACCTTCGGTCAATTAAACTTGGAGATATGAGCATCGACGCATATTTTTGAAAAATTGAGTCGATTGCTACAATTGTCACGAGCCTTGATTCGCCCGTTAGTAGCGAAGATTTTGTTACTTTTTTCCTTGAAGGCCTACCGGAGAAGTATGATAATTTGTGTGGCATTATACACCATCGAAAAAACTTTCCCGGTCTCAAAACTACAAGGTCAATGCTTACTACCGGGGAAGTGCGCTTAAAGTCCAAAGCTCACTCCTTACTTGTGGATTCTTCATTCTCGTCCCCGTTGGTTCTCATGACGAACAAAGGTATCTCACGTAATCCCTCTAACCCTCAAGTTAAGCCTTGGAAACCGTGTATCCATTTTACCAAGGGTGCGTGCCGTTTTGGGGTGGTGTGCAAATGTTTACATGAGTCGAACAACAAGCCTAATATACGTATGACTAATGACAACACTGAGGAGATTATTGTAAAAATATTGGGTAGACTTGGTATAGGTGGACAACATGTTACTGGCTCATACAACACCTCTCAACAATCAACAAATACATTCAGTGGTCCCTCGGCATATTACACACATGCCCCATCTTTTCACTACCCAAATCAAACTAACACTCTTCACCACCTTATGCCTCCACCAGGCTTCCAAAGCCCAACCACAACCCACACCATTTATTTCAACCCAATAACTTATTCCCCACACCAAGACACCCTCGCCTATCCAAATTAACTCCTACAACCCAGCCTACAAGAATCACCCCAAACTTCATCTCTCATCGCTCACCGTCCGCACCTAGCTCCAACACCCCCTCCTCATGCTACTGTCCACTCGACTCATACTACTCCCGGGCAATCTGTTACACCAAGGCGAGAAACTATATTACCTTATGCTTTTGCTGTCGGGACACTCATGATCCGAAAACTGGCGCCTGGAATATGGACACATGTGCGAGCTTACATTTAAATGCTTCTACTAATAGTCTTAGTCATGTTTTTAATACGTGTATGTATCCATCCATCTTGGTTGGTGATGGGTATTCTATTCCTGTCATCAATACGGGTCATACCATTTTGCCAATTCCTTCCCATTCTCTTCACCTTAATAACATTCTTATTACCCAAAATGTTGTAAAGAATTTAATATATGTTCGTCAATTTGTTCATGATAATCACTGTACTGTTGAATTTTACCCTTTTGGTTTTTATGTCAAGGATTTCATGACGCGTCGAGTTCTCTCTGATGTGATAGCTCAGGAGATCTATATCCTATCACGGCTCCGTGTTCTATTCCTCAAGCTCTTCTTGTTTGTCAGCATACGTGGCATCAACGTCTTGGACATCAAGGAAGCAAAGTGCTACGTTGACTTGTCTCAAATAATTTCATTTCATGTAATAAAGAGAAGCCTCATGTGCTATGTCATGCTTGTCAGCTTGGCAAGCACGTTAGACTTCCTTTGTCAGTTCTACTAGTGTCGTCAATGCTTGTTTTGATATTATTCATTCAGATGTATGGACCTCCCGTTCCCAGTCTTTCGGGTTTCAAATATTATGTGTTATTCTTTGATCATTATTCACACTTTGTTTGGGTTTATCCTTTAATTAACAAATCTAACGTTCTCCCAAAATTTAAATTATTTCGTACCTATGTTCACACTCAATTCAAGTGTAAAATAAAAGCGTTTCAGTGTGACCACGACGGTGAATTTGACAATCGCAACCTCCACAAACTCTTTGCCAAC
This sequence comes from Chrysanthemum lavandulifolium, assembly GCA_022545495.1. Classification (NCBI taxonomy): domain Eukaryota; kingdom Viridiplantae; phylum Streptophyta; class Magnoliopsida; order Asterales; family Asteraceae; genus Chrysanthemum; species Chrysanthemum lavandulifolium. Next base: position 60,086,305 of record CM040242.1, read on the forward strand.
AATGGCATTCAGTTCCGTTTTTCCTGCCTTAAAACATCACAACAAAATGGCAAATCCGAACAGATGATTCACACCATTAATAACCAAATTCAAACCTTACTTTTTCAAGCCAACCTCCCACCAACTTTCTGGGTTGAAGCTCTAAATTGGTTGTCCACTTAATCAACATCTTACCCTCAACAAGACAACAACTATTACAAACGAAATCCCCTATACTCGCCTATTTGGCCGCAACCCGGACTACAGCCTCTTACGCACATTCGGCTGTCTATGCTATCTTCACCTATACCCTAAACACAAGCTTGAACCTCGTGCTACACCATCATTCTATTTGGGTCAAGCATCCAATCATCGTGTATACCATTGCCTTACCCAGCACACCAATAAAATTATCTTTTCCCGCCATGTTACCTTTGACGAAACTGTCTTCCCATATGGCTCATCTCAACCGACAACTACACCAACCTAAAAGTTTTTGGATGATTCTCCCAATATCTTTCCTCCAATCATGTAAAACCCTAAATTTTGATTTCACTTTTTCCATATAATTTGAAATTTTAACCTAAGATTGATAATAAGTCATTGACATTTGAAACTATATGTTATGAGATAAATACAAGTTTATTAATAATTATACTAAACCAAACCTAACCTAGATCATGTTATACTCATATGGTTGCTTCGTTAATATAATCACACATATAAAAAGATGTATGAAAAAATGGGCTAAATAATGTAGTTTATTGGTTAGGAGTTAGTTTTGTTTTACAAAATCCCAACGCCTACCCAATCCTAACCCAACCCAACTAGCCCAATTCTCCCCTGGATATTATTCTCCAATCGACCCACCCTATTCCCTGGAGAATTTATTCGACATTCAAAAAAAATTGAAGAAAAGAGAACCAAGTTAGGGCTTTAAGGATTTCAAGAATCGGTGAGTTTCATATCTTAATTCTTTAATTAATAAGTTTTGTAATCTTTATGTTCTTTCAACTCACAAAGATGGATTAGGGTTTTTAAATTATGATTAATAATCTGGGATTTTGAAGTATATTGATCTTTAGAACAATTAGATTAGGCGTTTGTATGATTATTACAAGATTTAACAAGTTAGGGTTTTGTTTGTAAATTGATGTGATGCTGTCCAGAAATTGGGTCATACTGATGGATGTCTAAACTGATGATACCAACGTGTTTTTGGGTGATTGTTAAGTCTAAACATAAGTTCAATCCGTGTACTTTCTGGAAATATATGGTTCATAGCAAATAGAGGTCGGGAAGGGTACTATTTGAATTTTCCAAGTTGGGTGATCAAAGCTGTTAAACTAAGTTTGGAAATCAGTTGGAATGGCCGATATTTCATTTGCAGACCATAAAGTCTTAAGGGCCTGTTTGGTTCGGTGGAATCCTAAGGATTCTGGTGGAATTGGAATCTAATTCAATTTCATAACATGTTTGGTTGAAAAATTTAAAGAATTTGGAATCTGAATTCCATTCCTTACTGTGTTTGGTTGGCAAACAGAATGGAATGAAATTTCTTCAAAATCCCATATATATGGAATTCAACATTCCATGACAATATGAGAGGGATTGTTTACAATTCCATGGAATTCATATTATCTTTATCATTGTCATTGCTATTATTATTATTATTATTATTATTATTATTATTATTATTATTATTATTATTATTATTATTATTATTATTATTATTATTATTATTATTATTATTATTATTATTATTATTATTATTATTTTATTTTTTATTATTATTTTTATTATAAACGATCATTTAATTATTATTTTAAATTTTTTAAACAATCACGTTATTAAGATTTAAAATTATTATTTATTTAAAAAAATTATTATTATTATATTTAAAAATTATTCTTCATTTAAAGTTAAATATAATTTATTTATAACTTACTTTTTTAATTTATACTTTAAAAAATACAATTGTATTTTATATAAAAAAAATATTTATTTAATATATTAGTTTATATAATATTGTTTAAAAATTTATTATTATAATTTGATAAGTAATTTATTTATTAAATAATATTTTGTTTATTAATCTTAAACTAAAATTAAATTTTAAATATTTTAATATAATTGTTTTTTCTCATTTCATTCTTCCAACCAAACATGCGCTAGTATTTGTAAATTTCAATTCCGTCAGATTTTCAATCCTAAGGATTTCAATTTCTAACATTCTATTCCTTCACATTCCATTCCTTAAACATATTCCAATTCCGTCAAAAACCTTCTGCGAACCAAACGAGCCCTAAGAGTTTTAAATTAGTATGGTAAATATTTGGCATGTTAATTTACTTCTGGAATTTTGGGGACTTTATGAATTTTCTAAACTGGTCTAACAGACCCATACTTTAAAGGTGTAACAACATGTCATTTTCTGTACAAGTCTGGAAAAATGAATTTTTAAACCATACTTATGTTTTGAAATAAAATCTGAAAAAAATTATGAACTTACTTAACTGATATGGGAACCACTGAGAATTTTCTCATATTTATTGGAGCTATTTTGATGTGCCTAAAAATTCATAAGAAATAGGTCCAGAATTGAGGTTTAAAACCTAATATGTAATATAAGTATAACAATAAGTATAAGACAAGTAAAGTTAAGAATAACTTATGTAATGAACATGTAAGTGATATATGAATTTCCTTCATGTAGATTTGTTGAAGAGAGAGTAGTCCTCGTCCTCCGTCTTACCTCCTCCATTTCTCATTTACTAAGGTACAAATATTCCGTCCTTTTCAGTAAGGGCATCCGTTGGTATGGTTACCCGTTATTGCTATTGATATCCATTATGTTATTTGATTGATATCCATTCTGATATTCATTTTGATATTTGATTTGATATCTCATTCTGATATTCGTTGGTTATCCGTTTGATATGATTTAGTTCAGTATATGATATGATATGTTTCAGTTCAGTATTTGATATGATTATGAGGCTCTTGTATTGCCCAGCTTCTGTATATGTATCCCTAGCCAAGGAGGTACCATGGCCATGTCATTAAGGCATCGGTGGCATGACACTATCTAGGCGGTGTGATTGGTCCCCGGTGTTCCCATTTTTGTATATGCTATATAGCACTTTGGCCATTATGATTATCTGAGTATGTATGCTAGCCTTGAGCTAGTATATGTACTACCTTGTTTTGTAGGGAGCATATGAATGCATCCTAGGGAATCTGTATCCGTATATGGTGATTGGTCGGTGTGTGTTCCTATACCCCATCATATTCTAGTACAATGTGAGCTAGCTACTCCGTGTGTCATGTGTCATGTGTCATGCTTAGGCAATTGGGCAATGCACTCCAATCCTATGTTGATTGATATTTGTTATAAACTATGATTCAATATTTGATTCATATGCGTTTTGCATTCTGTTTCATCTGGCATTCTCTCAGCAGGCTCTTTTCCATTTCTTTGATTTGATATAATTTGATTCGTATTTCATTTGATTGTCTTATTATCACTTATTGTTTATATTTGTTCACTGAGCGTTAGCTCAGCCGCGTTTTCTTTTCCATGCAGCAGATATTTAGCTGGAAAGCAGAGATTCTAGAGAAAGAGTGTGAGAATAGGAGCTTAGAAGACCTACCTTAGTGAACCCTCATCTTTTGGACTTATGCATTTTTAGTCTATCTTTTGATTTAGTATTTTTGGACTATTTCATTTCAGTTGGTTGTTATGTTTTGGACCTTTTGGGAGTCACATGTTTCGTGTCATCTTATGATTTTAATAAGAGACTTCCGCTATATTTTATTAGTATGTTCTGATATGACTCCATACTGTGACATTCAGACCCTTGTCGGGTTGGGGTGTTACAAATCATTCCATCCATTCCGCCACAAACACCTGTCGACCAACCAGAACCACCAACCCCTCTTACACAACCGAATCAAGATCACCAAAATAACACACCACCCCACACACCCAACCAAACACCACCCCCATCAACCGCACCTCCAACTCCACCCACCACAACAACAACTCAACACCCTCAAATCATCCCAGATCCCCCTCATAACCCAAACCCTGTCTCAACTCACCCTATGGTCACACGTTACCGTGTCGAGACTAATCGGCCCACTCAGCGTCTTGACATGCATGTATCTTCAGTCTCACCATTACCAAAATCCTATCACGATGCTTTTAATGATCCAAATTGCCATGGGGGAGCTAATGCACAATGAAGAAGCTTAGATAAGAGAATATGTTTCACTTTTTTTGTCGAAAGCTCGACCAGCGAGAAAAGGTTTTTGGCCGAAGACAAAAAGTTGACCAACTTCATTCGCTGGTCGAATCATCCTTGCTTCACAGGAACAGCAAAAATCACCATCTCGCTCTTTCCTTTCTTCGGTGCAACCTTTTTCTTTCCAAACCGAATACCATGAAGACTACCGCGTAACTTAGTACTGAGGTTACGCCATAATATATTGAAAACTACGGCGTAACTAGGTGATGATGTTACGCCGTAACATATTGAAGACTTGTTTACCAAGACTTGAAGATTAGGCCGTAACCAACTAATAAGGTTACAACGTAGATATTACTCAGAGTGACGTGTGAAGATTACGTCGCAACTAGAATGAAGATTACGACGTAGCATTTCGCCGTTGAATATTACGGCGTAACCACCTTCTAGGTTACGCCATAAACGTGGATAAACCCTAAATGTTATCCATTTTTGAATATTTACGGCGTAACCAATGCAATGTGTGGAAAACTAGAATGGGGGTTGAATATTTTTGCCTATTAAAACTTTGTTATAAAGTATTTAGATGGACTTATGTCAATCTATTTAGTATGTGTATTAGATAATGATAGATGTGCATATAAGTAAGTAATGCAAAAGATAAAGAGTAAAGGAACACAAAACCACGACACGAGTATTTATAGTGGTTCGGCTACAAGGACTCCTTCCTTGCCCTACTCCACTCCCCGAGTACCTCACTCGAGAGTTTGTAAGCACTACACAACACAAGCTCCTTAATGTGGCGGAGAAGCCTTCACAACGTCGCCTACTCTTTATCCGGTTAAGGCTAGACACCGAGTTCTTCCATGAGGTAGAACCAAACCTATCACAAAGTCGCCTACACTTTATCCGGTACAAGGCTAGATACCGAGTTCCATTACAAAGGAGGAACTACTACCCAACACTACACCACAACACAACTACCTCAAAGGAGAAACACTCCTTGTTACAACACTAGAAGGATATCAATATCCTTTAACCCAAACTATCTAACTTGTACATCGATGCACCATATCGAATGTACACCTTTGGCACCATTCACTAATGCCTTCAACACGACCCTTCGGCACCTTTCACTAATGCCTTCAACACAACACTTCTATGGAGGGAGGAAAGAACTATCAATAAGATGCACTTCAGTGGTCTTGATGATGACGAAGCTTAGCACCTCATGACTTGAGCTTGCACGTCTTCAAGAGGTGGTGATCTCGCCTTTAAGAGGAACCTAGATAATCACACAAACATAAAACTACATAGAATGATCCTTTGGATCAGTGGTTAGAGATGTTAGAATACTGGGAGAAAGTATATCTAAGAGTGGTAGTGAGCAATGGAGAAATGACTCACTATTTATAGATAAAACATGTATACTTCCCACGGTTCCCACGGATCCCTCACCAGAAGGATCCGGCTAGTGCAAAACCTGGGATCCGGCTACTGGGTCAGTTTAGTCTAGATTTCGGGTTGCAAACCGGGTTATGGGTTATGAGTTATGGACCATGGGTTATGGGTATTAGATTATGAATACTCAACAAGATGAAATGTACCTAGTCATTGGGTTATGGATCTTGGGTCATAGACTTTGGGTCATGGATAATATCCAACATTACTTCATGCATGATGTCATGCAATGGGTCATGGGTTATGGATCATGCTCCATGGGTATGGGTTATGTACTTTGGTTTTTACCCAACAACATTCATTGTACCTAGTCAATGGATCATGGGTCATGGGTTATGGACTTTGGTTTTTACCCATTACTTACCCATTACAACATATACAAAGTACATATACATTTCTATAAAATGTAAACACTAGTTGTTATACATATGCATTTCTATAAGATATAAACAATATTACTTGTTAGTGTTTTATAAAACTGTCTTTGGTTTTATATAACTTATTTACTAAACATGTTTTGATATAGTTTTAATATGTTTAGTAAAAGTGTGTCAGCAAACTATTGGCTCAAACCATTTAAGTATTTTATTTGTTTCGTTAAAATGATTTTACGTTTGTTATCGACAAAACATTAGAAGATCGTAAAATATAAATAAACGTTTTTATGGTTTATTTGCATTAACACAATGGGTTACGCTGTAGCTTTGTCGGGTTTTCTAGGCCTATAAATACCACACGAATTTTACATTTCTAGATATCTCCCTTTTCCCAAACCTGAACTAGGGTTTGTGGAGAGCAACCATAGGAAAAGAATGAAGGCTTAGGAGGTCGGAAGAATGAAGTTCTCGTCTACTACTATCATTGTATTCGAGTTTGGATTCTCGTATGTTTTTCTAGTAATCATAAGATGAATTCACTTTGTTAATTCAAGTTTTAGTTGCATTATTTATTCTCTTTTCTTCCTTTATATAGACATCTTCTTTGCCTATTCATAGATCGCTAGTTTCGGTAGTGTTCAAAGCTTGTTAGTATCTATTAGGCTAGCTTAGATTGAATTAAATCCTTCAATTTATCTAGTGGGCTAGGAGAATTGACCATAGGACCCTAGCCAAGTAGATTGCAAAGTATGGAAGGAATTCGCCATAGTACAACCATCCTATGCGTGCTAATTGATCATAGGATCACCTATCAAGTAGAGGTACTTAAGATGTTAGGGGAAATCTAAGATCCGAAAGGCCGAATTTCTAAAGAATTAGGTCTATTAAATTTGGCACTTAATGACTCAACCTAGTCTACCACACCTCCGCTTACTACAAAGAAACACTCTTTGGTTCCGGAGAGGATTCTAGGGAAGACATTCTAAGACGAATTGACCATAGGAGTCTTAGTGAAATTTATCCACTATATGAAATCAGAGAAATTAGAATTAAATACATCTAAAGTCTTGGTTAAAACTTTATCTTTATACTCTCTTATCCTTTATTTTAATTCTGTGGAAACCAATGTTAATACAAATAAACCATAAAAACGTTTATTTATATTTTACGATCCTCTAATGTTTTGTCGATAACAAACGTAAAATCATTTTAACGAAACAAATAAAATACTTAAAAGGTCTGAGCCAATAGTTTACTAACATACTTTTACTAAACATATTAAAACTATATCAAAACATGTTTAGTAAATAAGTTATATAAAACCAAAGACATTTTCATATAAAAACTAAACAAGTAATATTGTTTACATCTTATAGAAATGCATATGTATAACAACTAGTGTTTACATAATATAGAAATGTACATATATACTTTGTATATATTATAATGGGTAAAGTAATGGGTAAAAAACCAAAGTCCATGACCCATGATCTATTGACTAGGTAAAATGAATGTTGTTGGGTAAAATCCAAAGTCCATAACCCATACCCATGGAGCATGATCTATAACCCATGACCCATTGCATGACATCATGCATGAAGTCATGTTGGGTATTATCCATGATCCATGATCCATGACCCAAAGTCCATGACCCATGACCCAAGATCCATAACCCAATGACTAGGTACATTACATATTGTTGGGTATCCATAATCCATTACCCATTACCCATGGTTCACAACCCATACAAAACTTGCAACCCGTGTTTCACAACCCAACCGCCAAAAGTAGTATGCCTAATAGTCAAGTATAAATGGTCATAATAGTTCACAATATTGCACCACGATATAATCATTCGGGATGCTCCGATCATGGGAGACTTTACCGCTGCCAACAAGGAGACTCCTTTGTCACTCGACCACCTAGGTGAGAATTATTGAGACCGCCCACCAATAAGGCGAGACTTTATAGTGATTGTCACTCGACCACCTAGGCGAGATTTATTGAGACCGCTCCACCAATAAGGCGAGACTTTATAGTGATGCTCCGAACAGGGGAGACTTTGGGACAAGGTCATAACATGTACGGTTCGATAAATTCCATCAAGTCATAAATTCGTAATTAAGTCCAAGGTTCTAAGTCAAGTTCAAAAGTTCAAGTCTAAAGAGTTCATGGAAGTAAAAAATCAATTTAGTTCAAATATGGTTCATGCATTTCGCCCCAAAAATATAGTAAAACGGTAAAAAGGGGATGTGATTACTCACTTGGTAAACTGAGGCGATGACAAAAGTGAGTACACCGAGGTATAATGTGATGTGTCAACCGGGACCTATTACGAATGATATGATATGTCATGAGTTGCAATGTAATGTTATGCATGCACTTCAGATGTTATTTATACCATTTACGGGTTTTGAAAATATTACTCGTCGTCGAAAAAATACTCTTTTGAAGTCTTGACCCTTCAAAATGTCTTTACAAGTTTTACGTCAAAATGTCATCGCTTTGGAAAACTAGTCGTAAAACGGTGTCGTCGATCGTTAGAGAACGAACTCGACGGTTTTGGAAAGTTTGTATCGATATCTAGAGGATTCGTGGAGTTTTCATTCAAAAGGTCTCGATCATAAAGATATCAAGGGCTAAAGATGGTGGTTTTGCTAATTGTGTGCGAGAAAAATGAGTTTCGCCAAGTTTGAACATCCGTAATTAATTTACTATAACTCCGCTTGACACTTTTGTTTTGAAAATATGGCCGATGAACTTGATTTTACTAGAAGACATCTAAAAGTTTCACATCATGGTTAAAAGCGCAGCAAACTTGTAACGTAAAAATAATAGTTTTTTTAAAATACTAGTTACGGCAACTTTATAAAAGCGTGCATATCTTTTCGTTTTAACTACCACTTTTACGTATAATCTCGATCAAGTAAACTAATATATTTTGATAAGTGTAACATCTCTAACCTCTTCGTATAAATCACATATCATGCATACTTGCTCCAAAATGAAAAGATGAATATGAAATGAAAAGGAATCCATGGCTATCTCTATGTGGCGGTTTGATGAAGATGAAACAAAGGAGAGAAAAGGATCATTCTATGTAGTTTAATGTTTGTGTGATTCTCTAGGTTCCTCTTAAAGGCGAGATCACCACCTCTTGAAGATGTGCAAGCTCAAGGTCATGAGTTGCTAAGTGCCCGTGATTAGATTGGATAGGGTAAACTTGCCCAATATCGAACGTAGCTCTCAAAAGACCGTCATCATCAAGACCACTTTGAAAGATTCGCTCGATATTGGATTTGCTTACACAAATCAAATCAAATCAACAAAATATATAACAACTAAGGTCGATATCAATAGGTCTCAAATTAATCAATGACGTGAACGTGGTAAAGATTGGAAGGAAGCTATGCACTCAAAATTATGTCGCACAGAAATAAAGTGGTTGATCAAAGGAATGTACCCGTTAAGCGTTGCGGGCTTCCTCGGTACCCAGATAGAATGCTCGACCACGTGCGGGAGGAATTTCAATGTTCTGATCTTGTGGGCCTTCTATTGCCAACGCCAGGTTTGGACGATTACCTCCTTGATTGGGAGTTCTTTTCAACTTTGGATGTGTATTGCGAAGGTGATCTAGACTTCACACTGTAACATGCTTTTCTCTCGCCCTGATTTCCATTCTGCTTTGAGCAATTTTTCGGAAGTGGCCCATCTGTCCACATTTGCGCACCTTAGGCGATCGCCTAAGTGATGATAATTACATCGAGTGCACAAAGGATGTGGACCTACATATCCTTTGCGCTCCGGGTGGTCGCCCATAGTTCGAGTTATTCGGCGCCTCTTGTTTTCTTGATTCGATCTCGGTTTCCTGGTGATCCTCCCGTCGCTTTCGTCCATTGTCGTTTGCTTTTGTTAGTTCTCCGCACTGATTACATCCTTTGTCAAGCGATCGCCATACTCACAGTGACTTGCGAGTGGTTGGTTTCACGAAATGACATCCTCCTAATTTCGGTATCAATCCCCATATATCGGTCAATCAACTTCTCCACGTGGAAACCATGTGAGGAACCATCCTAGCTAACTCGTGGAACCGGATCGTGTACTTGTCGATCTCTACTCCTACCATCAAGTGATTCCAAAATTCTTCTTCCGGTTCAGACTTCATCTTTTCTCGCAGTACTCATCGCTTAGTAGTTTCTTGAATGTTTCCCAAGGTAATGCATTTGCGGCCCCTCTTCCTCTAGTCTCATAGTTGGTTGTTCCACCGTGTCAATGCTCGACCAGAGTAGACCAAAGAAAGAACTCAACCTTGTTTCCTTCAAAGACATTTCGTGATACTAAGCCGACTCAACATTCTCGAACCAGTTAGCAATCCAATGGCACCCTCGGTACCATGAAATTCCATTGGCTTGCATGTCATGAAAGTTTTGTAGTCGCATCCTTGACCGCTTGAAGTACCTTCTCCGTTGTTGGTCTGTCTAGCATCGAGATGTGTTATAATTTGAGTGAGTAGATCCGCTATTCCAGCAGCGTTGTTGTCCGGATTGTCATTGTTGTTTGGGTTTCGTTGTTGTTACCTCCCGAACGTGTGTTTCTTGCGCCCATGATCCCTCAGAGGACCAAAACATCGGGTTGAGTAAACGACATTGAACGAAGTCGATGAGGTGCGAACGGTGGTAATGTGTTATAGTGATCGAAACATGACAGAACAGAGACATGCTACGCCTAACAAGTCGAAAGATGGAAAAGAGAAGATATGAACAAGGTACGGTAATGTAGACGTGAACGTAAAACATGCCTGCATACCCACCCGACCAATGCAACTTCAGGTGACCAGACTCTAAAGACTCGACTAAACATGATTTAAAATTACTACTCTTATCATTGCATGGTTCTTCAAAAATTAGACATAGTTGATCAGGCTATGTATAATTTATGAGTAACGATGCAACGATAGGACTAGTTGACTCGGATGATGTTCAATGTTTAATAAAATAAAATAAAAATTTTTCCGGTTATAGCTGTGATTTTTATTTTTGAAAAATCGGCATTCTCTATAACCTTTGGCTCTGGTACCAATCTGTCACACCCTCGCCGGAGGCGGAAACACGAGGTGTAACGGAAGGGAACATAAGCACAAATTAATAGAACATGCCAACATTAATATTTACAAGAAGGAATACACCATTACAATACCAGTTTAGCCGTCAACGGCAAATATATTACAAAGTTTAGAATCCAAAATATTGAGTTCTTTTACATAATGATTTGTAGTGACAAGTGAAAACTTCATTATGCAAGACTTGGTAGAAAAAGCTTACTAACGATCACCTGAAATGCATGAGAGAAAAACGGGTCAACTATGAAAATAGTTGGTGAGTAAACACGTTTAGCAAAAATAAGAAAACTCGTAAGAAATATTCAAAGCTTTCGGTCGACGAAAAATGGTCCACAAAGCAAAGGCATTGTAAATCCACTCGGCCCAAGTTCGCCCATACAAAACTTGCAACCCGTGTGTTCACAACCCACCGCCAAAAGTAGTATGCCTAATAGTCAAGTATAAATGGTCATAATAGTTCACAATATTGCACCACGATATAATCATTCGTGGATGCTCCGATCATGGGAGACTTTGCTTTGCTCCAACAAGGAGACTCCTTTGTCACTCGACCACCTAGGTGAGAATTATTGAGACCGCTCCACCAATAAGGCGAGACTTTATAGTGATGCTCCGAAGAGGGGAGACTTTGTACTGCTCCAACGAGGGAGACTCCTTTGTCACTCGACCACCTAGGCGAGATTTATTGAGACCGCTCCACCAATAAGGCGAGACTTTATAGTGATGCTCCGAACAGGGGAGACTTTGGGACAAGGTCATAACATGTAAGGTTCGATAAATTCCATCAAGTCATAAATTCGTAATTAAGTCCAAGGTTCTAAGTCAAGTTCAAAAGTTCAAGTCTAAAGAGTTCATGGAAGTAAAAAAATCAATTTAGTTCAAATATGGTTCATGCATTTCGCCCCAAAAATATAGTAAACGGTAAAAGGGGATGTGATTACTCACTTGGTAAACCGAGGCGATGACAAAAGTGAGTACACCGAGGTATAATGTGATGTGTCAACGGGACCTATTACGAATGATATGATATGTCATGAGTTGCAATGTAATGTTATGCATGCACTTCAGATGTTATTTATACCATTTACGGGTTTTGAAAATATTACTCGTCGTCGAAAAAATACTCTTTTGAAGTCTTGACCTTCAAAATGTCTTTACAAGTTTTACGTCAAAATGTCATCCTACAATGGTTTTATAATGATTTTGGTGAAATTACTACTTTTCGTCGCAAAACAATGTCGTCGGAAAAATCATGAAATTAACAAAATGGCTTTGGAAAACTAGTCGTAAAAGCGGTGTACGTCGATCGTTAGAGAACGAACTCGACGGTTTTGGAAAGTTTGTATCGATATCTAGAAGTTTCGAGTTCAGGAGTTTTCGTCCAAAAGGTCTCGATCATAAAGATATCAAGGGCTAAAGATGGTGGTTTTGCTAATTGTGTGCGAAAAATGTGTTTCGCCAAGTTTGAACATCCGTAATTAATTTACTATAACTCCGCTTGACAAACGACTTTTTGTTTTGAAAAATATGGCCGATGAACTTGATTTTACTAGAAGACATTTCGCTCTAAAAGTTTCACATCATGGTTAAAATCGCAAGAAACATGGTCATGACTAATGTAACACTTGTAACGTAAAAATAATAGTTTTCGAAAATACTAGTTACGGCAACTTTATAAAACGTGCATATCTTTGTCGCTTTAAATCCGCTTTCACGATAATACGTCCTTAGCTTCGTATCAAGTAAACTAATATATTTTTGATAAGTCGAGATAATTTGTGAAGCTTAAGGCTCGTTTTGACCCGAACAAAGTAAAACAAAGAAGTCGAAATTTCGAAAATAATATATTTCGTCGTCAAACTTGTAAAATCCATAATTTCTTCGTTATAAGTCCGTTTTATTCCGTTCAAGCGGCCACGGATTCGTTTTAAAGTATATTTTCTAAATATCAAGGCCAAAGTTTCGTACCAACTGTAGGTTTTTCCAGAAAATTGAAACAAGGACAGAACCTATTTATATAGTTATCGAAAATAGTTTTTCTCGGACAAAACCTATTCTAATCCCTTCAAATCAACTCCAAAACTAACCTAATCCTACCATACACCTTCTTAGGGTGTCATGGGTTCCTAATCACCATCAAGACCAAAGAATACCATGGGAATATTTATAGGATGACCAAATATGTATATATACTCTAAAATCGTGAAATAAAATGGTATAAATCACATATCATGCATACTTGCTCCAAAAATGAAAAGATGAATATGAAATGAAAAAGGAAGCATGAAAATGAAAGAAACAAGCTTACAAATGAATATGATGAGGTGAAAGTAACAAGGTAAATCCTAAACACTCTTGGTTTTTATTTCAAAACCATAAGTGTATCTTGTTGATAGTTCTTTCCTCCCTCCATAGAAGTGTTGTGTTGAAGGCATTAGTGAAAGGTGCCAAAGGGTTGTGTTGAAGGCATTAGTGAAAGGTGCCGAAGGGTCGTGTCGAAGGCATTAGTGAAAGGTGCCAAGGGTGTACATTTGATATGGTGTATCGATGTACAAGATAGATAGTTTGGGTTAAAGGATATTGATATCCTTCTAGTGTTGTAACAAGGAGTGTGTCTCCTTTGGGGTAGTTGTGTTGTGGTGTAGTGTTGGGTAGTAGTTCCTCCTTTGTAATGAAACTCGGTATCTAGCCTTGTACCGGATAAAATGTAGGCGACGTTGTGATAGGTGTGGTTCTACCTCGTGGAAGAACTCGGTGTCTAGCCTAGTACCGGATAAAGAGTAGGCGACGTTGTGAAGGCTTCTCCGCTACATTAAGGAGCTTGTGTTGTGTAGTACTTACGAACTCTTGAGTTGGGTACTCGGGGAGTGGAGTAGGGCAAGGAAGGTGTCCCTGTAGCCGAACCACTATAAATACTCGTGTCGTGGTTTTGTGTTTCTTTACTCTTTATCTTTGCATTACTTACTTATATGTTTATCTATCATTATCCAACACACATATCAAATAGATTGACATAAGTCGATCTAAATATTTTAAAACGAAGTTTTAATTGGTAAAACTATTCAACCCCCCATTCTAGTTTTCCACAATTGGTACCAGAGCTTCGTTACCAAGTTTCTTAGAGTATATTGTACTTTAAAAACTTGATACGATCCGTGTATGTTTGAAAACTACAAAGTAGGAAATTTTTTAAAAACAAATACTATGTTTTAAGAATACTCTTGTTGGATGTTGATTAGATGACAACATTAATTTTCTTACATCTTATTTTGTCTTACAAAATGCACTAACCTTTCTTGTCATTTTTTTAGTTAATTTCATAATAAGCAAGCCATCAGGATTCTTTAGTAATAAGATAACCTTTTTAAAAAGTTGTCTAAACATATTACTAACTAAGATCTTGAAGAAACCGGAGTTGTCCATTAATAAAACTTGTCAAAAGTAAGGGACACTCAAATTTCAATAGAGGTATGACTTTCATAAGACTTATCTCTAAATAACATTAGAAAAAATATGAGTATGATTGCATGTCATTAAATGAAAATTTATATGTTTATATTTCTTTTTCATTTACATAAATATCCAAAACATATTTATGTGATATACGTGGCTTCATTAGAAAATCTTTGTGCATACGTGTTATCTTCCGTCTAAACCTAGGTATATCAATATGTGTTGTCTAAACCTAGGTATATCAATATGTGTTGTCTAAACCTAATTTCTAAAAATCAAATCACTCTAAATACAAATAAAACAAAACACAAATCTTAAAAATTCCTCCTTCCCCATAAATCTCCTCCGATCGTCAACCCTCACCAACAAACCCCATTTTTCAAATCTTCCAATTTCAAAATACCTCATATTCAAACTTCATCTTCTTCATCATCTCACTTTGAGAAATCAAAACCAAGAAAGATCTTCATCGTCATGGTTTACATCGCCCTCGTGCTCATCATCATCTCACTCATCGCTCTTGTGTACCCCATGATCAAATTTTATCATAGAGACATGTACTTTGTCTTATTGATCTACATTTGTATCATCTATCCGATCCTTTGTATTGCTTTAAGCATTGAAATGAAATATAATTAATGTCGTAGTTTATCTCGTTTATTTTTCGGATAATGTGTTCTTATATCTTTTCTTTCGCACATTTCAAACCTTGACATGTTTTGAAATTATTAACGCGTGCTTAAGAATTAACACTGGCTAAAACACTTTTCACTTTATAACATAAAAGTTGTAAAAATAGATTCTATGTCAGAACCATTTTTCTGTCAAAACTGCAGATCCCCGGATCCCTAAGTTTTAACTAGCCAAATCCCTTTTAAAAGGGAACCGGCAGAACCGTAGATCTGGTGACAGACATTCACGCAACCTAAAAACCATATCATAAAACTTACCACAAAAGGAAAAACGTTACTATAATATTAAAACAAAGTAAGTTAAATGTCATTGTTAATAAAAATAGAATAGTCAATAAAAACATTAGAAGATCATATCATTTCAACAATAATTCAAAAGAAGGTTTAAACTACTTAGAAGTATCACCAATCAAAAACGTTCTCACTCTTCAAGTTTTACTATGTTCTAACATACTCATGTAAAATATTCGTTCCATGTCTATAGGTTTCATCATGTCTCATGAGTATGACTTCGATCATCAACTCACTTATGTGTACATTCCAAATATATTTCTTGAGCCTTACACACCGGGCAATCATGTTCGTGGGTTCAACAATCTCGAAACTCGTCACTTTCATGAAGGACGTATTGTTGACTCACCTCTAATCTTCCAAGAAGGTATCAACACTTCATTCCGCACCATAGGACTAGAAGGTCTTATCGGAATCAACGAGAAAATTTTTCCGCAGTTTGTTTTGGAATTTTTCCGTCAAGTTGAACTCGTTCGTAACGAGGATCGTTCTCTCTCGCTATGGTTTTGGATCAAAAACCAAAATTTTGTTTTGACTCTTGAGCAATTTGCTCACATTCTCCGAATTCCAAATTATGGACAATCTGCCTTCACCGAAGATTGGTCACTTGACTCTCTCTTTAACTATCATGAAGAAAACAGTCCATATTGTTCATACATAACTTCTCTTCAAGTGATAACTCAACTTCTATGCACTCCTCAATCCAATTACTCAAATCCAAACATAATTCATACACGTGATCTCCAAGATGAGCTTAAACCTCTCGCAGTCATTCTACGTGAGAATGTTTAGAGTCTTATAGGAAATCGTGAGATACTTCCCGCATGTTGTGCTCACTTGATTTACTGTCTCGTAACTCAACAGCCATACAATCTTGCCTACTTCTTCGCAAGGCGAATTGTAAACCTCCAAGGCAACAAGAACAAACTAATTCTATATGGAATGTTCCTAACACGCCTTTACCATCATGTCATGTACTATCACTCTCAGTTTCAAAGCCCTCAATATATACTTGTGAACAAAATGATGGAACCTTTGAATACATCTCTCATCACTTCATTCTTCGTTCCTGAATCATCAACTACTCACAACCCACTCGACGACCCATCAAACGAAAACACATGAGAAAAATAGTATTTTCTTTAATAGAATCAATCGTTAGGCTTTGTCTTTTATCTACCTTTGTAACTTGATCATACCTATGAAATAAATCGTTTGTTGATCATTTGATATTCTTACATGTCACTCTTACCATGTCTTACTTGTATACATGTATAGTTACTGTGGAAATCATTAGTTTCAAAACTCGACACCTAGAACAAAATATTGCACGTTCACTGTTGAGTAATCTGTCCCAGATGCCGGATCCCTGGCTTATAACTAGCCGGATCCCTCAAGTAAGGGATCCGTGGGATCCGGGCAAACAGTAAAGCTATTTTTAAACATCTTCACAGCAATCCAATCTTCCAGACCTTATTAGACTAGTTAAACATGACACTTTAGGATCACTTAAGTCTCCCTTAGGCTCAGATGATCCCACATCCACTCATGGATGACTTAAGATCACATTCAAGGTGTATTTGATTTATCACTTCTTCAAAACTCACCATATTTCCACTCCAATTTTCACACATTGTTTCTCTCATCTTAAAACACCTAGTTTGATATTTCTCTCAATTTTAGCAAATTGATTTTAGTCATCTTTGTCTCAAAATAGGCTAAAAACTAGTTTTTTATTTCTTATAATTTTTAAGGAATTTTCTAAATTTTCCTTAGATCATCATCTGATCTCTAGGATCATTTGACTCCACTTGACACCCTCAAAATTCTTAGTGTCATCCTTGATCACCCATTGGTGTTCATAAAAACCCCATTTCTTTCCATAAAAGACATCATTAGCTACCCTCACTCATTACACTTGATCATTTAAGACACCTGAGAAGACTGAAACACTCAAGATATGTAGGTACTAGACCTTACAAAAACATCATCTTTTCTTTCTTTGGATCCTGAGAGCCGGATCCCTAGGTTTAGCCTAGACGGATCCCTCATGTGAGGGATCCGTTGGAACCGGCTGCACAGACTAAGCTAATTCTACTTAAAACAACCATTTCAAACCCTCTTTGTTAATGTGAACACTCCACATTGTCTTAATTGACCTCCTAGATCAGTGCAACTTTGTAGTCAACTCTTATACATGCAAATCATTGCAATATGAAGGATTTTAGTGGCTTAAGCTTTAATTCACTTACCAAATCTTTCTCTTTATAAACCTTTTGTGTTGGAACTTCCAAGTCAACATCCACACAATCATTCTCAGTAGTTAAAGCTCTCTTTTCACACATTCCCTTTCTACCATTTCAACATGAGGAAAGCTCCTAGTGTTAACTCATCTACTAAAGGACCTCCCAAGAAAATTGCTCGGGTGGTTCATGAAATCTCTTCAACCGAATCATCACCCGTGAAAGCCTCAAACACTAGAACTCCCTCACAACCAACTCTACCAATCAAAGGAATTCCCAAAAGGAATGTTCCCACAAGACAACCCTTACCAAACACTACTATACCTCATAAACCAAACACCCCTACTTCCACTAAACCATCACCTCTAGTACCTAGAGCTATCTCTTTCACCACTCCACTCTCATCCCTACACCTTTACAACTTAGAGGACTTACCACCTAGGCCATCTCATCCACCACCATTGCCAACATTTTCCTCAATTGATAAAATGGTGGAACAACAACCTCCTCACCAAAACTTTGGTGTTGAAACAACACTAGCACCCGTATCTTTTTCTCCATCACCGTCAAATGGTCCATTTTGGATTATGAGGAATCATCAAAATCAACAACCGATCACATGGTAGTAGACACTTCTCTACCACCACCATCAACACATATTCCACCACATACACCCTTAGTTGAACCACCTCCAACCTCATCAAATGTGCCTCCACAAATCCCTCAATCTTTTATGGAATATCCACCTTCCTCATCAAATCTTCCACCTCAAACCACTCCATTCCTACCACCACCATTCCCTAGCCATGGCAATGATTGCTTTCATCGTCAACATGTCGAAGGACTAGTCCATGAAGTACGTGACGAATTACGTTTCATGTTCTATCACATTCTCGAGCGTTTTGATGAGGTCAACAAATCCAATCGTCCTTAGAACTTAGGAATGCAAGCACGGTGGTGCTCTTTGCTAGTCCTAGGCACAACTTATAATTGTTAGAAAATGTACTACATGTTTGTATCATTCTCTTAGTTTTAGAAATATGTGTATCATTTCTCATGTTTTATTGAATGAAACTACATGTTGTATGCTATATATTTATGAGAATATGTTTGGTGCTATAATACATAACTCTTTTTGATGTTAACATCACTTTTTACATCTACATTGTTGTCAAAAGAATGCAGGTACACGGTTCCCTCAATTTTGCCTAGACGGATCCCTTACAGGAAGGACTGTGGGATCCGTGCAACAGAAACATATTTTCTTACTAATATGAATCTCATTTGCAGGAAATTATGCATCATATACTTGTTTTCTAACCTTTTTTTTAGAGTTTCAAAATACACATGAAGACTTTGACACCCTCAACAAGGGGGTGTTTTTCATCAAAGCAAAGCAATTGCAAAAACGCTTGCAATACTTTCACTTAGGCTTTCTATACTACTTGACGTCCTCCTCAAAAGGGAGCACTCGTCAAGGGGGAGCATTTCGTCAAAGACGAAACCATTTTCAAACATAATTGCAACACACTCGCGTAGACTTCCTAATTATTTGACGCCCTCAACAAAGGGGAGCATCCATCAAGGGGGAGATAAGACGAGAATCTTTCTCTCTTCTTACTCTCTACTTTTCATATTGTTACTTTTCACACGTTTTTCTCAAAACAATGTGTTAGTTTCTTTTCGACGCTCTTTTTGTTTCGACAAAAAAGGGAAGAAGAGAGTAAAAACTCCAATTCAAATTTTTACGAATTTTATTTTCTTCTTAAAATAATCTTATGTTTTGTCATCAACAAAAATGGGGAGATTGTTAATACAAATAAACCATAAGAACGTTTATTTATATTTTACGATCCTCTAATGTTTTGTCGATAACAAACGTAAAATCATTTTAACGAAACAAATAAAATACATAAAAGGTTTGAGCCAATAGTTTACTAACATACTTTTACTAAACATATTAAAACTATATCAAAACATGTTTAGTAAATAAGTTATATAAAACCAAAGACATTTTCATATAAACACTAAACAAGTAATATTGTTTACATCCTATAGAAATGCATATGTATAACAACTAGTGTTTACATAATATATAAATGTACATATATACTTTGTATATATTGTAATGGGTAAAAACTAAAGTCCATGACCCATGACCTATGACCCATGATCCATGATCCATTGACTAGGTACAATGAATGTTGTTGGGTAAAAACCAAAGTCCATAACCCATACCCATAGAGCATGATCCATAACCCATGACCCATTGCATGACATCATGCATGAAGTCATGTTGGGTATTATCCATGATCCATGACCCATGACCCAAGATCTATAACCCAATGACTGGGTACATTGCATATTGTTGGGTATCCATAATCCATTACCCATAACCCATGGTTCACAACCCATAACCCATAACCCGGTTTGCAACTCGAAATTCAGACTAAATTGACCCAGTAGCCGGATCCCTGGTTTTGCAGTAGCCGGATCCCTCTAGGGAGGGATTTGTGGGAACCGTGGGACAATAGACAAGTTTTGTCTATAAATAATGAGCCATTTCTTTCTTGCTCACTACCACTTTTACACATACTTTCTCTCAGTATTGTAACATCTCTAACCTCTGATCCAAAGGATCATTCTATGTAGTTTTATGTTTGTGTGCTTCTCTAGGTTTCTCTTAAAGGCGAGATCACCACCTCTTGAATACGTGCAAGCTCAAGGTCATGATTTGCTAAGCTTCGTCATCATCAAGACCACTGAAGTGTATTTTGTTGATAGTTCTTTCCTCTTGAAGGGTTGTGTTGAAGGCATTAGTGAAAGGTGCTGAAGGGTCGTGTTGAAGGCATTAGTGAAAGGTGCTGAAGGGTCGTATCGAAGGCATTAGTGAAAGGTGCCAAGGGTGTACATTCGATATGGTGCATCGATGTACAAGATAGATAGTTTGGGTTAAAGGATATTGATATCCTTCTAGTGTTGTAACAAGGAGTGTGTCTCCTTTGAGGTAGTTGTGTTGTGGTGTAGTGTTGGGTAGTAGTTCCTCCTTTGTAATGGAACTCGGTATCTAGCCTTGTACCGGATAAAGTGTAGGCGACGTGTGATAGGTGTGGTTCTACCTCGTGGAAGAACTCAGTGTCTAGCCTAGTACCGGATAAAGAGTAGGCGACGTTGTGAAGGCTTCTCCGCCACATTAAGGAGCTTGTGTTATGTTGTGCTTACGAACTCTCGAGTTGGGTACTCGGTGAGTGGAGCAGGGCAAGGAAGGTGTCCTTGTATCTGAACCACTATAAATACTCATGTCGTGGTTTTGTGTTTCTTAACTCTTTATCTTTGCATTACTTACTTATATGCTTATCTATCATTATCCAACACACACATCAAATATATTGGCATAAGTCGATCTAAATAGTTTAAAAGGAAGTTTTAATCGGTAAAACTATTCAACCCCCTTCTAGTTTTTCACACAGGATTTTAATTATCAATATACCTTTTCATATCAAAACCTTTTAAACGCATAATACCTTAGTTCTTTTAAACAACAACTCTTAGGGACGACACTTAGATTTACCTAGGCTTTATTACAATCGATCGGGTTCTCTGCCCGTTTGTATGTGTTAATCCTTGTATGTCTTAGTTTATAAATTTAAAGCAGGATGAAAAATACCCATCAAGATCCAAAACACACCTAACCCTAAACCTAAACTCTTCAGCCACCACTTTAATTTTTCCGGCCGTCGGCTTCGGCTGGCGGATCGGAGCACTTATATCCTTATCTCCATCATATATACTTCATCCCTACACAATTCGTTCCCTTTAAAAGTTTTCTTTGCTGTTGATAGTTGGTATCTTTGTTCATCACGCTGCTGCTTCATTTCGTAATCAGTCGATACATAGTTCGTCGATACTTTGGTTATATTTGTTTCTCGTTGGTGCTGCTGTTTTGATCTCCACTTTGATTTGTTTGATTATTGTTGGTGTTAGTTGATTATCGTTGGAGGTGTTGCTGTGATTAAAAGCCGAGTGAGATGAGATGATGATGATGGGATGGTTTGTTTGGAGTGGCTGCTGCTGTTGTTGGTTTGAATCGTGTTTGGATATTTGGTTTTAAAACCAAAGGTTTGAGGCTGCTTAAAGTTACAAGGGTTGCCCCACAAATGAAAAAGACGGTGGTGCGATCGTTGGTTTTGCAAAGTACAAATGAGTATGTTTGGTGGTTTTAAGATATGTTAAGATTTTTTTAATAATAATAATAATAATAATAATAATAATAATAATAATAATAATAATAATAATAATGGTGGAACTTTTTATTTTTCTAGGAAAAAGCACACCATGTTTGTTCGGAATGTTCTTTGGGGGTTGAAGTTTTAAAACAAACTTTCGTTTTCTTATCTTTTTTTTTTATGTTAGTGCATGAGTATTAGTTGTAATTTCTTTTGTTTAGTTGTAGGGGATACTTTGGGTTATCTCATTTGTTTTAGTTGTAGGAGATACTTTGGGTTATCCCCGTTTGGTCAGGATACTTTGGTTTATCCTGTTTGGTTCGGATACTTTGGTTTATCCGGTTTGTTGCGTGTTTATGTCTACTGCTACTCAAAGATGTGCTTTGTCTTGCTTTTGAATGTCTTCTTCAACAATTATTTATTAGTTTTACTTTATTGTTTATTAGCTTTTACTCTCCAGTCCGAGCTTTCATGATTTCGCCACTCAAACTGCGGGGGAGTGTTAACCATATATTGTGATAAGATCAGTAGGTGTCAATTAGTGGATAACTACAATGTAATTAGCTGTACATTGATTGGTGATTCCCTTGATTTGTGGGGTTTACCCAAAATAGTTTATGTATCTTCGTATATGTAGCCCCATTCGATTGATCTGTAATTATTTAAGTAATAAAATCATCATTCACGTTTACATTATATTTTGTATACTTACATGGCATACTGTGTTTTCTAGTTGCAATTCTTGTCAAGTTTTCGGTTTCATTTAAATAGCATATTTAGTAGTTTTAATGGGAATATCATCTCTATGTCAGGTATTCGGGAAATTCCCTTAATAGACGAAATATTCAATTCCTATATGTTTACGAAAATTTGTATCCAGAAAAATGATCTTTCCGTAATGTTAGATATAGGGTTTAGAAAGATGGTTTTCTAAAACGAAGTTTAGCATTACTACTTGTTACTTCAAGGCTAGTTCTCTCTTTCTTTAAAGCAATTTCGCCCCCACAGTCCTTTCAGAAAAATCGTGTTTCGGGTTACTGACAAATTGCCTCTCAAGATATAATGAAGCAACTTATGTAGCAATTCTCAACACTACACGAAGTGGTGATAATTCGGATGAACTACAGAGTTATTGAGAATTTCTAAACACTGCAAATAATATTTCTATAGCAGTATTATTTATAGCAACTAGATGTATTTGGAAGAAAGGGTCTGGTGTGTTTATTTTCGTATTGGATTATCTGGAATGGCAGATTTACCTTTTGAGTTGATTTTTTATTCAACGATTGACCAAATGAAAATATTAATAAATGGGACGCTCATCTGTCACAAGCGCATCGTGATGGTTAGCCTCTAACTGCCACCCCGATCCATCATGATCCACAAAGGCAACCCATGGGCCCAAACCCTAACCGAACCATAAAAAAATATTTAAAGTCAAAGTTTCATCAAGTATTAACCGAACCATAAATATTTTGGTTTTATTATACAGCACAAACAAAAATATTTAAAGTCAAAGTTTACATAAAAAGACTTAAAAAGTCTAACAGAGACAATAATTTTAGGATGGAGGGAGTAATTACCCAAACACGTAATAATATGTAGGGTGAAAGCTAAAGATACATCATATTTTTCAAATAAACAGTCTCACGATGTCTTTGTAAATTGTCAAAGATACATAACCATTTTTAAATAATCTTGATCTATTAATATGATAGGTTAGCAAGAGTTCTGAGTCACCTTGACAAAAGCTACATGTTGGTCCCAAACCGACCAAATTCGTGCATTTAGTCATATTTTAGTAATATTCGTTAAAAAAATTAAAAACTTTTAAATTTTTTTTCTTGAAATCTGGATAAAATCTTTTTTTTTAATTTAAAATTAGAAAAAAAATAGATAAATTTTTTTATACATTTATTTTTTTATTTTTTTTAAATCTGGATAAACTTTTTATATTTTTTTAAAAATCTTGAACATTGTAATTTTTTTTTTAAATAAAGTTTTTCCAGATTTTTCAAAAAAAAAAAAATCATATTTTCAAAAAAGTTTTTCAAGATTTTTAAATCTGGATAAAATTTTATATTTTTAAAAATCTTGAAAATTGTAATCTTTAAAAAATAAAATTATACTGATATAAAAAAAAAAAAAAAAAATCGATTTTAAAAAAGATTTTTTCGATTTTTAGATTTTTTAAAAATTGTCATAATTTATAATTATTTTATAAATTTACAAATTTCAAAATATTTAAAAAATATAAAGAGTTTATCCGGATTAAAAAAACGTAAAAAGTGTATAAAAAGTTTATCCATTTTATTAAAATATAAATTAAAAAATATATTTTAAGTAGATTTTAAGAAAAAATTTAAAAGTTTTTCTAAATTTTTTTTTAGCGTTATCAAAATAGGACTAAATGCGTGAATTTGGTCCGGTTTGGAGACCAACGGTGTATCTTTTAATCAAGGGTGACCCAGAACTCATCGCTAACCTAATCATATTCGCTAAATCAAGATTATTTAAAAATATATTCATGATCTTTGACAATTTACAAAATACGTCACAGAAACACGTTTATTGAAAAAATATATTGCGTACTTTTTGCTTTTACCATAATATGTAAGTAGTGTGAAACCTTTCACACGTATATAGGGAGAGACAACATATTAAATATCAATCCTTTTATTATTACACATTTATAAAGGGGAAATACTTAAGTACGTTTTTGTAAATCGTAGTTCATGAGCTTCAACGACAACCTATTGGTTGGTAGACCATGTATGAAACAATTTAGATATCATACAAGAATTTACTAAAAAGCTTCATGTGTTGAGCTTGCAGCGAAGTGACGATTAACATGCTTCCGTCGCTGATTGGGCTTGGTAATACTAAACTCAAACCATCAAGTGGGATCCAAGCAGGAACCATGACGATAGGCTTGCCCCATCCAAAATCAGCCTCGTATATCTGTAGCCTGGTCCAATTATTTATCAAAAGATTAGGACATTCCAAATTTTGGAGACCACGAAACATATTGTTTAAATCTGGTTGTAGTTCCAAATAATCAATTGCCGACTTCATGTAGTCGTCATTCCTTTGTCTTATCGCGTTTTGGATTTTACTAGCAGCATACCAAGTAGGGTTTGATTCAAGCTCGCCTGATACTGCTACAGGTGTAGCCATAAAGATAACATTCCCGAAATAGCCTGGTGGCAAAGTGGGCTGAAGACGAGCCCGCCCATCAAGGGGGATGTAAAGCCTCGTGTCTTGATCATCTGCCAGCCCCCTAGCTTGACACACCGATCTCCAAATATGACCGGCAAGCATTTCGTACGAGCTGAAGTTAATTGTGTTGCCCCCTTCCTTGGATTTTTCTTTGAGTTGGTTGAGTTGGTCTCTTGTCCACTTGAAAATGGAGGATGTGATGGTTTCATCAGACTGGGATTTAAGCAGTGATGATTTCATTTGTGGAACAGGCTGGAATTCGATGTGTTCAAAATCTTGGTGTGGTGGCTCTCGAGCACGGAGCAGGGTCCGGTCTATGACAGGTGGGAGAGTAATATCAAGTCCACGAGCCATTTCGGACCATGAGTTAATGAAATGTTGTGCTGATAAACCATCTGCAAGACGATGGTGCATCGCAATTCCTAGTGAAACTCCTCCGCATTTGAAAAAGGTTACCTGCTCAATTACGCATATCAGATACTATAGTGCTTCCATTTATGTACAATTATATTTTAGAAATAGCGCAAATTATTAAAATGTTTGTTGAAAACACGTTAAGATATATAGGTAAAAAAATTCGAACCACACTTAAGATCACTACACAAAAATTGTCCTTTAGTGACACTAAAAAATGCGTCATTAAAATTTGAAAACATATCCCAAAAAAGTACCGAAATGTTAAATACAAATTAAAAAAAAGATGCCCTTATTTTTTGGGGTGTTTTTTCTACACTTAAAATGTGTAGGTAAAAGTTTAATTATAATTATTAATGACACAAAAAAGTGTAAGCATAATTTTTGCCTTTTATGACATATTTCTTTACAAAAAGTAATTGAATATCAAAATTTTGACCTTTTACTTAAAAAAATTTATAATTGTTTTTAAAAATTAGATTTAATGACACTTTTAGATGTAATTAGAACCACCTAAATATATATTTTCTTGTAGCGGATACTCTGGAGTGTTTTATCCAAAATCCAATAAGTATTTCGTATATTACGTGACAAATAGAAAAGGCACCAATTAAAATCGATGGACTGGTCACTATCTAAAAAAAATGTTTACTGTGTTTCACCAACACAAAAGTGTCACTGAAAAAGGAGAGATATTTAAAGTAGGTGACAAAGCTTCAGTGACAGGATAAGTGCTGTCACAAACCTGAGTTTCCCCTGACGCTAAAAGTGTTTAGATCCTTCGTTTTTGTGCTGTATACGAAGTCTTTTTCTTTCATAAAAAGGGCCACACTAGGAGAGATGTATATGTACTGACACAAAAGAAATTTTGGAATGTATGTTCTATTGACTTTTATGACACAGTTTTATCACAAAAAGAATCACTAACAAAACCCAACTCACACTTTTTTAGTGTGTCGCTAAGCTCAGATATTGTATAACTTTTTACTTTTCAGCGTGTTATTAAACTCCAACAAGCGTAGTTTAGTTGATAAATAGCACTAGTAGTACTAAGACCAATTAATTAGTTTATTGATGTATTAAAATAATACTAGTACAACCCAAATTGGTGAAAGAGCCGAGTTTCATTACCTGCACAAGCAGTAGAGGATATGATTCAATTCCTAATGAATAATCAACCGTTGGGATAAGTTCAAGAAACTCCATTCTTGGTGCAAAATCACCAAAATCATCGATCACACCATCGGACTCAGCTTCCACAAATAACACACCTTGTCCTTGACAATCGATCTCAATCCGACCATTCTTGTCTTCCTTTAGTCGCCCTGCCACTGGATAAAATGCAACCAACACTTTTCCCAGAGCATCCTTTATAACTTTGGTATCAAAGAAGTTCGTGACAGCCCCATTGGACTGGTACAAATACACGGTTTGTGTGTGATAATCGGAAACAAACACGTCAAGGTTAGAGTTCCACACCTTTATCTTTGGTGTCTCCTCCGCTGGCCTCACCATCATCGATTCTCTTACCACAATCTTCATAATTAAAGCATGCACCAACTGCGAGATATAATGATACACTATTATGTAATAACTTTTAGATTAATAAAGGTAGTAATCAACCAAGATTTTTATAGCTTAATTACCTGTGGAAATGAGTTGAAGAACAAAAGGTTTGTGATAGATGATATGACACTGAGAATGATGCGACGGTGTTTATATAGTCACTATATCATTTATTTTTTGCTCTAGTTCTAATCTTTTGTGTTTCTTTTGTTTTTTTTAATCTAGCAGAAAATGCTCGAGTGTTATGGGGTCATGTACTACCAATTGTGGCGGCTTTTGTAGTGGATTTCTGGTTGTACTAGTTGTAGTTATATATAAGCTTTGCTTTTAAGAAATAATCATTTGATTTGCCATAAAATAATAGTAATAATTTACCGGGATAATAACTTAAATTTGCCCCTCAAATTATTAAAAATTCAGGGGCAAAAATGTCACACAAATACCTTAAAAAGTGTGAAATTGAAAGTTTAGTACCTCAAAAAAGCCTAAAATTGAAAGTTCAATGCGCATATAAGCAAAAAAATTTGTTCGATACCCAGAAGTGTATTTTTGGACAAGTATGATGTTTTTTAAGTTATTTTCCCTAATTTACCCGTAATAACACGCAGCATTATGGAGAATACAAAGAATACATACATAGACGTTGATTTACACGCATAATACACGAGTATCTAGGGGCGAGCTCGGTTTAGAACCGGAATTGAGAGAACGATGAATTGGAATTGGGCATAATATATGGAACGAATAGGGTTCTCGATTTTGGTTCCAGTTCCAGTTCGGTTTACAGCTAAGTTTTTCCAATAATTGGAACGAATATGGAAATAGTTGTTCCAAGAATTGTTATTCATCAATTATTGCAGAGAAATGCGTAGCTAAGTTGCCACTAAGATCTAGTGAACATGCTAATCGGTAAGTTAACCGTAAAAATTTTCTACGGAGTATTTTTTCCTTTCAGAAACTAGATTTACTAGCTGTACGTACGAGGTAGTGTTTTTAATACAGAAGCTTATGGACACCTGCCTAGAAAAAAAATTTATATACAGTTCTAGTTCTAAAACCATATCCCTTGTTCAGTTATACCCTTTCATGCACGATATTGATTTTTTATATATTTCACAACTTTAACTAACATTTATTTTACTCAAATATAAATACCCCTTTGTGACAGGTTTAATTTCATATACTAGCTTTACAATATATATATCATTTTACTGAAATAAACCATATAAATAGTGCTACTTGAAAATTATAATATTGTTTTATTTTCTGCCTTTTGCTAACTAATGAATTCAAAGAGTTAGTATACATAAATACCGTCTCAGCTGATCTTCAACACATAATACTCACAGGCAGGTAATTAAAACGCTTTGTTGATTTCTTCAGTTTTCACGTTGAATTTCAGTTTGCAATATAGATTTTCATTGTTTTACACATGCAGATTTATTAGAAACGATGAAGGTAACAGTAAGGGAATCGATGATGGTGAAGCCTACCGAGGAGACTCCGAAGACAAAGCTATGGATGTCCAACCTCGACCTTATGGTCCCGAAGTATTGTCACACACAATTTGTATACTTTTACCGGTCCAACAGGGCCGTGACCAACTTCTTTGATGCCAAAGTGATGAAGGAAGCTTTGAGTAGGGTTTTGGTTCCATTTTTTCCAATGGTAGGTCGATTAAATGAAGACCAAGATGGAAGGATTGAGATCGATTGTCAAGGACAAGGCGCGTTGTTTGTAGAAGCTGAAGCCGATGGTGTACTTGATGATTTCGGTGATTTTGCACCAAGACTGGAATTTCTAAAACTTTTTCCAACTGTTGATTACTCGCTGGGAATTGAGTCATTCCCTCTATTGGTAGTACAGGTATGTGTATATATGAAACTCGACTTTTTGTTTACTAATAAATGGGCTAATTGCCTAATTTGGGTTATGTTTATTAGGTAACTTACTTCAAATGTGGGGGAGTTTCGCTAGGAGTTGGGATAGACCATCATGTTGCAGACGGGTTATCTATGATGCACTTCATTAACTCATGGTCCGAAATGGCTCGTGGTCTTGACGTCACTCTCCCACCTTTCATAGATCGAACCCTCCTCCGACCTCGAGACCCACCACATCCCGCTTTCGAGCACATTGAATTTCAACCTGTTCCATCGATGAAATCACCCCCAATCAAATTGCTATCAGATGAAATCGTCACCTCCATTTTCAAGTTGACACAAGACCAACTCAATCTACTCAAAGAGAAAGCAAAGGAAGATGGAAACACTATCAAATTAAGCGCGTATGAAATGCTAGCGGGCCATATTTGGAAGTCATTGTGTAAAGTCCGTGGGCTGCAGAATGATCAGGAGACCGAGCTTTACATCCCTACCGACGGGCGAGCACGCTTTCAGCCAGCTTTGCCACCTGGCTACTTTGGGAATGTTATCTTTATGACCACTCCTATAGCGGTTGCAGGCAAGCTTCAATTAGCCCCTACTTTGTACGCAGGGAAAAAAATTCATGACGCGTTAGCACATAGGAAAAACGATTATTTAAGGTCAGCAATCGACTATTTGGAACTACAACCCGATCTGGATGCTATGTTTCGTGGGTTTGAGTTGAAATGTCCTAATATTATGATAAATAGCTGGACCAGGCTAGGAATACACGAGGCTGATTTTGGATGGGGTCGGCCTATATTCATGGGACCTGCTTATATCCCAGCTGATGGTCTAAGTTATGTGTTACCAAGTCCGATCAACGATGGGAGCATGTCGATTGTTATTTCACTACATGCTCAAGATATGAAGCTTTTTAGCGAATTATTGTATGATATTTGAAAGGTTTCTTACATTTTATGACTTTATGTATGTGCTTGATCATGGCATATATAATAACCATAATCTAGTGATTTAAGCCTCTCAGAATGCGTGTGTTTTTGTATCTTTTCCTTTCAAACAAAATGTTTGTGTGTAATAAATGATTGACGCTGAAATGACCCTTGATTTGGACTCTATGGCCATTGGTTTCGAAAAGTCGTTTGTTACAAACAAAGTTTATAAAGCGTACAATTACCAATTAGATTATTCTAAATTTTCATGTTAGATTAGATGTAATTCCAAAGTAACGCACCAACCCACTAGCCATGTCCTCTTAATCTTAATCTCTAATTAAACAATTGTACGTTATCATAGATGGCAAAAATACTCGAATATGAGAGGAAATCGGAATGAAATTTATGTGAAGGTTAATATTCCTTGCCTTTTCATTAATCAATCAACCGAATATATAATATATCAATGATCCTCTCTAATCGCTAATGGGTTTAGGCCTATACAAAATACAATAAGGCCTATTACACAATATGGAAAGGATACATGACAACTGTGAAACATGCGACTATAACTATACAAAATATCATCTAATACACCCTCGCAGTTGGAGCGGGAGGAGGTAGACCGCTTAAAGTGGATCGAAATTCTTCAAACAGAGTGGAAGGAAGGCCTTTGGTGAAGATATCGGCATACTGATAACGAGAGGGTACATGTAAAACTCGAACCTGACCAGCAGTAACCATGTCACGGACGAAATGTATGTCGATCTCAATATGTTTCGTCATCTGATGTTGTACCGGGTTGGCAGACAGATAAATGGCACTGACGTTATCACAGTAGACAAGGGTGGCAGATGATAAAGAAGAATGTAACTCACGAAGTAGATTACGAAGCCATGCGGTCTCTGCTACAACGTTAGCTACACCCCGATATTCAGCTTCAGCACTAGAGCGGGAGAGGGTATGCTGGCGCTTGGAGGACCAAGACAATAAGTTATCTCCCAGAAATACACAGTAACCAAAAGTAGACCGTCGTGTAAAGGGGCAACCGGTCCAGTCATCATATGTATAACCAACAAGTGAAGTAGTGGACGATGAGTATAAGTGTAGACCAAACTGTAAAGTTCCTTGAACGTATCGCAAGATACGTTTGAGAGCAGCGAAATGAGGTTCCTGTGGATCGTGCATATAAAGGCAAATTTGTTGTACTGCATAGGAAAGATCCGGACGAGTAAACATGAGATACTGAAGACCACCTGCAAGGCTGCGATACAAAGTAAGATCTTGTACTGGAACACCCTCTAGACCCAGTTTGGAATCCGTATCAACTGGAGTCTGAGAAGGGTTACAATTAACCATGTCAGTACGCTCAAAAAGCTGCATGGCATACTTCTTTTGAGACAAAAAGAATCCTGTAGAGTGACGAACAGAAGAAATACCAAGAAAGTAATTAAGATTCCCAAGGTCAGTCATGTCAAACTCACTGTGTAATGAAGTAATAATCTACTGGAATAGAGCAGTAGATCAGTAGATGAGGCTGTAAGGATGATGTCATCCATATATATAAGCAAATAAGCAACCTCAGAACCCTGTCTATAAATAAATAAAGAAGAATCACATCGACTTTGGTAAAATCCAACCCGTGTGGCATAACCTGCAAACCATTGAAACCAAGCACGAGGTGCTTGTTTCAGACCATATAGAGATCTCTGTAAAAGACAAACATGGTGAGGGTACCGAGAATCAACAAAACCAGGTGGCTGATCATGTAGATAGTCTCAGATAAAGCACCATTAACAAAAGCGTTCTTAACGTCAAGCTGATGGATAGGCCACTTGCGAGATACGGCAAGACTAAGGATAGTGCAAATAGTAGCCGGTTTAACAACTGGACTAAATGTCTCATCAAAATCAATACCAAGTTGCTGACTACTTCCATTGGCAACCATACGAGCCTTATTTCGGCTCAAAGTTCCGTCAGCATGAAACTTATGTTTAAATAACCACATGGAGCGGACCATATTAACACCGGAGGGCCTCGGTACAAGAATCCAAGTACCATTTTTAACTAACGCATTATACTCATCATACATAGCATTACGCCAGAGAGGGTCTTTTAAAGCAAGAGAGGGAGATTTAGGTATAGGAGAGATAGTAGACATATGTAAAGACAGACGTTCGACGGGTTTGACAATGTCCGATTGAAACCTAGTGACCATGCGGTGAGTTTGTAATGGTTCGGTGGTGAAATTGGTGGTAGTCGAAATGGTGTTGGTTGGGGGTTCTATGGTGTCGAATTGATGGGGGTAATCATTATTGTTTGAGGGTTGAGTGGTGTTTTTTGGTTGTTGGGCCGAGTTTAAGGGGTTGTGATGGGGGTTGTTGTGTTGTTGGGGTTGGGCTGGAATGATAGGTGTAGTTGGTTCGTTGGTGTGGTGGGCTACGGTGTGTTGAGAAGGGTGTTCATTTGAGATGTGAGTGGTAGGAGTGTGGGTTGTGGGATTTGTTAGGGTATGGTTAAGGAAAGGAGAGGGTGCGTTGTCTAAAAAGGTGTATGAAGGTGGTGATGTTGGGGTCATTGATCGATATGGAAATTGGGTTTCATCAAAAGTGGCGTGTCTAGAGAGGATGATTTTGTTGGTTTTAAGTAGGGATGAGCACGGCACCGGTCCCGTATCGATCCCGCATCGAATTAGTGGTACCGATTTTTCCCGAGCATAAGTTAGTGGTACCGCACCGCATCGAACGGGATTCGGATACCGGTACGGTGCCGGAATCGAGTTTTCCCGCCTTTTTCGAATTTCCGATTTGGTACCGTTCGCATCGAATTCGTGGTCCCGATTTTTTCACCTTATTTCGTAGTCCCGATACCATACCGTATTTCAAGAATTGGTACCGTTTGATGCGGTACCGTACTGATACGATGCACGGTTCCGGGATTCGGTTCGAAATGCTCATCCCTAGTTTTAAGGTTGAGACAGCGAAAACCACAGTGATATGCCGGGTAGCCCAAGAAGATACACGGGGTTTCTCGTGGTGCTAGTTTGTGGGGAGATTGAAGATGTGGATAACAAAGGCACCCGAATATGCTTAAACGTGAATAGTCGGGTTCTTTGTGGAAAATTTTGGTGTATGGGATTTCATTGTTAATTGCGGAAGATGGTAGTGTTGGAAAATTTAGTGCACTTGTGGGATTAGTTCACACCTTGTAATGGGTTAGGAGAGTGCGAGTGTACACCCATAAGGTCCATGAACACCGACTCTTATAGTGGTTTGTATTGGTAGTCTTGGTGAAGGTACCGCTTGGTGAAAGTCTTGCTTGTGGAAAGTACCGCTTGTGGTTTCCACGATAAGCGATGTTTCCAGCGATAGGCGATGTTTCCACCGAAGTGGTGTATCCACCGATAGTGCTATGAAAATCTTGATAAGCGGTGTTTCCATCGATAGGTTGTACTTCCACCGCAAGTGAAAGTACCGCTAGTGGAAAGTATTGCTTATGGAAAAATCTTGCTAAATGGCGATTACAACTTCTTTATGAAAAATTTGATTGCGTGCCAAACGGTCAAGCTAAATCACTCAAGCTCGCCACTTGTGAATGGCGGACCGTAATAAGCTTAAACCGCCTAAGCACGAATGCAATGAAGATCCGAGGAGTATAGTGTTTCCCGTGTCGTTATGTCCCAAATGAGCTATGCAATGGATTATCAAACGTAAAGTGATCGAGAAATTTGAGCAGAAAAAGGATTGTTGATTATTATAACTACGTAAAAAGGACATAAACTACAAGGGCTTAAAGGCAAATTAAAGGAAATTAAAAGATAAAAATATTAAATAAACGCTATCACTATTTTAAAATTGATGAATGTTTAAAACTTAAAACTTACGTTTAAATAAAAATTACGTAAAGCGTACAAAATAAAAAGTGAAATCTAAGAAATAAAAGTCCTAAAAATATGAAAATACATTTTACAAACCTAATGATAAAAGAAAATTTATAGAAAAGAAAATTATTTTTAAAACTATTTATCTAATTATTATTAATTAAAAACTAATTTTAACTATTAAATATTAATCTAAAATACAAGAAATTAGGAAATAAAGCTAGAAAAATAAAATTATGACTTAGAAAAATCTAAAATATTATAAAAGTTATTTTAAAAATGAAAATATATTTTTTAGACTTTTTAAATATTTATTATTAATTAAAAACTAATTTAAACTAATCAAAATTAAGAAAAATAACAAATGAACAGTAAAAATTATGAAACTTTACAGGAAAATCTAAAATATTATTCTAATCATGGAAAAAATATAAAAGTTAGATAAGCCTACTAATAAGTGAATTGGACAAATAAGCGGTTTGAATAAGCACTTGAAATAAGCTAAAAGCTAACTATAAGCTACCATAAGCTACTAAAGCCTAAATCTAACCTAAAACGAGCTAATGCAACTGATTGGGAAGTAAAAGCACAAGCTACGGAAAAAAAACTTGCGACCGATTTTAATAACTATATGCCAAACTACTCTAAGGCCCTACTTTAAGCACTAATTAAGCTAGCTAGAAAAATTCCTAAAAATAAACTAAAATGGCCATGATGTTCACAACCAACCAAAGATCTTGTATCCCAAATTTGAGCTCAAATGGACTTATAATAAATCCGTGAAAATTCCACAAAGTTTGGCAAAAATCACGTTGCAAAAACAATAACCAAAACCCTTATCGGGTTTTAAGCACAAATAAGTCAGAAACAGAATAAGCAATCGTTAAGCACTTTTAACAACTCAAACATAAGTGAATGAGACTAAAATAAGCTAAAGTGGCAAAATTACACTAAAAAGAAAGAAACTAAGCACTTTAAATAGTAAAGAACTAAGTGGATTTTTATAGCTAAGACCGAAAATGAGCAATCCAAAAGTTCCAATAAGCATTGAAAGGATGTAAATAAGCTAAATCTAAACTAGCCTAACATAAGTTAACTAATAAACACCTAAGGAACTCATAAGCAATAGTTAAACACTACAAAGCTAAAAAAGGTAAAAAACAGTCGCATGATGTCTGCTGCTATGGGGATGTAATGTAGAAAAGCAATTTGTTGTGGGTGTTTTCAAGGGCACTTAATCGCCACCAAATAAGCTCTAAAGTCACACATAAGCTAACACAGATTATACTAGCTCTCTGATTAATTGTAAAACCAAAATCAAAGCACAAACCTAACTATAACTCTAAAAGCTAAGCTAAACAAAAGGGCTTACTGGGTCATTTGTTTGGTGAGAAACAACCCAAGGTGGCTGTTTGAGCTAATTTATAAGCTACTAAATCTAATTCTAATTCTCAGGGAACTAAACATGCAAACTAAGGATGGAGGGTACCTAAAAACTACTGGGGACCTAAATATAAGTTTAGGGCGCTTATAAATAAGCTAGAACAGTGGATATAGGACGTATGGGATGAACCGAAACCAAGAAAATGGCCAAATGCGGATTTTTAGTGCAAATTTTAAGCTAAATAAACTTAACCTACATGCAAATAAACTATCTATATGTTGAAATGGGTATGTGAGGTTGCAAGAAAACGAACTTTGCAAATTTTGGACATGAAATAAAGTTGTAAAAAGAGGTATGAACAATGACTATATTCTTTATTTTGGTGTGACCGGGTTTTTTTTTTTTTTTTTTTTTTTTTTGAGTCTTCAAACTTTGTAAAACTTAGTAAAAAGGTTAAGTCATTATAAAACTAACTAAAGATTTGAAAAGAAAGTTGACTACACAAGTCAAAATGGGTAAAATCGCTTTTAGACCTCAAAATAAGCTAGA
Organism: Chrysanthemum lavandulifolium; assembly: GCA_022545495.1. Classification (NCBI taxonomy): domain Eukaryota; kingdom Viridiplantae; phylum Streptophyta; class Magnoliopsida; order Asterales; family Asteraceae; genus Chrysanthemum; species Chrysanthemum lavandulifolium. The sequence goes on from CM040242.1 coordinate 60,122,229, forward strand.
ACCAAACACCCCTTTATGGGAGCTAAACTTGTAAAACCGATTGATTTTTTTTTTTTTTTTTTTTTTTTGTAAAGCTACTTGGATTTTCTTTTGTGAAACCGATTTGCAACTTAAAAGAGACTTTAGAACAAATGATTAATGATAATAAGCAAATAAGCACAAAAGTGCTTATTTGCATATAAGCGTAAAATAAGATAGGCAAGTGAAAAGAACTTTTTCATTAATAAAAGTAAAACATTACATTAAATTTAGACTACGAAAACAAGATTAAAGCTACTAAAATCCTAGGTGCCTCATACATGTGGCTACAACATCTTATTTATACTAAAAGTAAATGGGTCTTCAATCTCTTCTTCTCTTTCCTCGTGTCTTTGGTTGTGAGATAAAACGTCTTGAAATGGGAAAGTGATTGAGTGAGTGGGTTTCGTGTGACAGAGAGCGACAAGGAGGTTGAGTGTGCAGGTGGTGGAAGAAAAGTGGAGGTATGGGAGGTATGTTTTTTATGTTTGTGTCTCTGGTTCGTTGGGTGGGAAAAAGAAAAGAAGGAAGAAAGACAGTGGTTAAACATTGACTGGGATAGGGTTGGTTGACCGGGTATATTATTAGGGTAGACGGGTTGGGCTTGTATTGGGTTTGGTTATGTTATTGGATTTGGATTAGGATTAGATTTGGATAAAATGTGTAGTTAAAGGACCAAATGTGTACAATTCGAATTTCCATGGACCAAACTGTAACTTCTGAAAATGTAGCCCAAGGTTTGGTCTTGCCAATCTCAAATAATATAAGGACCATATTTGCCATCTTTGAAAATTCCAAGGACTAATCATGACATTTTTCAAACTTTAAGGACCTTTTCTGCCATTTGACCAAAGATTCATTCAAGGACCATTTTTGACAATTTAAAATATTTCAGGGACCTTGGATGATAAAATTCCACATTTTGATTTACTAGGGACTGTTTTTGACAACTTTTGAAATTTGGGAACTAAAGCGCCAATTTTGCAAACTTGAATCATTTTCATCCGATTTTGATATTTTGCATTTAAAACACATAAAACACCGATTTGTGATATTTTTATCATTTTGATGCATTTTGAGTGTTTTCGGATGATTTTGCGATCTAGATAGTACAAAATGATGAGTATTTAGACACTCATCAATCCCCACACTAAGATATTGCTAGTCTCTAGCAATCTTTTGAAAAACAAAATGGTTTTGAAACTCTTTACCAAAAGCCATTACTCGGAGTAGCCAAATGTTTCGAGTTCAAGTAAGAACCATGGTACATCGATAACCATGTGATTTTGAGCAAACCACCGACTTTCAACGGATTTGATTTTGTCTTTACCGAAGCCGTTTGCTCGGACTAGCCAACTCTTAGATAAATTATCGAGATTATCTTTGGTGAGTGATTACCAATTATGGTTTTTCCAACGCCTTTACCACAAGCCATAAACTTTCGGGCTAGCCAACTCTTCACTTTTTAGGATATGGTGGTGAATACCATACAATTTTGGGCAAATTGCAAGTCGTCAACGGATTTGAGATATCTTTACCAAGAGCCGTTTGCTCTGGATTAGCCAATCCTTTTGTTTATTAGACAAGGCGGATCGATAACTAAATGAGTAAGTGTAGAACACTTACTCCAAAAAAAAAAAATTGGCCAAAACGGGAATTAGGCGGTATAATTACATGATAAAATTCGTGAGAATTCCCCACACTTAGAAATGAATATTGCCCTCAATATTCAAAGTACCGCGGTTATGCGAAACAAAGAACGTAAAAGGAAATACTACTACCATTATTTAGAAAGAAGATTTTTTTTTTTTTTTTTTTTTTTTTAGAAACTTATATATATATATAACATGTGGGCAATTCCCCACACTAGGTGGAACACATGGGTGAAAACCCATGTTTAGCTATGTTTTTGATTACCGAGTCGCTAGCTTGACTCGACCCCAATTCATTGGTTCATGGGAAGCAAAGTGGAAGAAACAATCTCCATCGGACTTTCATTCAAGATGTTTGGATAAACATTGAAGTACGTGAAAGTTCCACACCGATGAGATATACATAGAACCGCTCAAGATAATGGTACATGAAAATGCCGGGATCAAAGATAATGTCTTCATTCCGAAGGAGTGAAGAGCAGGAGAAGTGACGAATATATGAAGAAAAGAAAGAAAATCATGATAGAAATCATGATTAACTCTTCTTCCTCAATAGGAGAATTCATAGTTTCATGAATCTCCTCGCTTAAGCTTGCTTGATCAAGACATATTATGGGAGTGTCTAGATCAAAGTAGAAATTATCATACTCCGTGGAGATATGATATGAGTGAGTTCATCCGAGAACTCCATGAAGGTGAATGAATCATATTCGAATTGATATGAGTGGGTTCACCGGTGAACTCCTCAAAAGTAAATGATTCATGATCGAGGAGAGAATTATGAGAATGAGAAGTGGTGCGCCACTAATCTTCTCTCCCATATTATTAAAACAGAGGCTTTCATTTCGGAATAGAATCATCGGAAGAATGTCACTATCCTTAATAGGGATAGGAGATGAAATAGGTTTCTCTTTGAAAGCCTCGATTTTAGAAATGAGAAGACCGACATTCAATAATGTTGCTCAAGAGCTTCATCTTTGATTTCGAGTGTCAATAACTTCATCATTCTCTTCTTCTAAGCTAACAAGCTCGGAAGGTGAATCTTCCACATAAATGATGTCTCCACAAGATAACGAATCATCATCGAATCGGAGAACATCTCAACATGATCCATTGGGAAGACAAGAGGAGGAGGGATATCACACATGATCAAGAATTCCTGTGACTCTCTTGGGATTGGGACAAGGTTCTCAACACTAGACTTTATGAATTCTTCCGATTCCTTTTCAGAACAAGTGTCGAGATGCTCGTCCCCATAATAAGAGAGTGAGTGTGAATCTCGGGTGTGATAGCGAGTTGTTTGAGATGGAATCTCAACTGCTGGGATATCAACCGACCGAGGAGTTGAGAAATATTATCTCTAAAGGATAAAACTCTCCTCGTCATCATCATATAGAGTTGCCTTGAGAAATTGGGAACGCCTTAGAGCCGCTTGCTCTAGGATTAATAATTCTTCCCTAGATTTGCGAGCCTCTCGTTCTTCTCGTTCTTGACCAGCAATTCTCCTATGGTCTTTTCACCACTCACTTGATTCTTAAAGTTTTGAATCATATCATCAAGTGTTTTCATTGTGGTTTCAAAATCTTGGGAGATTTCTTGAGATAACGGCTCGGTGGAGTTTGAACCGTATGGTCTTGTGGAGGTTGGAAATTGTCAAACAAGTAAGAGTCATGATTGTTACAAGGAACTGGGTTCCCTATTTGACAATCGAGTGAAATGGGGACCTCCACAGACTCACAACAAGAAACTGCTGAGTCTGGATAGGTGAATCATATGCATTTTGGTTATAACCAAAGTTCGAGCATCACCGGAAAACTGCTCATAGACAAACGTGTTTCGGATTGACACTCAAATCCTTGGTGAGGACCTCCACAAAATTCACAACAAGAATGTTGATTATATGAAGATATGTCGGTGTGGTGGGTAATTGGAAAATTTGAGGGTCGTTAAATGAGTTCGATTAGGATCATAATCAAATGAATTCCTTGAACCACAAAACAAACAACTCCGTTATGAATATCATTACCACATTGTACACACGTACACCAACGATGTGGTGAACCATAAAGAGGCTCACCACAACCGACACAAGGAATAAACGATTGTATTTGAAAGTCATGATAAGGAATCGGTTTATTCAAAGAATCAACAAAACCAACATGGTGATCCGAATGACTATCAAGTCTCAAGAACATTCGAAAAATCGGAGGTGGGACAAGTGGTGTGCTCGAGAGCTAGCAATTTCCACCACTTCCGTTATGGTCTCTGGTTTTGGTTCTTGAGAAACGTGAAGATTAGGCAAGTCATTCTTGCTAGTCACCGTGTTTGAACGGATCATCGTAATCAATTCTAATTCTCGACCTTTTTCATCGGCTTGAATTTGTTCGATTAGATTACGGGCTCTATCTTCAAAGAAAGTGTCATCGTAATCCTCGGTGGGTGCTTGGGGTAGCTCCGACGTTTGAACCGGTTTGTCAAGATTAGAATGTATTTCGGGTTGTGGTGGGTGGTCGAAATAACTTTGAAAAGAATTTTGATGGATAATTCGCACAATTGCAAAATTCGCTGAACTAGGCCCTCCACACCGCTCACACACATTTGTGACGATGATGTTGACGATTGTCGACATAAGAATTAAACATATAGAGGATTAAAGAAATAGAATTAAGCGGTTTTGAGGTTAAAGAAGAGTAGAATCAAACAGTGCGAGGGGTAAGAGAAATAGAATTATACGGATAAGAGGAATGAGAAGAGTATTTTGTATTTTTGGATAAGAAAATATAAACATATCTGAGATGGATGGTATGAACAAATGAGTGAGTATTCAAACAACTAACTGCTAAACGTAAGACAATTAGCACGACTCCGGCAATGGCGTAAAAATTTGATTGCGTGCCAAACAGTCAAGCTAAATCACTCAAGCTCGCCACTTGTGAATGGCGGACCGTAATAAGCTTAAAGCGCCTACATACGAATGCAATGAAGATCTGAGGAGTATAGTGTTTCCCCGGGTCGTTATGTCCCAGCGAGCTATGCAATGGATTATCAAACGTAAAGTGATCGAGAAATTTGAACAGAAAAAGGATTGTTGATTATTATAACTACAGAAAAAGGACATAAACTACAAGGGCTTAAAGGCAAATTAAAGGAAATTAAAAAGATAAAAAATATTAAATAAACGCTATCACTATTTTAAAATTGATGAACGTTTAAAACTTAAAACTTACGTTTAAATAAAAATTACGTAAACGTACAAAATAAAAAGTGAAATCTAAGAAATAAAAGTCCTAAAATATGAAAATACATTTTACAAACCTAATGATAAAAGAAAATTTATAGAAAAAGAAAATTATTTTAAAACTATTTATCTAATTATTATTAATTAAAACTAATTTTAACTATTAAATATTAATCTAAAATACAAGAAATTAGGAAATAAAGCTAGAAAAATAAAATTATGACTTAGAAAAATCTAAAATATTATAAAAGTTATTTTAAAATGAAAATATATTTTTAGACTTTTAAATAATTATTATTAATTAAAACTAATTTAAACTAATCAAAATTAAGAAAAATAACAAATGAACAGTAAAAATTATGAAACTTTAAAGGAAAATCTAAAATATTATTCTAATCATGGGAAAAATATAAAAGTTAGATAAGCCTACTAATAAGTGAATTGGACAAATAAGCGGTTTGAATAAGCACTTGAAATAAGCTAAAAGCTAACTATAAGCTACCATAAGCTACTAAAGCCTAAATCTAACCTAAAACGAGCTAATGCAACTGATTGGGAAGTAAAAGCACAAGCTACGAAAAAAAACTTGCGACAGTTTTAATAACTATATGCCAAACTACTCTAAGGCCCTACTTTAAGCACTAATTAAGCTAGCTAGAAAATTCCTAAAATAAACTAAAATGGCCATGATGTTCACAACCAACCAAAGATCTTGTATCCCAAATTTGAGCTCAAATGGACTTATAATAAATCCGTGAAAATTCCACAAAGTTTGGCAAAATCACGTTGCAAAAACAATAACCAAAAACCCTTATCGGTTTTAAGCACAAATAAGTCAGAGAAACAGAATAAGCAATCGTTAAGCACTTTTAACAACTCAAACATAAGTGAATGAGACTAAAATAAGCTAAAGTGGCAAAATTACACTAAAAAGAAAGAAACTAAGCACTTTAAATAGTAAGCCGAACTAAGTGGATTTTTATAGCTAAGACTGAAAATGAGCAATCCAAAAGTTACAATAAGCATTGAAAGGACTGTAAATAAGCTAAATCTAAACTAGCCTAACATAAGTTAACTAATAAACACGTAAGGGAACCTGTTAAGCAATAGTTAAACACTACAAAGCTAAAAAAGGTAAAAAGCAGTCGCTACAAAGGTTCTGCTGCTATGGGATGTAATGAAAAAAATTTGTTGTGGGTGTTTTCAAGGGCACTTAATCGCCACCAAATAAGCTCTAAAGTCACACATAAGCTAACACAGATTATACTAGCTCTACAGATTAATTGTAAAACCAAAATCAAAGCACAAACCTAACTATAACTCTAAAAGCTAAGCTAAACAAAAGGGCTTACGGGTTTGTTTGACGGTGAGAAACAACCCAAGGTGGTATTTTGAGCTAATTTATAAGCTACTAAATCTAATTCTAATTCTCTGGGAACTAAACATGCAAACTAAGGATGGAGGGTACCTAAAAACTACTTGGGACCTAAATATAAGTTTAGGGGCTTATAAATAAGCTAGGAGCAGTGGATATAGGACGATGGGATGAACCGAAACCAAGAAAATGGCCAAATGCGGATTTTAGTGCAAATTTTAAGCTAAATAAACTTAACCTACATGCAAATAAACTATCTATATGTTGAAATGGGTATGTGAGGTTGCAAGAAAACGAACTTTGCAAATTTTGGACATGAAATAAGTCGTAAAAAGAGTCATGAACAACAGACTATAAATTCTTATTTTGGTGTGTGAGACTGGATTTTTTTTTTTTTTTTTTTTTTTTTTTTTTTTTTGAGTCTTCAAACTTTGTAAAACTTAGTAAAAAGGTTAAGTCATTATAAAACTAACTAAAGATTTGAAAAGAAAGTTGACTACACAAGTCAAAATGGGTAAAATCGCTTTTAGACCTCAAAATAAGCTAGAACCAAACACCCTTTATGGGAGCTAAACTTGTAAAGCGATTGATTTTTTTTTTTTTTTGTAAAAGCTACTTGGATTTTCTTTTGTGAAACCGATTTGCAACTTAAAAGAGACTTTAGAACAAATGATTAATGATAATAAGCAAATAAGCACAAAAGTGCTTATTTGCATATAAGCGTAAAATAAGATAGGCAAGTGAAAAGAACTTTTTTCATTAATAAAAGTAAAACATTACATTAAATTTAGACTACGAAAACAAGATTAAAGCTACTAAAATCCTAGGTGCCTCATACATGTGGCTACAACATCTTATTTATACTAAAAGTAAAATGGGTCTTCAATCTCTTCTTCTTTCCTCGTGTCTTTTCTTTGTGAGATAAAACGTCGAAATGGGAAAGTGATTGAGTGAGTGGGTTTCGTGTGTGAGAGCGACAAGGAGGTTGAGTGTGCGGTGGTGGAAGAAAAGTGGAGGTATGGGAGGTATGTTTTTTTATGTTTGTGTCTACGGTTCGTTGGGTGGGAAAAAGAAAAGAAGGAAGAAAGACGGTGGTTAAACATTGGTCGGATAGGGTTGGTTGACCGGGTATATTATTAGGGTAGACAGGTTGGGCTTGTATTGGGTTTGGTTATGTTATTGGATTTGGATTAGGATTAGATTTGGATAAAATGTGTAGTTAAAGGACCAAATGTGTACAATTCAATTTCCATGGACCAAAGCAGTAACCTCAAAATGTAGCCCAAGGTTTGGTCTTGCCAATCTCAAATAATATAAGGACCATATTTGCCATCTTTGAAAATTCCAAGGACTAATCATGACATTTTCAAACTTTAAGGACCTTTTCTGCCATTTGACCAAAGATTCATTCAAGGACCATTTTTGACAATTTAAAATATTTCAGGGACCTTGGATGATAAAATTCCACATTTTGATTTACTAGGGACTGTTTTTGACAACTTTTGAAATTTGGGGAACTAAAGCGCCAATTTTGGAAACTTGAATCATTTTCATCCGATTTTGATATTTTGCATTTAAAACACATAAAACAACGATTTGTGATATTTTTATCATTTTGATGCATTTTGAGTGTTTTCGGATGATTTTGCAGTCTAGATAGTACAAAAATGATGAGTATTTAGACACTCATCAACCACATTTAATTGGTCATGTAACCACTAACGGCTATAATGGGGATAATTATGAGGCTATTAATAGGCCGATTAATACTCATAATTCCATGGGAATAGCTCAAGAGTAACCTCCTATATATAGGAGATCCGAACATGCATGAGAGATATCTAAAACGTAAACACTTATTAGCGAAAGGGTTATAGAATTGTGCCTAATTCTCTAGCGCATTTGGTCTTATCCCAGTAGATATTCGTGATACCCGGGCATTAGGGTCGAATAGTTTACTTTGGAAAGTGATCACACGATTCAAGTGATATCTGGTAACCACCAAGTGGTATCTGTTACTACTAACAGTTTGTTTGTTTCTGTTGAAGAGTTGCACATTTCACTGAATTGATTATTTTCACCCCGCTTTGGGACGAATAACCACCAACAATCAAAGTAAACTATTTTGTGATAATCAATGGCAGCTACTGCAATGAAACACATGCCTTCAAACTTTGCTAAGTTGGACAAGTTTGAAGGGGTGGACTTTAGGAGGTGGCGAAGAAGATGCACTTCTTGTTGTCAAGCATGAGTGTGGTCTATGTGCCGACTACTCCAATTCTCGATGATGGTGATGATGCTCTTGTGGAGCGGATCGGAAGGAGGAGCAAGTGGGAGAATGATGACTACATATGCAGAGGTCTTATTCAATGGTATGTCGATTCTTTGTTTGATATTTATCGAACTTTGAATCTTCAAAGAAGCGTAGGATTCCTTGGATGCCAAATATATGGTGAGGATGCATCAAGTAAGAAGTTCCTTGTTAGTAATTTCACAAATTACAAAATGACCGATTCAAGACCGGTTATGGAACAATACAATGAACTTCTTGGAATACTTGGAAGGTTTACACAACACCAAATGAACATGGATGAGGCTATCAAAGTCTCTTGTGTCATTGACAAACTCCTCCTTCATGGAAAGATTTCAAGCATACCTTGAAACATATGAAGGAGGAGTTAACTCTTGTTGAGTTGGGCGGTCATCCGCATATTGAGGAATCTCTCAAGGTGCGGGATAATGACAAGCCAAAGAGTGGCAATCTTCTTTGGACCATCTGTTGTCAATATGGTGGAGCATAACAACTCCACCGGTACAATGACAACAAAGGCAAACGCAAATTTCATGATAACACAAGGCGATCCTAACAAGAAGGCAACACCTACTTGTCGGAAATGTGGCAAGACCGGTCACATTAAAAGGACCGCAAGGGTGTTAAAGTTGGTGGTAAAGCCAATGGACCAGCACTAATGGTTCGGGAGTGGTGGTTCACCAACTCACCGAAAGGTCGAATTTGTTTAATAAGTCTTTTCGGATTTAATATATTACATATGTATCCGAATCTTTTATGTGCAGGATGATGATGTTGCGTGGTGGATTGACTCGTGCAACAGTTCATGTGTGCAAAGATAGAAGGCGGTTCAAGACTTATGAGTCACCGAATGATGGTTCTATTCTTCACATGGGAAATGAGTCAATGACCTTGGTGCATGGTCGTGGTTGTGTAGATCTTAGGTTTAGTTCAGAAAGATTGTAACTTTGTTTAATGTTATTCATGTTCACGATATAAGGAAAACTTGGTTTCAAGTAGTGTTTTGAATAATCATGGATATAAACAAGTTATTGAATCGATAAATTTGTGCTTTCTAAGCATGGTGTTTTATTGGTTTTGGTTATTTATGCAATCAAATGTTCGGGCTTAATGTTACCACCGATAGTGTTATTTGACTTTTGTGACCACATATGACCGAGACTAATTCTACCCTTTGGCATGCTAGACTTGGTCATGTTCACTATAAAAGAATGCAAGATATGTCTAGGGATGGTTTAATCAACGCTTTTGACATTGACAACGAAAAGTGTAAAACTTGCATGTTGACCAAGATAACCAAGAAACCCTTTCGAGGTGTTAGTCGTGAGACTAAGATCTTGGAGCTTATTCACAGTGACACTGTGTGATTTGCATGCCACTCCTTCTTTGGGGAATAAGAAGTACTTTGTGACATTTATTGATGATGCTTCTAGATTTTGTTATGTCTATACATTACATACCAAGGATGAAGCATTAGATAAATTCAAAGTGTTTAAAGCGAAGTTGAATTACAACTTGGGTCTTTAATCAAAAGATTAAGGATCGATAGGGAGGTGAGTACATGGATACTCGGTACTTTGATCTGTTAGAATAATCCATGAAACAATCGCCCTTATACTCCTCGGCAAAATGGTATTTCGAAAGGAAAAACAGGTCTTGAAGGAGATGGTTAATTCCATGTTGTCCTATTCGGGATGAGTCAAGGGTTACGGGTGAAGCTATGTTAATGACTTGCTATTTATTAAATAGGGTTCCAAACAAAAGGAACAAGGTTACCCCTTATGAACTCGGACTAAAAGGAAACCCAACTGAACTATCTCAAGGTTTGGGGTTGTAGAAATTGTAAGACTCTCGATCCAAAGCAAAGACTTTGGGTGAAAGAGGCATTGATCGCATCTTTGTTGGATATCTTGAGCATTCCAAGGCTTTTAGGTTCTATGCTATTGAACCTAATGAACATGTTTCGATTAACTCAATAATTGAATCAAGGATGCGAGACTTTGATGAGAATAGATTCTCATCGGTCCCTAGACCAAGTCGAGGATTCCTAATGGAACTCATGACTTTGGTGTATCGAGGTCCCCGATGATGAACCATCGGTGGTCCCCGATGAGGTTGTGGTTCGAACTTTGAACTCGTGCTCGGGAAGAGCAAAAGGGTCGAGGACTCCAAAGTCATTTGGACTCGAGTTTCAACTATACTTAGTTGAAGGTACTAGGATGAGGTCTCGGACCAATACTCCTATTGCTTCATTGTTGAGGATGACCCCAAAACATTTGAAGAAGCAATGAAGTCCCAGGACATTGCTTTCGGAAAGAAGCAATCAATGATGAGATGGATTCCATCATGGGCAACAACACTTGGGTGTTGGTTGATCTACCTCGGTTGCAAACCTCGGGTTGCAAATGGATTTTCAAAAGGAAAATGAAGGTAGATGGAACTATTGAAAAGTTCAAGGCTAGACTAGTCATTCGAGGGCTTTAAACAAAAGTCGGGAATAGACTATTTTGATACTTATGCCCCGTGGCTCGTATTAGTACCATAAGACTACCGATTGCTATGGCATCTATTCACAATCTGGTTATTCATCGATGGATGTGAAAACAGACTTTCTTGAATGGTGAATTGGAGGAGGAGGTTTATATGAACCAACCTTAGGGCTTCATCATGCGTGCAATGAAAACAAGGTGTGTAAACCGATTAAGTCTCTTTATGGACTTAAGCAGGCACCTAACAATGGCATCAAAAGTTTGATGAAGTGGTTTTGTCTAGTGGTTATGTTCTTAACCAAGTCGACAAATGTGTATATAGCAAATTTGATGAATCGGTAAAGGAGTCATCATTTGTCTATATGTTGATGACATGTTGATCTTTGGCGACCAAAATCGAGTTGACGACAAAGGAATTTTTGTCATCAAGGTTCTCCATGAAAGACATGGGGAGGCGATGTTATCCTTGGTATAAGGATTAAACATGAAAGTAATAAATTTCTATCTCGGTCTCATTATATTGAGAAGGTCTTGAGGAAATTCAATTACTTTGATTGTACTCCGATGAGTACACCTATGGATACTTATGAGGCGATGCCTAATCATGGCAAGGTCAGTATCTCAACTTGAGTATTCTAGGGTAATTGGTGCTGATGTATGCCATGACTTGTACAAGACACGATATTGGTTTTGCGGTGGGAAAATTGAGCGGTATACTAGTAATCCTAGTGCTCATCAACGCAAGCAGTTCAAAGTCATGAAGTATTTGAAGAGAACTATGGATTATAGTCTCATATACTAGTTACCCATCGATGTTGGAAGGTTACATCGATGCAAGTTGGATCGAGAATAATCGAAGACAATTCGTCTACCGGTGGTGGGTATTCCTACTTGGTGGAGGTGCAATTTCTTGGGCATCCAAGAAGCAAACTTGCATCACCAGTTCAACAATGGAATATGAATTTGTGGCTCTAGCATTACTGGTAAAGAAGTGAATGGTTGAAAAACTTGCTTCTTGAGATTCCATTGTGGCCTAAACCTATAGCACCTATTTCTATCCGGTGTGATAGTGCGGCTACATTGGCTAAGGCTTATAGCCGGATGTACAATGGTAAGTCTAGACACTTAGGTGTCGGGCATAGCATGATTCGTGAGCTTATCATGAATGGGGTGGATAGAGTTTGTGAGATCTCAGCGAACTTAGGCGATCACTTGACGAAGGGTGCAGCTAGAGACTTGGTTATAAAGTCGCTAAAGGGATGGGTTTAAGTCCAACTTAGTCTTTGAATGCTAGGACACCCAACTCCTCACGAGGAAACTTAGGAGCTGAGTTCAATGTGGAAAGTGAACATTCGATGGGTGGAGCACATGTTTTATTTACATCCCAAGGTTGTGCTCGGAACTCTGTGAAAGGAGGATGAAGTCTTTACTTCTTAATGGTTAATTTTCTTTGAAAAAGTGCTTGGCGGGAGCATGACTAAAGAGGAACCACCTATGTAAATGTTGAAGTTTTGCCGCTTGTGAAGCTTTGGACTTTTAGCTTTTACAACATTTATGAATTTGGATATGGACACATGGCTTGTATAGTGTCGGGAGTCATTAAGTGTTTGAAAACTTGTGTGTAGTTATCTTGGTATTCAAATGGGTTGAAGGGTTCAATTCTTAGAACACCACGATTCTCGAATATTTGAGCGTGTAATTACTAAGATGGAAATTCAATCCTCGGGACATTTTCATTTATGCACATGTTTTTATTGATGTTTATTTTTCATGCAAAGGAAGTGAACTAAATTTGGGGAGGATTGTTGGAAAATTTAGTGCACTTGTGGGATTAGTTCACACCTTGTAATGGGTTGGGAGGTACGGAGTGTACACCCATAAGGTCCATGAACTCCCGACTCTTATAGTGGTTTGTATTGGTAGTCTTGGTGAAGGTCTTGCTTGGTGAAAGTCTTGCTTGTGGAAAGTCTTGCTTGTGGTTTCCATCGATAGCGATGTTTCCACCGATAAGCGATGTTTCCACCGAAGTGGTGTATCCACCGATAGTGCTATGAAATCTTGATAAGCGGTGTTTCCATCGATAGGTTGTACTTCCACGCAAGTGAAATCTTGCTAGTGGAAAGTATCGCTTATGGAAAATCTTGCTAAATGGCGATTACAACTTCTTTATGACCACATTTAATTGGTCATGTAACCACTAACGGCTATAATAGGGATAATTATGAGGCTATTAATGGGCCGATTAATACTCATAATTCCATGGGAATAGCTCAAGAGTAACCTCCTATATATAGGAGATCTGAACATGCATGAGAGATATACATAAAACGTAAACACTTATTAGCGAAAGGGTTATAGAATTGTGCCTAATTCTCTAACTGCATTTGGTCTTATCCCAAGTAGATATTCGTGATACCCAGGCATTAGGGTCGAATAGTTTACTTTGGAAAGTGATCACACGATTCCAAGTGGTATCTGTTACTACTAACAGTTTGTTTGTTTCTGCTGAAGAGTTGCACATTTCTGCTGAATTGGTTATCTTCACCCTGCTTTGGGACGAATAACCACCAACAGGTAGAAGGTTAAGTAGATAGGCGGCCATATGGAGGGCTTCGACCTAAAAGGTAGGTGGTAGATGAGCTTGGAAAAGGAGTGTACGAATGACGTTATTTATTGTGCGAATCATGCGTTCCGCCTTGCCATTTTGTTGGGATGTTTTGGGGCAAGAAAATCTAAATTGAATGCCATGTTTAGAAAAAAGTGTGTGTAGTTGGTTGTTGTCAAACTCACATGAATGATCACATTGGAAGCTTTTAATTTCACATTTAAATTGATTTTTAACAAAAGTGCGAAAATGAAAAAAATTATCGAACATGTCAGATTTAGAGCGAAGAGGATAAATCCACAAGTAGTGAGAGAAATGATCGAGAAAAATAACGTAATATTTGAAACCACTAGAACTTACAATTGGAGAGGTCCACAAATCAAAGTGAATAATATCAAAACAATGTTCAACAATAGAATTTGAACTAAAGAAAGGAAGCTTCACATGTTTGCCAAGTTGACAAGCATGACAAACATGTGGAGACTTTTTTTTATTACATGAAATGAAATTACGAGAAACAAGAGACCGCAACACTTCTTCACCAAGATGGCCTAGGCGTTGGTGCCACGTAGAAGAACTTGTGGAAACAAAGGCAGTAGGGATAGTTGACGGTTTGATGACTGGATAGAGATCACCCGAAGTGTCACATCGGAGGAGGATATGGTGAGTCAAGAAATCCTTCACAAAAAAACCAAAAGCGTCAAATTCAATGGTGCAAATATTATCCCTAGTAAACCGACGAACATAAATAAGATTTTAATGATATTAGGAGTGACAAGAACTTTATGAAGGTGTAGAGGGCGATGAATGGAGGGAATAATGCTATGTCCAGTATTGGAGATAGGAATGGAATTACCATCACCAACGTGTACAAATGGGAACAAACGTTTATTAAAAATGGTACTTAAATTACTTGCATTAGAATTTAAATGAGAGGAGGCACCTGTATCCATGTTCTATGTCAGATCCTGCAAGGTCACAGTGCTTAAAGTACTAGGGAGAGTAGTCGGCTGAGACTGATATAGACCAGGTGCTGGCCCCGAGAGTGCTACTATTGGGTTGTTGATACTGGACCGACTGATTAGGTGGCTGTTGTTGTTGTGGAATTTGGGTTGGGTACATATATTGGGCCGGTGCAGATTGGTGGTAAAGGAGTGGCGTGGCATAGGCCTGGGGTGTGTGTTGTTGGGCTAATCTTGTTGGGTAATGGGCCTGTAAGTTGGGTTGATGTATACGAGTAATATTAGATGGAACCCACGACAAGTTATTTTGGCCAAACTGATATTGTAGTTGTGAAGCACCAAACCTTGTGTTATGAGTACTCGCTGTTGAGTTTTTGGTTTGTAAACCCACTCGGTTACAGTAATCATGTACGAACTTACATCGATCACCAAACTTGCATGTTCCCTTATTAAAGTGATTACATAATTGAGAGAGATTGTAAGATTTATTTGAGGGAGTAGGGGGTACCTTTGGGTTGAGACGAGTGGTTAGCCATAAGAACAGTAGGTGCGGAAGAAGTACTATCAAGAGTGCTCGATGATCTGGTTTGTTCATTTAGCGTGGATTCCTCTAGGAGTAGCATGTTACGTGCCATTTCAAAAGATGGAAGAGGCTCACTGTGACGGATAATCTTAACAATAGTGGCAAAACGAGCATCAAGACCGTTAACCGCATAGATAACCATATTCTTTTCACTTACCACCGAACCTAGGTTTTTAAGCCTATCCGCCATTGCCTTGATTTTGGTGCAATATTTGTTAATAGATAACGACCCGATCTTGATAGAACGTAGTTCATTGTCTAGGTTAATTGCCCTAGCGTCCTTCTTATCGTGAAAAAGGTTTTCGAGATGGTCCCATAAGTCCTTTGCGTAACCGGGTGTGGAAATGACTTGTTCTTGAATAGAATCACAAAGGGATCCTAAGATCCACATTTTGATGAGATCATCAAGTTTACACCATTCTAGGTCGGGAGCGCTAGTGGTTGCCTTTTCTTCTATGTGAGATTTTAGTCCAAGACTTCCAAGGTGAATTTTGAAGAAAGAACTCCAAGAATTGAAGTTGTGTTTTTCAAGGTTTAGTTTAACGGGGACTTTGTTGGTTATGCTAAACCGAATGAGTTTGTTGGCATTGGTGGGTGGAGTGGAAGGGCTAATGTCGTCTCCAGCAGCCATGGGTGCCGATTTGGAGGTATACTGTTGTGTAAGATACGGCAGAAAATTAGGGTGAGAGGGGGAGATCCGAATGATGAGGAGAGAAAGTTAATGGCTTGATACCATATTGAAAGATTAATATTCCTTGCCTTTTCATTAATCAATCAACCGAATATATAATACATCAATGATCCTCTATAATCGCTAATGGGCTTAGGCCTATACAAAATACAATAAGGCATATTACACAATATGGAAAGGATACATGACAACGATGAAACATGCGCCTACAACTATACAAAATATCATCTAATAAAATTAACCTTCGGTGGATGATGACTTTTTGGGTTTGGGGCTCAAACCAAGGCGTAATATTTCTACCCCAGCCCGACCGAAATATACATAATCTATGTACATTTAGTTATGTATATTAGTATTCGTAAACGTTTTTATATATAATCGGTAAGGGTAAGCCGGTGACTTAAACATTCTTGTCACAAGACAATATTTAGAAGGCAATATTGAGTTTATTCTTCGATCAACGAACTCAACAACACGCTAAATAGAGTATTCACAAAGATGTGAAATGGTGACTATATTTGCAAACTTGCTGATACGTGTACAACACGCGTTCGGGGTCAAAGGAACTTCGTTTTCCTTGAGCAAGTTTTTTAACACCCTAGGCAGTGAACCTAATCGTTGTAGTGTAGTATTATGGTAAGCCTCGGGTATTGATATCGTTCTCTAGGGAATAGGAATGCTAGTGAGAAGTTACTACGCTAAGGTCAATGAGGAAGATTATTTTTATCTTTTATATTTTTAGAAAATTGAAATGTACGAATTTCGGGGTATTGGATTTGGGGGGTTGGTATTTCTACCGATTACTCTACTATTCTAATTATCTAATTAACTAAGCTAAGGGGTAGTCTATGTCTAATTGAAGTGTGCTCGTATGATGATTAAAGATGTGTTTACCTAGATACTATTACTCCCTAGTTATCTCCTATTGATGGTTGAATTGTCACGTCCTTATTCTTAATGCGTTCTGACTTCTAAGGTCGTAGGGTATGTTTTTTTCCCTAACTCTTTGAGACTACCTTAAGGTTATTGCGTACGAAATCTCTATGATTCATAAACTAACTCTAAGGTTATCTTTGGATGTTTAGCCTACAATAACTCTAGGTGATTATAAACTAATGTTCACAAAGATTACTCAAGTATTAAAAACACAACGAATGACCTATCGCAATCCTAGGTCAATTACAATTGAGATAAGAGACAACCAATCAATATTCAATACCTAGGTTTCATAGATCTAAGCAAACACACAAGTAAATTAGCCGGACATGGAAAACATGCAAGCATACACACATACAATTGAAGACATAATTGAATCAATGAAGTAAATTACTTATCTTGTTGTAAAATAGGGTATGAGAACCCTAAGATACTGCCCAAGATAGCCAAAATTCGGTTTTAGGTTTAACTCTACAAAACTACCTCTCTAAAAGTCTGAAAATTCGAATTCTATATATAGAGTTACAACATGCGACGGTGTCACTCTTTAAATGTGACGCCGTCGTATCGCCGCCATTAGGGTTTCGTCTTGACCACGTCATCCTTTTGACGGCGTCACCTTATGGTTGTGACGCCGTCGGCTTCAGCCTTTGACGCCGTCCGGATCTGAATCTAGGTCGTCTGAGTTGTGACGCCCTACTCTTTAAAACCGACGCGTCGGTACAAAATAGCAATTTCGCCATCGAGCCGTCACAAAATTGGAGCACGCTGCGATGGCGCCGCCTTCTAACTCGACGTCACCTTCTATTCCAAAGACTTGAGTGTCTTGATCTTGACTTGGCAATTTTCTTCATATATTCACGCCTTTTCGTCCGAATAAGTGTCATTCCAGCAATTTGCCTTCAGGAGACCTAAAAAGTGAAAAAGGAACAAAATTAAGCAGTAACGGATATAAAAGTGGTCGATTAAGGGCTTAGATGACCCCTCAAAAGTGTACCTTTTAAATCCTTATCACTTTCATCTCAAACCAACTAAGCTAAGTATATGATGATTGGTCAAAAAGTTGCAGCCTGCGGAGATTAACTTGGGTCCCTGCCAAAGAAATCTTAGCCCGCGCGATTAGGTTACCCTCTTAGGATTTGTATATTAAATTGAATTTATATATCGACATGTAATAGTTATTATTGGGATTTTATAATCAAGTTAACCAAGTAACGCAACGAGTACGCAGCGGAATATGCATCTAGTTTATGCAATTAGGTTAACACGTAAATAATAAACAATAATAAATAAAAGGTAAATAGAAAACTAACCCTCGATGTCAACTGAACGCTATAACACGAACAAGAAACTAAGTATCTAAATTAGATACCTCTACGAGTGCTCACACAAACACTTTAACACGAATACGCCCGATAAAGCTAGTCGTGCAACGTTTAACCAAACAACCCTTGTATATGCTCAAACCCTCGAACAAAACCCAAAACAAACTACTGTTGCTTATATCCGAAAACAAACAAATCCCTAGAACCAAACACCACGTGTTGTCCTATATCCAAAACTGACCCTAGTAAGGGTTAATACTTATATAATAATCATATAGTATAAATGTCATATACATGGGTACATAAAGCATGCATGTATATAATATTCATATAGTGCATAATATCATTGCATGGATCTTATATAATATGATACGCATGGATACAATATGCATGACAATATTATAAGCGAATATATTTAAGAGTCAGAGATTACAAGCTACTGCTAGTGTGTCGTCTGACTTTAGGATTTGATATGTGTCGAAGTTATTAGAGAACTATGGTGTTTCCAAAAAAAATCGTACATGAATAAGCTAGGTTAAGGTCTTTAAATAGCGTCTACAACCCTAGCTTATATGGGCTTCAACTTGTCCCACAAGTTACCCTACATACCATATTCTTTCATAATACTACTAGCTCAGAAACCAGTCCCAAACGCACCTCATTGGACCGGCCAATAGACTTATGTTAAGGGTACAATTGGGTCTAATTAAACGGGTCAAAGTTCAGGTCAATACATGAGCATTTAAACGAATAACGTACTCTCGTGTTTAACGTGTGTTCCCCCAATAGGCTCACACACTTCTAATCGTTTACGTGTGTTTTAACTCCCACAAACCAACAACTCCCACTTGGGAGTTGGAGTGTCGAGTAGCACAAAAACTAACGACGGAAACGCCTAGCAACGATCTCACTCGCTTTTTAACTAAAAGTGTCTGAGATATAGTTTCATAAAATCTTCTCAATAGCATGGTTATTAATGTCTTGCTTTTAATCATCCTTTGTTATAGATATCGTTAAACCATGGATATGGATCCTTACTCATTCCATATAGTTTAACCATTTAGAATTTCGTTATAGAATTTAATTAGATATACCAAATGTAATCAAGTATCATCTTGCATTACCCTTTGGGTTCGGCCTAACAATTATCTTATTAATTCTGAAGAGGCGCCATGGTATCTTTCTGCACATATCAAGTGGAGTAACAAATCCTTTATCGACTACAAGTGTTGTGGATGTTCCTTCACATCACTCCGAAATATAGCTTTTATAACTACCTTATTCAGATAGCGTTTTGCTTATACTTACAAAAAATGATATCAACACATAACGGAACTTGTTTGCATCTCAAGTCTAAGGACGATTTTAACAAACCATTTTCAATATTTTACTTATGACAAGGATCCAATAGTAAATGTTTGAAAGTTGGGGTATCCAATTCACATTCTCGTTAGAATATAACTAACACTCACATTTGTCTTACATAACAATATTCTCATATTGTTAACCGACAATGGACATATTTAGAACAATAAAATCATTCAAGGATTAAATATGCAAATATAGGATAAATTTTTTTATATGAATGAATAAAAAATACCAAGTATCTTTATTCATCATAAAGTAAAAATTGTCTTTCAATCCGTTATCTAAATACTAAGACAGATATGCATGAAACTAATTTAGTAAGCTGAAGCCTAATGTTTCCAACATTCTCAACCTTTCTTTAAAAGAAAAACTAAATAGTTATCTGAGTAAACTTTCCGAATACTTGTTTCAAAATTTCACTTATAGTTAGGGATTTGAAATATAAGATGAGTGTCTTATCTCATATGCTCATACTATTGCAAGAGTTATAGTATGGAGATGTCTCCTACCTTGTATAAGGTAATAGAAGTCAACGAAATACTGACAGTCATCTTTACAGACTTCTAAAAGTGTAAAGTATTCTCATTCCTTAATATGTAATGCAACAATGCTCTACGTTGAGCATAACTAGTTAGCAGATTTATCATAAAAGATGAAATTCTACTACAACTAGTATTAATAATCCTCTAGCATCAATTGTACTTATACAACATTATCCTTTATAATTCGTAAACATCTGTATTAACAACAATCTAAACACTCTCAATTAGATATTGTTGTTGTCAGCTCATTTTGTTCTTATACAAAAGCAACAACTAGTCTTATACACAATATAATATATACATAATAAATCCTTAGTTAAAACAACATAACGTTTCCATCCATGTAATAAATTATTCCAAGTGAAATATATCATTCAAGACTTGCTTGATAATATATTGCATTTGTGTTAGACTTAATTTTCCGCATTTGTTTATTTCAGATAAACATTTATTTCAAGGTTGTTTGTTCAACATGTAAGGATCAATATCTAGCTAAAATAGAATGATATCTTCAACATATAAATTTTAAGGAAAACACATTCCTCCCACTCAATGTTAGACGTACTCAAGAGTTATCTTAATTCATTTAGAATCATAGTGTAACTAAATTGAAGATCTCAGCTCTTAGATGCATGCTCCAATCCAAAAATAGATTGCTTAAATTTTGTATACTACATAAAGATTACGTAGATTCATAACCCTTTTGATTACATACCATCCTCACAAAAGATAATCATAAAGAAAGAGTTATAAAATCGTAATTGTCATATTCCATATACAAGGAAACATGTATGACAATAAATTATATTTATATCATTAATGCATGTACATGTAAGAAATTTAATCGCAGTCAATTGGTTAAGTATGATTAAAAACTTCTTATTAAATGTCATGCATTAATATGTATACAATTTTGTCCTTGTGAGTCTTTCTTCAAAAGAAACTCATTCCAATCTCATAAGTTAACAGTTAGGCAAAATAACAATCAAGCTAAAAACTTGATTTGCCTTTTAAAGACTGCATCTTATCATTCATAGTTCTAAAACATTTATCAGATTCAATATGTGATAATATGTTTTAGTAGTTAGCTGATTTACAATAATCTTCTAACTTATATCCCTCAGCATTGATATTAAAAATATCATTCAAGTGATGAGGCATCCTTTCGGATTTATGAATGGGAGTAATCATTATACTTTGGTCGACATTTTCATGTTTAACCTTAGTATGACATTAATAAGTGGATTTTAGAAGGTTAAGTATTTTGTTCTCAAAAACTTTGAGATATGTATATACTCCCACTTACTTTTGTAAGTAGAGACAATTATCTAAATACTAAGTATTTAAGCAACAATAAATTGTTCTTTATGGAGAACCACAAAATACATTTTAAGTTCTCATCTCAAGACTTGTTAATAAAATGCTTCATAAGATTTTAACAAATTCAGAACTTAAATCAAGACATAATGGAATTCCTTCCAACAACTCAAATTAGGGTTTATAGAAAAACTCTAATTTAGTATCACTCTTTAACCAAAAGTTCTAGCAACAGTTTTGTGTTTCATCAAGCTAGAAAGAATACCAAAACTACCATCTTCAAGCTAGGAAGTGTTGAATAATCAAAATCCAAAAGGATTTATGATTCGATTAGTTTGAGTGGAAAAACCTCAAATCTCTAATGAATTAGGGTTTTCAGTTATGGGTTGTCTTGAATATCTTCTAGGTTTTAACTATATTGAGTGTATCCATGACACACACAAATTTTAACCTTGATATGTTTTGGAGGTAGAGTAATTAAAGCTATCATGAACCAAACAATATTTATAAGGTTTGTTTCATTACATTAGACATACCATAATGAAGTGGTATTCTATGAGTATTAGAATTGTGAAACTATATTAGAATTCCATAGATAACTTAATTCTCTTTGGACCAAATACTTGTCAACTGGGTCAAGCCAAATTGCTATTAAGTATTTACGAATCCAAGTGCTTGCAATAATGTATATTCATTGAACAATACAATAACCTTATGTTCACGTGTTCACAAGAAGACAGAACTGTTCAAGTATTATATGTTCATGTGTTTACAAGAAAACATAACACTTCAATAATACATTATAAGTCTTTGAATAATTCAAAGGCCTCTTGTTTATGTGTTAAATATAAGACATAACAATTATACTATATATACTTTATGTTATAAGTCATTGATTAATTCAAAGACTTTATAATTATTTCTTAACATGAAGCATAATTATACTAACAAAAGTAATCATGAACGCAAACTCTTGAGTTCTATAGTAATTTCAAGTTAATTTTATACTTCAGAATTATGATCATTATCATATAACCATAATTATGTTGACTAAAATATATAGTCAAATGTTGAAGTATTTATACACAATATCATGACATTTGAATATAGTAGGGTAAAAACATCTAGTGTGTTCAAGTCCTAGTAGTATCATTATTAGAATGTAGTAGGGCAATAAACATCTCACGTGTTTAAGTCCTAGTAGAATTCTTATTTACATGTAGTAGGGCAATAAACATCTAGCGTGTTTAAGTCCTAGTAGATTTATTAGTTTTCTTACCTTGTGGTCAAGAGATACCAATAATATTGTTGTTCCTTGCACACACTTTGAGATTTCTCCCACTTGTGTAAGGTACAACATCATATTATGAAAACAAACAACACGTGATTGATTGTTCAAACAATATGATAATGTCATATATATCATAAGTAGTTTTAGAACTATAACCTTTACTAAGGAATTGTGGATTATTATTTTATGGATAACGCTTCAGGAAGCGACAGCAGGAAGGTAACGAGTTATCTGATAAAATAAAATACAATTTTCCTTTAAGAAATGGTTGTTCATATTCGGAAAGTAATGGATTATTTCAAAGCTAGTTTGAAATGATATGGGTGACTTAACAAGAAATAAATCCCGTAGCTCCCACTAAAATTGACAACATTACATGAATGACATTTCAATAATAAAATGCAACTGCTCTCACTGGATTTGTCAACATTGTAAGTGTTACATTTCGAGTTGAAAGCATATAGCAGTTTTATATACTTTCATATTCTCTTCAAAAGCCTACGAGTAGCATGTACTTAGGTATTGAACAGAGTATATGATGTTCTACTTATTTAGACAATGGACTAGCCATTCTTTCATTCAATTAACTTGAATCTTTAGCATGTAATTCCTCCTTTATCGTCTACAAAGCCTCAAGGGTATTTAGCACTTTAGGAATAAACAAGAGTCCAAGAAAATTACCTAGCTAATATCCTAGTAATTTCTTTACTCTTTGCGGTTTAAACGCATACATCATGACAAATGCAGGATGTTATTTATTTTGGTAGCTCTAAACACAATGTTTCTAGTTACACAAAATATTATATCTTTCAATTAACTCTAGACCACAAAAGGGTGATGAAAGATCATACATGAGTTTATCAATTTGTAATCCTATCTTAGTTTGTCAACTAAGGAGAAAAGATAGGTATAAGTCTCACTCTTCTTACTAGGAAAAGAGACTAAGTTTGTCTTTCAAAGAAAAACAACTTTGTTTACGAATTATGTTACAATAACACAATTAATCAGAACATAAAAAGTTCAATTCTAGTATTTTCGATAATTACATTCTTAACAGAATTAACTACCCAATTAATTACTGATTAAGACTAAGGTCCATCTTGCACTCCCACTTAATTACCAAAGGTCTGACCAGGGCATACAAAAATAGGACAAGAGGTAAGCGACGAGTATTAATTGCATAATGCAACTCTTAGATTTATGAGACTGATCAAGACATTAGTAGACAAGTAATAATGTCATGAGCATGTTTAGTTCTCATCTTATGACTCGGGTTCAAGGTCTGTCCAAGCCAACTCGAAATAAGTCGACCAAGTATGAACGTGTAAAAATAACCAGAGGTCTGACCAAAGCAAAATAATTACGATGGGTTGGAAGGCCCTTAGGTCTGACCAGAGAAGTCAATCCAAATGCACGTGTTCATAGTTGGATGGCATAGACTTAAAATTAAAAATAGGTATGCACATAAATAAATGTGGTAAAAGTCGTGTACAAAGAAGCATGCAAAACAACTTTGTAACATTAATTTTAAAAACTGTTGGTAATGACACTGTAGTGATCATTATGGTTCACGGTAGCTCCAATCAAACTCACAGGGAGGCAGAGGACCAGGTAAGCGCTGAAGCAATAACCTAGATATCCTTTCGGTGCGACTATGCACACCTCTTTAAACCCCATTTTTAGTTTGTTCTAGTGGATGAGCCGTACATCCCAAGTGTCCATAGCGTCTAGTTTTTAAATTCTTGAAAACGTGTTTTAGTATATTAGGTAACTTTATTTTACAAAAATGATTTTCCACGAATCAAATAGCAGGTCACAATGAGCATGATATTTAGGCGTATAAATAAAGACCCATATTAATGTTATGGTTATGATATGTATTATTCCATATTGCATGCAATTAGGTGTCAAAGCAAGTAACAATAATGCACATAATGGAATCACAAATATATAAGCATAAAGATCAATATATAACCACATATTGTTCCGAGTTCTCTTGCGAGTCTTTCCCAAAAGGAGAACCATAAGACCGTCACTAGGTACGTAACCTAGATCGCCCCATATATCACAAAAAGCAACTGAGTGGGTTTTGTGGCCGGAAAACACATAAAAAGCATGGCAACCTCAATTAACAAGTAATTACGCAATTTTATGTATTTAATAAACAATATATAATTCTAATTATCAATATAATTCTAATTAACAATTAAGCAATTCTAATTAACCTTTAATTCTAATTAACAAGTAATTCTAATTAACTTTTATTCTAATTAACATGTAATTCTAATTAACTTTTAATTCTAATTAACAAGTAATTATAATTAACTTTTAATTCTAATTAACAAATTAATTCTAATTAACAATTTAACTATAATTTGTGTGTGACTTGTTATTTTTTATTAATAATTGACAAGTATTGCATATAGTTGTCAAAACAAAAATAAAACGAATAACTAAATTAGCTTCAGGTAACCTTTTAAACATGTTTATTAAAAGAAACGTGTAACCTATAATCGCAAAAACGAGATGGCTCGTGATGCCACTGTTGGGATTTTATAATCAAGTTAACCAAGTAACGCATCGAGTATGCAGCGGAATATGGATCTAGTTTATGCAAATAAACAATAATAAATAAAGGAAAAAATGCATATATATCCCTCCCAAAGTGAATAATTGAATATATATCCTTTGTACAAGTTTTTTATGCACATTTTACAATGGTTTTTATGCTTGCTTTGGATATACATGTAATTTTGCATTTTCGGAAGGATATATATGCAAAAGCCCCATAAATAAAAGGTAAATAGAAAACTAACCCTCGATGTCAATCCAAACTCGCTAAAACACTTAACAAAAACTAAGTATCTAAATTAGGTACCTCTACGAGTGCTCACACAATTATTTATTAAAACGAATACGCCCGATAAAGCTAGTATGATTCAATTTTTAACCAAACAACCCTTGTATACGCCATAGTTCGAACAAAACCCAAAACAAACTATTGTTGCTTGTATCCGAGAACAAGCAAATCCCTAGAACCAAACACCACGTGTTGTCCTATATCCAAACTGACCCTAGTAAGGGTTTATACTTATATAATTCAATGACATATTTTTATCTATTAAAAACAAATTCGGAAGCAACATAGCCGGGTATCCAAACACTCAAAAGAGTTTCTATGCACTAAACTAAAAAGTCTCAAAAACTCTAAACACAATACGCAGATAAAGCACTTTTAATTACCAATGCTAAGTATCTTCAATATGGGCATGTAGTCTTATCTAATTCATCAAGAAACAATAAGCATACTAAACACTTTCAATAAGCAATCTCAAACACCCTTAATTACTTCTATTTAACTGAAACACAAGTTTGTTTGTTTTTTTTTTTTTTATTCACATGCTAGTTTTAAAATGATAATTTTTGGTCCTTGTCAAGTATATAATAAGATATGAACCTGATCTTCAAGAAGTATCAATAAGTGTTCTCTCCTCTTGACACCATACTGACTTTCCAGCAACCAAACACTTGTTATCATAAACCATTTTAATCAGATTGTTGATGTTATCAAGAACCTTGTTATCGCTAGCCTTGAGGACACTTCATAGCAAAGAACCGATTATATCGAAACCTCGTTATTGCACACCAAATAAGAAAGACAATAAATAACAAATATTTGGGAAAGTCGGAAAGTTAATAAACTTATGTGCAAAGAAAGCCTCATGTCTTTCCCATCCTGAATCAAAAGCTTCATTGGACCAGCAAGTTGAAACGGAGCCAAAACAGCCAACCTTTCTCCTACGCCCTCCATTCGCATCACCAACACCTCTTGCCTGTTCCTCCAGTCAGAAAATTGGCAAATCAACATATTCCCATCTATTCACATCTTCCAAAAGTTTAAATGGAAGAACTTTATCATCGATTTGTACATCAAACTCATAGGCCATTAATCCACCACCCAAACGCCCTCTATTAACTAATTGATTCTCAAACAAAAACAATGCTAAACAACCCTATATTCAGCGGTGAAAATAGTCCTAAAAACCCATAAATTCAGCAGTCGAAACACTCCCAAACACCTATAAACTAAGCAGTGAAAACAATCCCAAACACTACTAAATTCTTTAGTAAAGAACAGCCCCATGTGGCCAGTTGCATTTTGACCTCTGATTCTTGACCCGTTAACCGAGCCTTTGTGACATCTTGATTACACCTTCATGGTCACAATTTGCACACGCAAGTTTTAAAATTTCAATATTACAATAAGTAAAGTATATACAATGAGATCTAACTGAAGTGACAATTATACAACAACGACGGGTAAAATTAATAAGTCTGGATAATTGGTTGAATGGGTCGGACCGGGTTTGTTTACCCCTTAACACTTGTTGTCTGTTTTCCTTCAAAAATTATACATACATCGATGGCATTAATTATGCTTAAAGTAATAATCTAAGCCTCGAATTAAAATAACTTAGAGGTTGTGTGCACAAAAGAAAAACTTCTTACAACTTTCAAGTTTCCCATTTGCTTGTAGTTATATTCTTGATTTGACATGCCCGAGATAAGAAAAACAACCCATATTGACCCATAAATAATAGCCATTTATATCACAAGTATTATGATTCATTATTTTAAATTACATAATTAATTGTTAACACCACATCCAAACATCCCTTAAGTCATGTCATATAGGCAATACTATTATAGGAACATTTAAAAAGTAAATAAAATGAACAAACTAACCTCAATTTCTTTTAGAGTTAGATACGATCCTTTCGCAAGCTTTGTCCCAAGAGCAGCGAAATCAATCACTAAAATAGGTCGCGTCTGATGGTGTATTCTTTAACAGGTCATACAACCAAATTACTATAACTTACTTAACATAAAAAATAAACATATTCAAAGTCGCCCCAGGTTTATATATAGTGTACAAATAATTAATAATTATCTTAATCAAATTCATGTTATGGCTCAACTATCATAATTATATAATCAAGTAAATAATGTACCTCACTTATTGCAAAATGGATTTTTCTCGTGTGATGAAGAGTAGCTTGGATCCTACCTTCACAGCCTCGCATAAATTACCCTAATGTATTTGAGTCTTTATTCTAGATCGTGTCCAACTTCAAGAGCCGTAAATTAAACCATTTTTTAGTAGGCTTTGGATTCAAAGAGCCCTATAAGCAAGTCCAAACATCCCTTATAAGTATTCATTTTGATAAGCAATCATCTCAGCACCTTATAAGCATATTCAATAAGTAATCCTAAAGACACTCTAAAAGTAGTTATTTCAATACGTAATCCCAAACACCCAAAGCACTCCGTTTGGAAATGCAAACACCCCCTAAAAGAAGTTATTCTAAAAGCTATCCCAACCTACCCTATAAGTATTTTTTCACCGAGCAAACCCAAACAACCCCTTATAAGTAATCCCAAATGCCCATAAACCGAGTGACCTTTAAAGGCAGACATAGTGATGTATGTTGAACTATTAGCTACACATACCCACTACCAACGCGCCCTAGGGACTTACATGTGTTATCCTGCACAATTAATTATTAAACCAAGCTTTAGCAGTTTTGCTTATTTTCCATTTTAGTTTAATTCCGGCTTATTTCAATAAGCTACTTTTCCAATCTTATTTTTCCTAGATCCAGCATATCATAAAGTACTTTTGTAACTGAATGTTATGACTTGGTCATATCACAAACTTATACATGGATTTGTTTAGTCATTACATTCGGTCAGACTTGTTATTATGCATAAATATGTTTGTTGTGTCTTTGTATTGTTATTACTCAGGTTGCATACATTGCTAGGTTCAATTACAACATATTCACAAATAAATCTGAATGTAAATAGCTTGGGTTGCTTATAATTGTGTTATTTAGTTGCATCAAATGGGATTGCGTATTCAGACTTCATATAGGACAATTTGGGCATGCTTATTTAAACTACTTATAATACCCGTGCACGCATAGGGGTTTGATTCCTCTCTCCCAAAACCTACATCGAAACACACTATAATAGCTACTATATGACACAACTTTGTGGAACTCACATTAAAAACTAAAATCAAGCACCACATCCATACATAAAGCAATAAGTAGTTCATACACTAAATTTCTTCACCGCAAATAAACGATAGATCCAAATGTTAACACAAAATTATGTAAAAATCATAAACACATACCGAAGATTAGCAAGATCCGGAGAGCATACCAGTGATTATTTAAAGGGCTAAGATTGAGTGTTGTTAATAGGAATATCCTAATCAATATGTTAATAGGAACAAAACTACCTTCGTTTAGGCTACACTGAAGAGTCATGTGATTGACTTAGGAATTTGGAGATATCCTAAATCCTAATCACATGATACCCAAAAAGCCGCGTGGTTTTTAACAATGGTTATGATATGGAAACCCAAATACGATGATCGTGATTTTCTGAGGATTTTTATCATTGGTTGACCTTGGATTTGATAAAGTCTTTGATAAAGTCTGTGATGATGACTGGAGTAAGACTCCGTGTTTTTAAAAAAGTTACATTATTCGACTACAATTATAAAAATTAACATTGAGACCCATGTGTATTTTCAGTTTTTTGTATGTATAGATATAAAAACGTTTTTTAAAACTTTTTTAGGCAAATTAGGAAATAAATAGGTTTAATTATTTTTTTAAATCCTGAAAAAAAATTCAAATTAAAAAAAATATTACTTAATAAGGAATGAATTGATTTTTTTGAAATGAAAAATTTCCACTAGGGTTTTATTTTATTATATAAAAGATATCATATACATATGGATACATAAAGCATGCATGTATATAATATTCATATAGTGCATAACGAGTGTGAAACCCGCGCGATGCAGCGGGATTGTTTTTGTAGACGTGAATTTTGATAGGGACTATTTTTGCCAAATTGCTATAAAGGACTTACTTTGCAATGACACTTAAACCTTAGGGACTATTTTGCCAACTTGGACTTACTTGCAACGACACTTAAACCTCGGGGATTATTTTGCCAACTCATGAAAGTTGGCAATTAATGTTGGGACACATGTCATGAGAAGAGATTGTGTCTTGGCTAATAGTATATAGGATAATATCATTGCATGGATCTTATATAATATGATACGCATGGATACAATATGCATGACAATATTATAAGCGAATATATTTAAGAGTCAGAGATTACAAGCTACTGCTAGTGTGTCGTCTGACTTTAGGATTTGATGTGTGTCGAAGTTATTAGAGAACTATGGTGCGTCCAAAAGAAATCGCACATGAATAAGCTAGGTTAAAGTCTTTAAATAGCCTCTACAACCCTAGCTTATATGGGCTTCAACTTGTCCCACAAGTTACCCTACATACCATATTCTTTCATAATACTACTAGCCCCAAAACGCATCCCAAACGCCCCTCATTAGACCGGCCAATGGGTTTATGTTAAGGGTACAATTGGGTCTAGTTTAACGGGTCAAAGTTCGAGTCAATATATGAGCATTTAAACGAATAACGTACTCTCGTGTTTAACATGTGTTCCCCCAATAGGCTCACAGACATCTAGTCGTTTACGTGTGTTTTAACTCCCACAAACCAACAGTTATTATAATCCAATACTATTATGTCACACACATCGTATAGTATTATGTCGAATATAAATAAACTATTCCGTTGCTCAACTTATTGCACAAAATTGGCTTGTGGAGTTCTCTAGCTCATGACAGTTTTATAAATCAAAGATAAAAGAAGTTTAAGCTAGAACACACGAGTAAGATAAACTTTTTAATAGATAAAAGAACTTTTATTAGAATGAATGAAATTATAAAGTGTTTTGCGGATAACAGTATATTGAATAACAATAGATTTAGCTCTCTAATTAAGTAAACTTAAACAAGAGTTTTTCCAAGTGAACTCTCAGTCTATGATATGATCAGGGACAATGACAAGTTCAAAGTAGAGAGTAATATGCTTTTCTTTAATGTGATAACTAATATGGACTGACGAAACTGATCGAACCGAAAAAAATCAAATCGGACCGACAGCCCGTCGGTTTGGTTTTGGTATCAGGTTTTACATGATTTCGGTTTCGGGTCGGGTCGGTTCGGCCTAAAACCGACAAAAACATACCAAAATACACCTAGACCGACTATACCGAACCGAACCGACAAAAAACCGAACCAAATCGACAACATTCGGTTCGGTTTCGGTTCGCGTTTTTCATGGTTTTCGGTCCTTGATTTTTTCATTTCGGGTCGGGTCGGTTTTTGACCGATGTTCAGCCCTACGCAAGAGTAAAGATATCGGATATAAGAACCAATATTATAAAAATTGTCATTTAGAGTCAAAATTATTAAGGATGGCAAAATAAAGGTATATTCATACATCTGGCCCTGGTTTAGTGACACTTTAAAGATATTAGTAAAAGATCTTTTTCACAGAAATTGTGGGTTTAGCCAAACACTTTTTGACCAAAGTAGTGTCGCAACTCACAAGTTGGCACTTCGCACATTCATTTAAGATGTTAAAGAAAATCATCAGCCGCCCTTCAATTGCCTGCATTTAACATGTGTTTAGAATATGTCACCATTTAATAAACGTTATGCAAAATAATTACTCCCTTCTTCTCAAGATAATTTTTTACTGACAAAAAACACATGAAAGACATAATTATTAATGATTCATTTTTCTTAGTTTTTACAGAACGAGAGTTTTACTTTTAACTAACTAATTAATGTTTTATTAAAATTTCTTAATAACAATTTCAAGTAATAGTAATATAATAATCTCGATTTATTTCTTTTATCTAATTTTAATAATAAACAATTAATTTGAGACAAATAGAACTATGATTATTAGGATGAAGGTAGTAACAATCATAGTCTATGTCCCCATTGCCATCTAATTCTTAGGTGAAGTGGATTGTAATTATGCATGGGCTCATTGCATCTTCTATTGGTGGAGTAGATGGATAATTATGGAAACTCAAGTGGGTTAGCCATGATTATGGTCTACTGAATTATAAGTGTCATTTAACCAAAAAAAAATCAGTAAACCTAAACTGCAATACAACACGCACCGATAAATATCCAATTTATAACTTTGATTAAGATTGAGACGTACATAGGATTAAAGGATAATTGTTTAAAAATGCATCTAATTTGTCATTTTTTCGACTTTTGTGTAGCTTTTTTTTTTATTTTTATATAACCATAATTTTAAATTCCGTTTATTGTATTTAATGTATAATCATTTTCAGGTAATTATCCAAAGAATTAATGCTATACTTTTAAAATATCCCTTGATACATTATTCTCAAAAGAAATTCAAGGCAATTGTTATCGACTAATTCTTTTTCAGATATTCAAATGTGATTGCTTGATCTTGTCAATTGGCATGAATTTGTGATTAGAAATATGAGTTAGTAAGATAACTTCAAAATGCTAGCTTGTTTGTCCTTCTGTAAAAGCTCACACTGCTATTCATACCGATCAAATCGAAATTTTCCAAAGAAAACTATGGCTAAACACTGTTTATGTAGCGTTAAAGGCAGTAAAGAACTGATGGTGCAATATATTATATTCCCTAAAAATTGCATTTGAAGCAATCATTATTAGAAGTGTTATAGAATGAAGATAATCACAAACCTGTAAGAGATTTGCGCACATTGCCAGCCACCAGATGTTATGTCGACGTCGGCACCTAATACTTTACAAACAGGAAGGTTACCAACTGTAGTTAGGGGCCGGGTGCGGATAATAAAGTATATGTAATAGGCCCATTCAAGTTGCATTCGAAGCAATGATAAATTATTGAACAAGCTAATGTGCTTGGGCAAAATTTACGGTAATAAAAATCAATAAAAGATTTGTGCACATTCCATGTCACCACTGCACATGTTATGTTTGCACCTAACAGGCTAACACTATAGAAACCTTTCTGAAAGGAAGGTTACCAACTAGCTAGTTAAAGGTGTAACTTTAAACTTTTATTGCTTTCTATATTGTCCGCAGCCATAACATGAATGCTAAAAATTTAAGGGAAAATTATCTAAAAAAGCACTATAGTTGTAAAAAATGGCAGTTTTGTATAGTGAACAAAAAAAAAACTCTTATGAACACTAATGTTGACATTTTTATCTTTGTTTAAGTATTATGACCATTTTACCCTTCCAAATTACATAAATGGTCCTTGTGGGTTTGCGAAAATTGCATTAATCGTCCATAGGCTAAATTACAGAAATGGTCCCCGTCGTTTGAAAAAAATTGCGTCCATCGTCCTTTTTTTTTCAAAATTTTTGTTCCAAAATTTTTTTTCTTGAATTTTTTTTTCGAAATTTTTTTTCCAAAACTTTTTTTTTCAAGTACTTTTTTTTCGAAATTTTTGTTCCAAATTTTCGTTTTCAATTTTTTTTGAATTTTTTTTCAAAATACTTTTTTTTCAAATTTTTTTTCAAATAAATTTTTGATTTTTTTGTGACATGCGATTTTTTTTTTTTTTTTTTTTCTTTTTTTTTGTAGATTAAAACGTAGAGGGACCATTTATGTAATTTACCCTAGGGACAGTGGATGCAATTTTTAAAAATTCAAAAGTAAAATGGTCATCACAATTTTTTTTATCTTTATTACTCACATGAAGACAAAAATGTCAACAGTAATGTATAAAAGAGTATTTTTTTTAGTTCGCTACGTAGAACTACTATTTTTGACAACTATAATGCTTTTTTAGAGAATTTTCCCAAATTCTAATATATGATTCACGTGCATATGTGGTGGATTCAACGCGTCAAATTCCAATTTAAACTCAATGTTTTGATACGGTTGTTCAAACGTCTCTATGGGTACTTTGGCGATATAGGAACAAAGTTGTCTTTTAGTTGAAATCACCAAGAATCAACAACCTCATCGACAAAATCAAAACTTTGTCTTTCTCTTGGATCATTCATAGGTCATTCTAAATTGATTCAAGATCCATTTATTGATCATACTATCTTGATGTAAATAGCCAATGACGTGTTGCTCAATTGGTAATGGATGAGGCATCTTTGCACCTAACAAGCACAATGTCAAGGGTTCATGCTTGGCAGCCTATAGTCACACCCGTTGAGTGAGCTATGTATGCTCACTACTAGAAAAAATGCCATTAGCAAAAATTATTTTAACAATAATAGAGAAATCGTTGCTAAATTGTGCATTTAGCATCTAATTTTAGCAACAAAATTATTAATAAAGTTGCAATTTTTTTAGCAACAAAAAAATCAGTTGATATTTTTACAAATGACCATAAATGTTTGTTGCTAATTTAGCAATCACTAAGCAATTCCGTTGCATTCTTAAATTAGCATCGGTCCAATTAGCATCAATTGGTGTTAATTGCTAATTCGACCGATGCTAATTTTGAAATGCAACAAAATTGCTTAGTCGTTGATAAAGTAGCAACAAATATTTATGGTCATTTGTAAAAATACCAACTAATTTTTTTGTTGTTAAAAAAAATAGCAACTTTATTAACAGTTTCGTTGCTAAAATTATACGCTAAATGCACAATTTAGCAACCATTTCTCTATTGTTGTTAAAATATTTGTTGCTAATGACATTTTTTCTAATAGTGGCCCCACATTATGAAAAGGTAGCCAATTACGGCCGACTTAGGTTACCGGTTATAAACCTTTTGCACCTGATTATCTTGATGTATATAGAGTTTCCTAGCTTCTCGCTAGCTTTATAAAATTAATGCATTGAAAAAAAAAAAAAAAAGAGTGATGTACACATGGAGTGTGGAAAAGAATAAGCTCACCAAAAGAACACGTACATATAATGTGGTTCGGCCAACCATAGTGACCGACCTCCAAGGGCAATAACACGATTTCTTCTAATTATTACGTTTGTAATTATAGGCACTCGATAGTAGGTCAGCAAAAAAAACTGACTATTGGAATCTGCCGCCGACTCATCAATCCACGCCTGTTGGCTTGCCAATTGTGTTTAAAACGTTAAGTAAACACATTTGTCCATATTTTCAGCCGACTCATCAATCCACGCCTGTTGGCTTGCCAATTGTGTTTAAAACGTTAAGTAAACACATTTGTCCATATTTTCAGCTTCTTACCGTTGCAATCATTTTATTTTTATAAAGATTCTCATCCTAGCTTATTGGCAAGGCGCCAAGCTGTCACTGAGCTAGCTGAGCATATCTCTTTGGACGCCTCCACAATATATCAGTTAGATGTATATTTTCATTGAAGCAATTTGACACTCAATTACAACTTATTAGAATCATCACTTGATATTAACACGCATAATCAATTACATGGCCGAAAATAAGAATTATAGAAAGAAAAAAAAAATCAGACTTCATCCATACTTTTCCTCTTTTGATGTACAAAAGTGCTACTTGCTCAAACAGATAATGCGATATAAGCCCTACATTGTGTAATGATGAAATTGCATAAATCATATTACATTCATGTAATACTATTAAGTAAGTTACAAAATTATTCTAAATCTGATATATGGGCATACTAAATAAGATTAAGCTAGATTTCCTTGAAATTGATTCATCAGAAATCAAATCGTAAAATGTTTTTGAGCTTGGATGATATTTCTGTAAATCTGTTCATGTCAAGATGGAGTTTCAATGTTTGTAATGTAGGCATCATTTCCCGCTAAAGAATAAGAGTAAAGGCATATGTTCATTTGAAAGACAAAGAATTGTGATTCTAGGAACCGTGAAAGATGAAAATTTAGAGTTATTTTATAAAAAATACAAAATAAAGAACAATGATAATAAACAAATATGAACAACATATGATCATAAACAATATAAAATGTGCAAATTTGAAGGAATTATGATGATAAATTTGTACTTGACATCGTTTCACTTGCAAATTTGAATTCCATTGATCATACACTGCAAGAAAACTGTCGCTACTGACACGTGAAAAATGTCACTATTATTTTGTAAAGTCTCATGAGCTCAAACATGTGTCACTAAAGTCAGACAAACTGACAGATATTCCACATGTCTTACCTACACAAAAATTAGTGACACAAAAAGGTGTAACTATATATATATGTTGTAAAAAACACAGTTGTACGGTTTTATTTATTAGGCAAATCGTGACATCTGAAAAATTAACCATCATACGAACGGTCGCTATGATTCAGATGTATGTGAACCAACTATGCAGATTCATATATAGTCGCTATAAATCTAACGTATGGGCTGCGAGAAATAGGCTAGGGTACATAGATTTCAAACCATCCTACATTTTAGAAACGAATAATAACCCTATTTTTAGCAAAACTTTTCAAAAGATACTCATAGTTCTAGCACTCCATATGTTTTCATCTCTATTATTAGTACTAAAATATACTGTTAATTAATTTTCATTTATACTATGAAATGAAAGATTCATTCTACGCTTAATCTACTACAAGATTGATTTGCTTAAAGTTACTCTATTGAAAAATGTAAAGTTTGTTTTCATTTCTCGCACGTGGATAAGCTTAAATTAATCAAATACTTGGCAGCCTCACTTGCACAAAAACTATATAAATTGTCATCAGTTTTAAACATTTGTCATAGAACAAACAAAAGGCTTTGTTAATTGTTAACACATTTCAAAACCTTTGCTGATTTCATCATTTTGAATCTAGCTTGTAATAACATAGCGTTTCATAATTCTTTTGCTTTAACTAAATTATATTAAGATCATGAAGATCATGGTAAGGGAATCGACGATGGTGATGCCAGCAGAGGAGACGCCAAAGATAAAGCTATGGAACTCTAACCTCGACCTTTTGGTATCGAAGTATCACACACTAACCGTTTATTTCTACCTGCCCAACGGAGATTCTACCAATTTCTTTGATACCAAAGTTATGAAAGACGCTCTGAGCAAGGTGTTGGTTGCATTTTACCCGGTGGCAGGGCGATTTAAGGAAGACCAAAATGGCCGGATTGATATCGATTGTCAAGGACAAGGAGTGTTGTTTGTGGAAGCCGAGTCTGATTGTGTGATCGATGACTTGGGTGATTTTGCACCCAGATTAGAGTTTCTGAAACTTATTCCAACGGTTGATTACTCGTTGGGAATTGATTCGTATCCAATACTCCTTTTGCAGGTATGGACCGTGTCTCTTTTATAATAACAAATGAATAAACGAACACATTTGTGTTGTAATTGAAACGCGTAATTATGAGCAGGTGACTCGCTTCAAATGTGGGGGAGTTTCTCTAGGAGTCGGGATGCACCATCGTATTGCGGATGGGTTATCTGCACAGCATTTCTTGAACTCATGGTCCGAAATGGCACGTGGCCTTGACCTTACTCTATCACCCTTCTTAGACCGGACCCTCCTCCGTGCTCGAGACCCACCACAGCCCGTTTTTGAGCACATTGAATATCTCCCTCCTCCACCAATGAGATTGTGGCCACTCAAATTCTCATCAGATGAAACTCTCACCTCAATATTTAAGTTGACAAAATACCAAATTAGCATACTTAAAGCAAAATCGAAAGAAGATGGCAACACAATTAAATATAGCTCGTACGAAATGCTCGCTGGCCATATTTGGAGGACGGTGTGTAAAGCCCGCGGGCTGCCTGATGATCAAGACACCAAGCTCTATATACCAACCAATGCACGGGCTCACCTTGACCCCCCTCTGCCGAAAGGCTATTTTGGGAATGTTATATTAATGGCCACTCCAATAGCGGTAGTAGGCAAGCTTCAATCAAACCCTACTTGGTATGCAGCCAGTAAAATTCACGACGTGATAACTCAGAGGAATACTGATTATCTAATGTCAGCTATTGATTATTTGGAACTACAGCCTGATCTGAACAATATGGATCGTGGCGCCCAATCATTTGAATGTCCAAATCTTGGTATAAGTAGTTGGGCTAGGCTCTCGATCTACGATGTTGATTTTGGATGGGGTCAGCCTGTATTTATGGGACCTGCGGTGATCCCATTCGAAGGTCTTAGCTTCGTATTACCAAGTCCAATCAATGATGGGAGCATGACAATTGCCATTGCGCTACAAGCTCAACACATGAAGCTCTTTAGCAAATTGTTGTATGATATCTAAAATTGTCATACATCCGTTATACAGTCATGCTTGTGTGCAATTACCAATTAAGATCTTAGGGTTGTGGTATTAACATCACCTTCCAATCAATAAGTTGTTGAGTCAAGCCCAACAACAACCATTATGAGTGTGTATTTCCGTTGCAAAAAACATGTATATGTGAAAATTGCATGTGCATGTGTTTTTAAAGGTTCAGTTCAGATTTGGCGCGTTTGTATTTCTAAACAATGATTATTTTTAAATGCAATAAATAGAATCTACCATTCTATCCATTCGATCCCCTCATGAAATCGCTAATTCATTTCTATATTGTATTTGAATACCTAACTATTTAGCACTGATGGATATTATTACCGAAGCATTGCGAGGAGCTAGCTAGGAGAAAATGGAAGCACGATCAACGAAAACTCACAAGGCATATAACATATTTACATGCACTTATCTAACCGGGCAATATTACACCTTGCAAAACATGTTTATTTTGCATATGAGCAACCAGCAGTTTAAATAGAGTATTTTCAGTCTCGAGTTCAATCAGA
This sequence comes from Chrysanthemum lavandulifolium, assembly GCA_022545495.1. Lineage (NCBI taxonomy): Eukaryota > Viridiplantae > Streptophyta > Magnoliopsida > Asterales > Asteraceae > Chrysanthemum > Chrysanthemum lavandulifolium. The sequence continues at coordinate 60,160,578 of CM040242.1, forward strand.
CTCATAAAACGGGCACACCATAGAACGAACATCAATTACCCCACGACAGTTTGAGTTAAAACAAGTAGGGATTTCATGTACCAATGCAAGCTCTTCAAGCAGGTATTAATCAGCTTTATTGGGAACACAAATGTTCCATATTGAAATGGAGCCAGAAGCTTAACAACACATTCTTGATCAACTAACTTCCTTAACGATTCAGAAGTAAGAAATAATCACTAAGAAAAATTTGTGAGTTAGTGACACAAATAGAAGTGTCAGTGTAGTAAACAAATATCACAAAGTATACACGAGTTTCACATGTAACTCTGTAAGTCAGAAAATGCAAGTAAAGGTGTCATCATTAAAAACTTATGTATAATGCCATTAGAAGAGTGAGACATATTTATGATCCCTAGTGACACCTTTTTATAGATTTTGTCTAAAACCCAATATTATAACCTTTACCCAAACTTAGGTGTCACGGAAACATAGAGTCACACGTTTTGCTGTTGTCTCTAACCAGTTAATCATCAGTTGTCATGTGTGAGTATCCCCTTCACACTGTTATCGGGTCGGTGCAATAAACCGATGGATTAAACTCGAGCCATCGCCTTTGAAATTATGTTTTCTTAATCGTGTTAGGACCCAAGCTTTTTTTTTTTTTTTTTTTTTTTTTTTTTTTTCTAAAATTTCTTGAAGCTACAGTAGGTAGGTTTAATCGATTGGTACATCTATGTTGTTTCATATAGTGTGGTACGACATTTGCCACAAAACCCACTACAAAAATATCTATGTTCTCCACACTTATTTTCATACGGTATCTTCGAATGTAGACATTTTTATATAGATAATAATTTTGCTACACTAATATGTGTCACAAATATTTTAAAAATTAATCCACATATAAGTGTGTACAATTACAATAAAGCTACACTTATATGTGTAGCAAATGTTTCCACACTTTTATTATAAACATTTTTGCAATTTTACCACACTTTTAGGTGTGGACATTCAAAAAAAAATTCCACACTTTTAACTATAGAAATTTGGATGATATCTCCACTAGGGGTGGCAATTCGGGTCGGGTTCGGTTTGTCAGGTTGGCGGGTCAGAAAATCCCAACCCAAACCTGACCTGTTTAAATCATCGGGTCAACTATGCCAACCCTAACCTATTTAGACATAACCCGAACCTAACCCATTTAACCCGTATATATACTTGGGTTGGCGGGTTAAATAGGTTACTCGGGTTGAATATGTTAAACGGGTTGAATCGATTCAGCGGGTTTCGGGTTGACCCATTTAACCCTTTTTATACACAAAAGTTGGCACATTACACGAGTTAAACATGTTGTTGGGTTAACCTGTTTAACACATTTAACTCGCGTAATAAAATATAAATAATTTTGAGTTTATGAAAAAAATCTTAAACGGGTTGGCGGATCGACCCGATTATTTTATTCTCAACCCGAACCTGACCTGTTTAGTAAACGGGTTAGGTAGGTCGACCCAAACCTGACCCGGAATCTATTTAGCACAACCCGAACATGTTAATTTTCGTGTCGGTTTCAGGTCGGGTTTCGTGTCGGGTCAGAAATTGCCACCCTATTCTCCACACTTATATATGTAGAAAAATTTGTCGCACCCCTTATTACCGCACATGAGAAAGTGTGGAATCAATAATTATACACATTCTTAACTGTGGTCAATTGGCCTTTAAAATGTGGAGAATTCAACTAGTTTTTTGTAGTGACCCAACGTAAACTATTCAGTAGTGCGAAGAACTTGCTTCAAGGTAAATCGTGGGAACTTGGCTTTAGTAATAAGTAGTAGATTATCATCGTAAATTTTATCATGTATTAGCTATAGAACCCGCAACCAACAATCTATAAACAGTAAGGGAGGGAGGAGTGGTTGCGTAATACCCTAATACCCCTGGGGGTGCCACATCACCTCTATCCAATAAAAACCTTCCAACTCAAAACTACCCCAATACTACCCTAACACTACCCTAACTAGTGGGAGTGGTACTATAGTACCCGAATTCTTTTTTTTTTTTTTTAAATACATAAAATCACATACAATATTTAAAATAAAACATATCATTTCATTAAAAATAAAAACATTACATAATACTTAAAAAACTACAACTTAAAATTGAAACTACAACTTAAAAAAAAAAAAAAAAAAAAAAAAAAAAAAAATTAAAATAACTTGAAACTACATTTTAAAATTGCAAGCCAATCCGTGTTTGGCCGCAAGTTCACGTTTTAGTAAGAACTAATTCCAACATAGCGGGATCGCGAATGTGATCATGCGGCTCAAAAAAACTTCAACTCCGTTGTGTATTCTTGAACTTCGCCCCTCGAGTTGTGTAGCCAACAATTGTTTGGCCATCTCGCGCTTTTTCTTCCAAATATTGTGTCTTCTTTGTGTGTAGGCGTTGATTTCATCCATAACGCTTGAGATCGACGAGGAGGATGCGACTTGCTTCTTTTCATTTTCTTGATTCAATTGGAGGGTGGGGTCTTCATTCATGTCGGGAATGGTGTTGCTTGCCGAGTCATACTCCCCCGACCTCCTTTTTGAAGAATTGCTTGCAGCACCGGCAATATCTTGAAAACATTCTTGCTCCAACCATTTCTCATGACCTCTGACAATCTCCCACGCCCTGGTATGAGTAAATTGTCTTTTTCTTGCTGTATAGAAATCCATTTCAGCTTGCCTCACCACGTCCAAGTCGTTGCACCCACTAGCCTTAGCACGTTTCTACATTATATACAAAATAATGTAATTGTAAATAAAAAGTACAGATTATGTAAAATAAAAAGTATAGCTAAAAACAAAATAATGTAATTGTAAATAATAAAGTATAGATTATGTAATTGTACCGCTTGGAGGTAGTAGCCGTTGAAAATACCCATGGCCGTGTTCATTGTTCTCCACTTGGTATTCAACGCATGAAATGTTCGTGAACTCGAACCCAAAGTTGCCTCGTAATGCTCGAGAATCCGTTTCCAAAAACCGTCGGACTTTTGTTCATTACCGACAACACCACATTCGGAGATTTGAACCCATGCTTTCGCCAAAGCCTCCTCTTGTGTCGGCGTCCAAACTTCACGGGGCCTCCTCCCGACGAAAGCTTTTTTCTTCCCTCTCGGATCGACTTCTTGAACTTCCTCATCTTCGCCTTCTTCGTTTGGTAGTGGTTGTGTTTGGCACGCACTCTACGTCTTGACTAAGGTTTTCGAACGGGAAAACTCGCTTGTAGCGATGATGTTGTAGTGTTGTGGATTCAATTGAGGAGGACCCATATTATATTGGAAAAATTGTGGAGATTAGGGTTGTGGAACATAAAATTGATTCGGGATGGTTGAGAATAAAATTGACTAAATCCTAACGGAGTTTGTTTTGGTTGATTCGGGATGGTTGAGACCGACCTTGACGCGAGGTGAAAGTTTTTTTACCTCTCCTTAGATCCATAGTTTGGTGTTTTGAAAGATTAGTGTGTGTTGTTATTTGTGTTTTGTGTTTTATTTTGAAAATGAGGTGCAAGTTTAGGTGTTAAATAGGATTTTTTTTTTTTTTTTTTTTGGGCTAAATGTAGCCGTTTATACCCGTTACTCACAAACCCAACGTACACTTTTCCAACGTCTTCACGCGGGTTCCCAGCTCGGATCCAATACCCGACCACCCTACCCGAAGTACACGGGACGGTGTACCCAAGCGGGTTCTTGAGCTCGATGGTGAACCCGAGCTCCACTCCGTTCTACCTAAGTAGTAGATTGTGATTGTCGGTTTTATCATATGATAACCAAAACTTGAGAATTCCGAAACAAACAATATTACAACAATTTTCATGATGAATAATGACGTCCGGTACTTTTCTATAAAAATAGAGAATGCAAATTGGAATACTTTGATATACAGGGTTGTTTTGTGACATATGTTACTTTGTTTCACTTAGGTCACCGAACAAACAACATTAACTTAGATCACTTTTCTTAAAGACCAGCGTTAAAATGAGTTATCTGGACATGTAATTACAACAACTTAACTTAAAAAAAGTTTTAGTAATGAATGTATAAATTTACAAGTTTAGTAACCGAAATTCTACGTCTTATAAGTTTAGTGACCTAAGTAAAAAAAATAAAATAAATAGTAGATTATTAACACAACAGAAGAATCAAATAACAAACTAACAATATCGATTCAATCATGACTGAAAGTAAGTAATTGTTGTTCAGTTTTTCCACATTCAATCACCCTTAGGTATTAACCAAAAATGTATAGGATGCATGTTGTATGGGCAGGAAAACGGAAAATGTCATTTCTTAGGTACAACAACTAATGACAGACTAAAAAAGTAGTCAGTAAAGTATAAATAAAAGAGTGACTAAATGTTACTATAAGAAAAAAAATGTCATGGATCATGTATTCCTCACACATAAAACTATAAATAAAATTTGGTACATACCTATTATATTGGTAAGATATTGTATAGCGCATGTATCAATGTATCATTTTTAATATGATAGTAGTAGGTATATATATTTTGTATTTCCTGAATGAAAAATCAAGATATCATCCCAAAAATAATATAACGTGTTTTGCCCGCTGAATTCTTAAGTGTCACAAGAAACTCAGATTTGGTGACAGTTTAGTCGCTAAATGTCATTTTATTGTGTGATATTTCTACACTGAATGCAGAAAAGTAACGTAGTAACGAAAAAGCTTTTGTTTGGCAGCAACCGCAATTTTTGGCTGTTTCTTATCTTCTTTAGAACCCATGATCTCTGCCACTGAATTAAAAAGCCTTCGGATTTCTAAAGTAATTAAATCAGCAAAGAAACTATACAACAAAACGTGACATACAACAAAACTTTGACTCCTATAATAGAGTAAATTGCAAAAATCGTCCTCGTGGTTTAGCCAAATTGCAGATTTCGCTTCCATCGTTAATTAAGCAAAAAATCGTATTGTTCATTGTTTGGTGCGCTTTTGGTCCTTTGACTTAGCTTCGCCGTTAAATGGACTCCGTTAGTAGTTACACTTTAGCCCTTTTGACTAACCACCGTTCAAAGACACATCCTTCAAACCACAAGGACGATTTTGCAATTTTTTCCGAATTAAAAAAAAAAAAAAAAAAAAAATCCACGTTTTTTTTAATATTTTTTTTCCAAAATGTTTTTTATATAAAAACGTTTTATAAAAAAGTTTTTATATAAAATGTTTTTATATAAAGTTTTTTTATATAAAAATGTTTTTATATAAAAATATTAAAAAATTTTTTATATAAAAACGTTTCATATAAAACAACATTTTATATAAAAAACATTTTTGAAAAAAAATTTACTTGACGATACAAATTATTCAAAAAAAAATCGAACAACAACGGACAAAAACGTAATTTTTTTCCCGTTTTTATCATATTTGTTCATTTTTGTCCGTTTTCATCCGATTTTATCTGTTTTCATCCATTTTTGTTTGTTTTATATATAAAAATATTTTATATAAAAACGTTTTCGAAAAAAAGTTACTTGATGATAAAAATTATTCAAAAAAAAATTGAACAAAAACGGACAAAAACGTAATTTTTTTTCCCGTTTTTATCCATTTTGTTCATTTTTGTCCGTTTTCATCCGATTTTATCTGTTTTCATCCATTTTTGTTTGTTTTATATAAATTGTTTTTTATATAAAAACTTTTTATATAAAAACTTTTTTATAAACGTTTTTATATAAAACTTTTATATAAAACATTTTATATAAAACATTTTTCATAAAAACATTTTCGAAAAAATATTCAAAAAATTAAAAAAAGCGTGGGATTTTTTTTTTTTTTTTTTAATTCGAAAAAAATTGCAAAAATCGTCCTTGTGGTTTGAAGGATGCGCACCGCAACGGTGGTTAGTCAAAAGGGCTAAAGTGTAACTACTAACGGAGTCCATTTAAGCAGATTAAGTCAAAGGACCAAAAGCGCGCAAGCGATTGAGCAAGCAATTTGTTTTTGACTTAATGAACAAGAAGGACGAAACTGCAATTTGGCTAAACCACGAGGACGATTTTTGCAATTTACTCCCTATAATATTAGATACTGAAAGTTTGTTTGAATATTTTAAGTAATCTAATTGGATTCCTTAGTGCCCTGAAGATGGTTAAAAGCCAATAACTAGTATATTACAATTTGCATTCCAAGCAATCATTATTGTTTATTTTTATTATCTACTAGTTTCCGTGTGGTTTCTTAAAAATCCTAGAGCAATATCACCCATAGATTGTATGAAAATTTTGGCATATTTAAAGTAGATACTATGAAATATTCGATATGTGCTTTTAATCATGACACTGATTAATGGGTTCACTGTAATGTTGCTATTATATCACTCCAAAGTCTGATCCTTATCATTTATCTCTATATTTTATTTAGAGGACATGGTTTTGATTGTCAAGGACTTCAAGTTGTGGAGCTTTAAGCCGAGTTTAAGCTACTAAATTCCATCATAACATAATTAATATATGAGAATATATTATTCTGATATTTTGTAGTAATTAATTTCACAATATTGTCTTGTTGTGGGTCCCTGACTCGTTTTGTGGGTCGTGAGTTATTTTTGGTCCTCGATTAATTTCGCAGATTTTTTGTGGAAGATTGTGTGAGTTGGCTACAAAATCAGTAACCAACATATCCCCTTAATATATATATTCTTAGAAGATGAATCAATATGGCACTTTAGGTAAACTATTTGTAAAATTTACTAGCAGAAAAACGTGACCATATTTCTTAGAGAAAGCACCAAAAGTCTTAAAATCTTTTGGTAGTCCTCTCGTGGTCGATTTTTTCCTCAATCTCCAAAATGGCCATGCCACCACATTTCATAATTCCACCCAAAATGTGACACGTGTCAATTTTTTTTATATAAAAATATTTACGATTTGACATTTTGTCTTATTATTAGTCATGTAAAAAGTCTATAATACCCTCAATTTAATATCTTCCTTTATCTCCACTAACAACACTTATCTTTTTTTCATCATCAAATCTGCACTATCATATCTTTTATAAATTTAATTACTTAAAACCATTATACATATATCTATCTAAGAAACCAAACAGAGGTATCATCATATAAAAAAAAGAATTAAGTCTACACAATAATAATCAATGATATCGTATTTTTTAAACATCACATGACCAAGCTACCTTCCCATCACATTCTTTTTCACAGTCTTTCCCACACATACACGCCCAAAAGAACACACATCCCTCATCAGGGAAACATAGCAAATTAGCGGCGGAGCAAAACGACGAAGGCTGCCGGAAGCAACATATTTCGGTTAACGGAAATGCTATGTTTATTAAGAATGAGGATTTTAGTAAGGTGTTTGAAATCTCTTTGTTCCAGTATCAGATTCCGGAAGCAACATATTTCGGTAGCAAAAATTCCCAACGAGCGGCGAGAAATAGCAGGTTCCTGCAAAACTCATATATTCCGGCGACATAGCTTATGTAACGGGTTTATGAGTTATGAGCTTGTGTAAATTTTAAGGTCACTTTTTGCTATTTATGGGTTTAAGGATTCTTGATCATCTTGGTCTTTTATAGTTTTATTTATTTATTTATTTGGGTTTGTGGATAGGAAGATAAGATGTAAAGAGATATGGATCTATGAATCTGGGAAGATAAGATGCAATGAAGAAAAAAATGTAAGAGACATGGGTATCTTGGTCATTTAATATTGCTAGTAATAAAATAAACATCATATCACATAAGTGGATTGTACTTTATAGAGGACACGTGTCGAATTTTAGGTGGAGCTGCGGAGTCGAGTGGCTGCGCATGACCATTTTGGAGATTGAGGAAAAAATTGACCATGAAGGGGACTACCAAAAAGATTTTGACACTTTTTGGTACTTTTCTATATTTCTTATTATTTTAATAGCTTCATATAAAGGTATACATGCCTACTAGGTCAAAATAGCCAATGCTAAATTGGATACAGTGATTTGATAACTCTTTCCTCTTCAATGTAACTCTTTTGCCTAGCTCCTTGCTAGGCTTTTATTGTAGCTGGCGTTCCAAAAAATAAAAATATACATGCATAGTTTTTATTTTGGTAAAGCGGATAGTGACCCAGACATATTTTTATTGATCAAAAATGGTTATATACAAGTAAAAATTATATCTAATTAATACGGACTACATACAATAAAATTTAAGTATATACGATGTTTTCGGTTTAGTGGTATGTGATTATAACCACCCATCAAACATGTTGTGAGTTCAAATCTTGTTAAAAAACATCTATGAAATAGGTGGTGTAAGTATGTACGTGAGATCAATGTATAAAAGAAATTCCCTATACTAATGCTACTCTGTGTTATGGGCTTTTTTAAGGAACCAATTAGAAAGTAGGCTTTGGATCTTCTAAATATTTTGAGGCACCCTGGGTGAAGAAGTGGAGATTAATTATGGATCCACGATAATAACTTTGATTAAAAGTGCAAACTAATCACATAAATTAAGAGTCATTAATGCAACTTTAATTTAAAGTTCAATCTAATCATATGATTGCCTTCAACTTGATCCGTGTTTATGACTGCTTTATCTTTTATTAGTAAATAAATATTAATTCAATTTATCATACATTACATGCATGTATGTAACCAAATTTTCACAAATTTTTTTCTTTTTTTTTTTCTTCAAAGTTGTTTTCAGCAATTATAAGAATGTGAGTGTGGTTGGTTAGAGGCAACTAGGCAAGTTGCCAACAAGTCACGATTGCTTAGTTGATGTTTTGCCGTCATGGCTGCATTTAAGTGATTCAAATACTCATATTCTTCATGAGTTGAAATCTATTTTTTTCCTAATGTGCACGTGTGTATACAGTTGTACACATACACACATAAGTATCGATGTATAAAAGACTGTTTGAATAACTTAATTCTCCAACATAAACACTACGAGGCAGTGGCGGAGCCAGGAAACTAGCATATTGGGGGCAAAATATATTACTCTCATAGAAGTCGTTCAAAATTTTATTTTTTAAGCAATGGCAATACAACGGTTAAACTACAGCCAAACATCAGCCTCGAACAACATCCGAACATCACAAAAAATAGCCCAAAGCAACACAAAAACAACAACAAAATTAAGTTTTTAGTGAGCAAAAAATCAAGAGGCTAGCTCTATCTCTCAATTACCTATCCTGTGCTCGAGAAGGTCCCTCAGTTCCTCGGCAACACCTCGAGATGCATTTAGTTGAAAAACATGCTTATACGGGGCAAAAAAAACATTATAATTTATCAAAAAGTATAAGTCTATTTGCTTGCGTACACACACTTGTCGAAGTTCTTTTTGAAAGCAATTTCTTTACCATCGAGTAACGGTGTAACTATGTACATCTCTCATTCCATACTTTGCTTCAACGAGATTGACTATTGTCTTTAAAAATCTTGTTTGAGCATAAATATAAGAGACAACAATAAAAGCTAACTAACCTTTGAGCAAACTACAACAAGTAAAGAAACAAAATTACCAAAGGGCCTCTGGTCTAGCGGTATGGAGGTTTTACCCTCCTAGGCAAGGTCTCAAGTTCGAGTCTTGTCTAGGGCGATAGGGGTTTCCTCCGCGTGCGTAAAGGGAAGGGTGTCATTGCATTTCCCAGGTGGACCCAACCCTATTGTAATGGGCACGCCATACTGGGCTAAGAGTCATATAGCCACAATTACCGTTTAAAAAAAAATAATAAAGAAACAAAATCAAATTAACTTAAAAATTATAAATTGTAACAATACGAAACAAACTACTCCGTAATTACGAAGGCCACTGACTTTCTTTCTAACCAAATTTATAATGAAAAACAAAACTTTATTCTAGTCTCAAAACCTATGTGTTTTCATCCTAAAAACGTACGTAGTAATACAAATAGAAAGGTACTACTATTAAATACAGTATATAAATATATTACTCTGTCATATCATATTCAACAAACACTACCACGTGACTGACGTACTACCATTTCACCAGCATATGCTTTTCCACTTCCCAACTCACTTACCCTTTTACTCCATTTTTTCCGATGAACTGAAGACAGAAAAATAGTTTCGACATTAAAGTACACTTGGCTATTAAATAGCTTGAAAATGTCGAGGGAACTCGGATGATTTGCCTGAGGGCACTGGTCATATTTGTTGCCAATTAAAAAAAAAGTTCTTATGTATTTTGGGTATCCGCAAGAGGTTCGTCGGGGGCAACGCCCCCCACTACTGAACAAGTGGCTACGCCTGCTACGAGGCTTTTAGTGATGCCTAGTCGTCGCGACAACTATCTCGCCAAAACTTTTGGCTAAGACCGTCAACGTGTTTTAATAATAAAAAAATAATAAATTATAATATTATTCTTTTAAAGAATAGTCTTGTATTAAAGTTTAATTGTACTAAATGTAGGAAAGAATGATAAGTAAAGAAAAAGAAAGTTAAAAGTGACAAATATAGAAAATAATAATAATAATAATAATAATAATAATAATAATTGGAATCGTAACTCTGGAAGGACTTTTTAGCAATGTTTTGAAAATCAGGTTTTTAATGATCTAGTCGAGTCACCGGGTCAACCCGGTTTTCTATTAAAAACAATTTTCTTCAACCGGGTCAACCCGGTTTTCTTTAAAACAATGAAAAAAACCAAATCCGATCGGGTTTCGAGAACCGGGTTGACCCGGGCCACTTAAAACCCGGCGGGTCTAACCGGTTAACCCGGTTTCTTTTACCCATTTTTTTGCCGGACCCGGTTCTACCAGATGAACCGGCCGGGTCGAACCGGGTTTCAAAACGCTGCTTTTTAGGCTTTGGCTCTTATCCCAGACATTTCATAAGATCCTAAAACATGAAACAATTTTTCCTCGGTCCTTTTCTTATTTTTTCACGGTTTGAATATACTAGACCGCCTTTTTTCATCTTTTTGCTAAACAATTACAACTTTTCCAAGTTCAATTTTAATTTTTATTGAGAATTTTAACAAACGACTCGACTTGAGTTGTTGTCATCTTTTCGAGCTTTGAAGTGATACATATATGTTTATACATAACATGGCAATGGACCTTATCGTATGTAGTATAGTGCTGATAAATTCATGATCGAACACAAGAAAACTGATGTTCTTTCAATAATATTGAACGGGATTATTGCTGTTTTGTTGTTTACAAATCATATGCTAGTTAATCACTATATATGTGAATAGTAGCCTAATTTGTGTCACTAGATTATATTTTCCAAATAGATTACTTTAAAATTTTAAGTGTTTGAGCGGGAGGCGAAAACACTTAAATTGATACAAAAATTCACGAACAAGTGATAGGGAAGTCCCTTAGTGAATGGATCAGCATATTTTTTTTTAGAACAGCAAATTTATTAAACTAGCAAGGTGCTAGAAAGAATTACAAAGTCATGGAACTAGGACATTTCATCCAAGAGTTGCAATCAAGGTTGAGATTACAACGGTTTGAACACCAAGAAAAAGATAAACGAACAATGTCATCAAAAAGTAACTCCATACGCGGATGTTTACTCCCGAACAAGACTTGATTACGAAAGTTCCAAATAGCCCACCACATGACGTAACAAGTGCCTTCAAGAATCTCCTTAAGTCTCTTTGATAACCGGATATTATTGAACCAAGTGAGCCAATCTTCATACGAATTAAGGTCATAATGCTCCAACTCCCACCAGCGAGCAACTTTAAGCATCAGTTGCCTTGCTAAATGGCATGAAAAGAGAAGATGCGATGAAGACTCCAAAGCGATACTACAAAGAGGACATAGAATAGAAGGTAATTCGACCCCCAAGAGAAAGATTTAACCTTGTTGGCAACTTATCCAAACAAACTCTCCAAGCAAATATATTAATCTTAATGGGAACGGCTTTTATCCATCGAGTAGGAACTTCCAGCTTAGGAAGTAAAGAATCGTCTATAAAGGAGCGAGCTGATTTAACCGAAAACTCACCTGACGACTCAAGATTCCAAACCCATCGATCACTAGAATCTGGCAAAAGAATGTGACCCAAGCTATCTTCAAGAAGTCGAAGTTGCTCCTCTTCTATACCACCTCTCGGTTCTCTCCTAAAGGACGCGACCAGGGAAGTATCCCTTAATTTGTAAGCAACTGTAGCTTGTTTAGTTAACTCCAACAAGAAAAGTCTTGGATACAAGGTCTTCAAAGGGGAATCGTAAGTAAATGATCATCCCAAAAATAGGTGTTTTCTCCATTTCCCACTTTTTTTTTTTTTTTTTTTTTTTACAAAGAGAAAAGATCAATACCTTTAAAAACGAGACCTTTGAACTCGCGGATGATGTCAAGCCAAGGAGAGCATCTTGGAGGAATACGAGAACTATCAAGAAGACCTTTTGGACCATGTATGGCCTCGATAACCGAGACCATTAATACGACGGGATTAGTTGATCTTCCCTTATAAGGTTATTCTTATACTTGGTCTCATAAATCTGCTTCCAAGATGAGTAAATTGGATATATTTCTCATTACGGAAGGCTTATTGACGATTTTTCCTTCCTTATCGGCTTTATGTCTTGATAGACATTTATCTGATCACCGCCCTATTCTTATGCGTGAGTTGAATGTGGATTATGGACCTATTCCATTTCGTCTTTTTCATTCTTGGTTTAATAAGAATGGGTTTGATAAAATGGTGGAAGACTCTTGGAAAGATTCGGCTGTTATTGAACCGAATAGTATTGTTTCTTTAAAGAAAAAACTTCAAGTCTTAAAGACATCGATCAAACATTGGATTACAGATGTTAAACTACGCTCAAGTGCGGCTAAAGATTCTATTCAGAAACGTCTTGTTGTATTGGATAAAACGATAAACCAAGGTAGGTGTAATGATGGGCTTCTTAACGAAAGGACCAACCTGTTAAAAGACCTTCATGACCTTAATTCGTGTTTTGCGTCTGATATGATACAAAAAAACTAAAGTCCGTTGGGATATTGAATGGATCAGCATATTGGTAGAGAAAATGCACGCGAAGAACCCAAACGTGACATGTGGGAATGTTGCTTAGATATTGGCATACTGGTAGGCTAGGGTGTCTTTACAAGAGGAATTAGAATCATAACACCATTTGTGATGGTATCTTCACGGAACATATCATTGAAAACAGCAAAAAGTTTCTTAAGTTTTATACAACCAACATACAATGATTTTCCGAGTCATCTGACAGTTTCTTAATTGTTCATAGTCATTGACATTACCCTCCAACTTTTAAACATCTCATCTAAAATTTCGCGATCATCGTATTTGTATGATTTACTTGTTGAGTTAAGATATATGATATACAAATAAAACCATATAGACATCACAGAGTACACAAAGAAGACTTAGAATCATAACAGTAATTAACTAACTGAAATAAATGCGTAACGTACCTCTTGCAAATGGTTAGTGTTAATACAAATAAACCGTAAAAACGTTTATTAATATTTTGCGATCTCTTTGTGTTTTGTTGATAACAAATATAATGTTATCTTAAGTACAATTATAAGGATACATGTTATTTTTGTAAATCATTTACATATAGCCATTTAAATACAAAAATATTGTAATTAATCATTTGTTGTAATAGTTTATTAGGATGGGTAAAAACCACAACCCATGGATCATATCCATAACCCATTGACCCATACCCATTTGACTAGATACAATGTATTAATTAGATACATTGAATCTAAAGGAATACCCATGGACCAACCCATGACCCATTACCCATAACCAAAAACCCATGGGCAAGAGGGCGTCCCACGGATCCCTAGGTTTACACTAGACGGATCCTTGTGGGAGGGATCCGTGGGATCCGGGAACGAGTGGCGAATTTGCCTATAAATAGAGAGTCATTTCTTTATTCTAACTCACCCATCTTCTTACTAATTCTCGATATACTCTCATTCTCTTCTAACAAAAGATCACTTGATCTAGAGAGTACTTCCTTCTTTCTTTCTTTAGTGATTCTCATATAGGTCCTTCTCTAAGGCGAGATCACGAGCATTCTACAAGTCATCCAAGCAAGGGTCCTTGATTGATTTGTTCCTCCGCAAGATTTACATAGCGAAGATCTTGTATTTGATATATCACATATTTGTTGTGTAATAGTCGTGTTGGTTTGGTCCACCATGTTATGGACTCGGTATTTATCTTTGTACCGAAAAAAGGTGTAAGCAACGTTGTGAAGGCTTCTCCGCCAAGTTGAAGGAGTTTGTTGACATAGTGCTTGAACTCTCGAGTAGGTGACTCGGGGAGTGGAGTAGGGCAAGAAAGGTGTCTTTGTAGCCGAACCACTATAAATCGGTTGTGTCATTTCTATCCCTTTGCTTTACTTTATTTACTTGCTTTATCAATAGATCTATAATTTCTCTACATCCCTACGATCTCACATATTATCGAATCTAAAGTTTTTGAAACTAACTTAAAATCGGCAAAACTATTCAACCCCCCCTTCTAGTTTTCCACGGTTAGATCTCTTGAACAAAGAAGATGAAGTGGTTTAAAGAGTTGTCCCTTACCGTTTTACAACTCAAACCAATTTGTGTAAGAATAATGTCTTACAACCACAGTTTTGTACACACGAATTTACCGCGAATCAAAGCGATTGCTAGATCTAACACAAGTCTTTGTTTAATGAAAAACAAAACCAAAACACCCTATGGGAGGGGGGTTCGGCCGAAAGTATGCAAGAGAGGAGAGGAGAGATCTAGGGTTAATTCAATGCACAAAAGTTAACCATAAACCTTAACCCTAAACCTGTATATATAGTGGTAGAATAGCTTGTAGGAAAAGTTAGGGTTTGGGCTTGTGAAACCCCCATATGGCCGGCCACCTTAAGGAAGTAAAAGGGGAACCCGAATCTTTTCCATTTTTAAGTTATTCACCATATATTCTCTCCTTTTACATTTAACGGTCGTTAGTCATTTCCGTTAAATATTTAACGATCGTCAGACGGACTTTATGTGTAATAATTAATCGTAATCATTAACATTAATTATTAACTTTAATTCTCATTCGCTAATGTGTGCAATCCCGTGGTCACGAGTTCAAATCCGAACATTCACGGTTTTATAAATATATACATTTCCAACATTAGTGTCTTCGTTCTCATTCAATAGAGGAGCCGACATGCTACTATCAGCTAGTATTTCATCATGTCATTACCAATAAGCATATTTTAAGACACATCCGTGTTAAATCAAGTGGCTCTCAGTTAAACGCATACCGTTCAATTTAATGAAGATTTTACCATCTATACAAGGACAAAAAAACATCAATATCTCATTTACTAATCCGATTTGCCTCAACATGTCTAAGAAAAGTTGCACTACCCTAACAAATACAGAGTTTGAACTTTCAATGTTGTACATCCATCTACTACGCTCTATCTGAATTTTAAATACGTCGTCTCATATACGTAGACGTTTTACAGGCTTACTATTTTATAGAAAAATCGGCCGCAAGTGAAAATAAGGTTGCCCCCAGTAGACAACCACGATCTACAAAGGCGATCGATTGGAAGTCGATCGGCCTTTTGTGCCAAATTGATCGTTGGTGATTTCCCTCCCAACATGGTCGTGTATGCGATCGACAGAAACAAGGCAATTAAAGAATATTTGTGGGGTATGTTTTTGTTTTAAAAGTCGTCTTTACTGGGGCACCTAATCGCCTGAAGGTCGCTGGAGAGAGAAAGCTGACGTGGCATGAAAAATGGGAAGAATTTACCCTCCTTACTGGGGCAGCCTAACCAATTAAAATAACTTCATGAATGAGTTAATTAAGTTAGCCAGATCAAGATCATTTTAACTTTTGCGACTAATAAATTAGGGGTGGATGCATTAACGGAGAATTGGGGTGAAAACTGATAACCCCCCTGTACCTAACTTGGCAGTCTTTTTCTCCCTTCTCTCAAGTCTCATGTTTAACTTGGCAGTCTGATTCAATTCAAATTCCAACCGCAGACGCACCTCTGAAGACATGCACATCTGTTGTGCGGTTATCATGTTGTACTGCTCTAACAGATCCGTGTGCGGCGTGTTGTGCAGTATGGATAAATAACCGGGAGTTGAAAGGTTGTCCACTAAACTTCGACATATCCAAGGATCATCCATCCGGAACTCATTGGTAGGAAGCCACTTCGGAACATACACATTTTTGGCCTCCGCGGTATCCACGCATGTGGATGGTAAAATCCTCGTCGGATGCCGCGGGGCAATGAGTAGATTGGTCCTACAGGGGGGACTCAGCCTCGAAAACACTTTCTTGGTGATGGCTGAGAGGGCCCAGACATATCGGTGTCCAAATTTTCTTGATGAGCGCTGGTGGAAGTTTTCGAAGTAGCATCTAGGTCCGCCTGCAGATGCGGGGTAGCCTCAGAAGAAGCAACAGTAGTATCCAGTTGCTGAGGTCCGGAGTCAGACTCATCGCGGAGCTCCACAATAGGAATAGGCCCCACGGCAGCACTTCCTGCATAGGTCAAAAACACTTAGGTTTTTCTCTAATCAAAAGAAAGAAGGCGGCATAGAGCAGTATAAAAAAAGAGGGGAGTCTTACCGGCAGTAGATCCGGAGCCCTGCTCCGGTACGGGAACCATTCTTTTCTTCTCTGGCTGCTTAGGGGAGACATTAATCCTCACCCTCTTCCACGTTCTCCACGATGGTCTCTTGGACCAACGTGATCAAGTTCTAAAAGGGCTCTATGACACGCCCAACAGTCTCCTCTTGCAGCGTCTTCTCGCCCTCCTGCAGAGTTCTCTCTCCGGATGTCACATTGAATGGATTTGGCTGGTTGATGAAAGCAAAAAGAGACATCTCTGCAAACAAAAAAGATAAGTGTTAAAAACAAAATAGACAAAAGCAAGAATAAGACGCGACAAACCCTAGAAGGAAAACCCACCCTCATTATCCGAAACCATGAAAGTGGGGCGCGCCGTCGCGTCATCCCAAGAGCGGCTAAGGCCCACTACACAAAGAAATGGCTCCGGAAACTTCTTGAAGGGAGAACGCTGTGTATCAAGGAGGTGTAATAACTCCAGATCAATATCGTCATCCGATGGGGGTGGATCACGGTCAACGGAGACTTTATCGTTCCACGAAATAGCCAAAGGAAAGACAGTCGCGTCAACCCAAAAGAAATACTCCTTCCAATTCTTTACAGAATCTAGAGGAGCAGTGTAACAAACTGGAACAACCAAAGACTTGGGACCCTTACGTTTCTCTAAGGTCATCCACCCATCCTTCATATCGGAGTAGTAAAATTTCCTAAACAAGGATACGGTGGGGATACCACCGTGAACGCGACATAGGATCTCAAAATGATTGATCCTAGCCGCGGCTAACACGGATAACTACGACAGATGGATTTGAAAATACTCCAAAACACTGCACAAGAACTTGGAAAGAGGGATCCTAAAATTGCAGAATTCAAAAAACCTAGTATATACGCCTATCTTACCCTGAGGGGCGTTCTTTATGGTATCATTAGGCCCAGGAAGAAGATGATGAACAGTTGTGGGGATATGGTATTTAGAGCAAAAATCATTTAGATCTTTCTGGGATAACTTACAAGTAAAATCACACAGGATTTTCTTAGCCATGGAACTACAGTAGGGAAGAAAAACCTAACCTGAGCAAGTAAAGACGCACAAAAAAGGGCTTGGTTGGCTTTTTCTTTTTTACACGCGAAGATGAAAGGGCAACAGTAACCAAGAGGGTAAAAAGGAAGGGTATTTATACCCTCCCAAAAGTAAAACCAACAGGCTAATCGAATGGCTGAGAAATCGCCACGTCCCCGGCTCGTATCGGATGGTCCAGATCTGCTTAGATCAACGGATGAGATAGAAGCAGCCAAAACGTTACGTCAGTCAGAAAACGCACGGTCTAGAACATTTCGCGACTCCCAAGGGACAACTGTAACGCTTATCCACTGTATAAGTGGGAAGTACAGTCAGCAATGACTAGGGTTACCCGCGGGACACCCAACCGCGGATGGACGAAACAACTTAGTCTAGAACGCTTGTCCTGGACCAACAAGTACAATAGACTGGGGGGACTTGATCACGTATGATCCCCGGCACTCATACGGGTCGGGCGCGGACCAAACACGTAACCTGTCGGAGGTCACTCAAGCATTGTCCATGTACGCACGGCGTGAACACTTAATACAAGACCGATCCGCGGGTAAGAGATACGTCCGGATGAGGCCACAACCGCGCTCCACATAAAAGGTAGGGAATCTCGCCCAGGATTAAGGTACCATAACCTGCAGTCCCCAAAAAGGGAAAGCGGGACAAACTCCCGCTCAAAAGCATCGCTGTCATGACAACGGGACAAACTCTGAGTTGACATACGTCACTCCCCACTTACAAACTGTCGCTCTCATGTCACGTGATCATGAGAACACGACAGAAAGGTCAACCATATAAATAGGGGTTTCGCCACTATTCAAACGGTAACACGCATCCACTCTCTCACTCTAGAACTAACTTTATCTCT
Organism: Chrysanthemum lavandulifolium; assembly: GCA_022545495.1. NCBI lineage: Eukaryota > Viridiplantae > Streptophyta > Magnoliopsida > Asterales > Asteraceae > Chrysanthemum > Chrysanthemum lavandulifolium. Next base: position 60,179,106 of record CM040242.1, read on the forward strand.
CTAAAACCCTTACTTACTCTCACGCCGGAGGTTGACCGCGGAACCCCGTTTCGCGGTGAGACTAACGGTGTTTACTTTCTTAGCAGCTTTAAACCAAGACGAATACTTAGTACAAGATCTATTCCCTGAGAAGTTAGCCTACACTAATCTTCGCAAGGGAGCGCCCAGAATTGTATTAACATACGTGATTCGACTACACAAAATAATCAAAATTTAAAAAGATGTGCACGAAGTAATCGGATTCGAACAATGGTACACACAACTACAAGAAGTGGCAAGTATGAATTAGCGCCATTTTCGGACCATTTCCCTATTTGTCAATTAACGTTTCTTTTCTTTACCCCTATACGGTAATTACTTGTTTTCACGCTATGACATTCAGCCAACCGAAACTAACGAAAGTATGCTACATTTTGTTTTTCTTCTTTTAATTTTATGTTTTTTCTTTCTTGTGTAACCATTGGTCGACTAATCCACGGGGTTTGAACCCATCCAAACCTCGTTAAGCCCTCCCAATAGATTGGTGTGGCCAATTCACGACTGTTTGCTAGGGAATTGAACTTGTGACTCTCATATTTTAGTGATACAGTCGCAAGCCTTTTGCCACCAGGCCACACATTTTCCTACATTATTACCAAAACAAATAACGAAAACTGATAAAAACATATGACATACAATCCTTTCCATGGAAATCGCCAACAAACAAATCATTCATAACACCAGCTCTAGCACCAACATCAATATTCATATTCTCGGACTCTTTCCCAAGCTTATACAAATAATCATTTCCCTCCGCATCTTTCGCCTCCCAATCCGATTGCTTCGACAACTTCTTCTTCGCTTTGCCGACACTTTCCGCACTCGTTCCTTCGCCATTCGACTCTCGGAAGTTGCAATCGAGCGAACAAAAAGGTGAAACTTTTGAGAAAAATGATGAGGTTTGGAGATGAGTTTGGGGTGTTTGGTTAAAGGAATGAGGTGAGATCGGTTGTGAAGGTGTGATATAAAGCCATTGATGGGTTTTAGTGACGTGTGTGTTAGTGTGTGTCTGCATTGGTTATGGTTGTTGATGTTATCGTTATAGAATTGGAGCATTTGGCGCCACATACATTATTTATTTTACAAAGTAAATGTTTGGCATGTTTTGGTGAAAAATTAAAGGTAAAAGTAACTAGTTATGCATAATATTTTTAAACTTTTTATTGTATATATATATTAAATTGCTACGTCCTTAATATTATTTTAATTTTTTTACTTTTTTTAATGGTCGGCATGCTATTTTATTTGTTGGTCTTCTGAGGTATATGTTGGGTTCTCATTCTCGGTCCAGTATACAAGCATTGTTTTACTTATAGATAAACTTCACCGAATCCTTTCTTCTACACTTTTCTACACATCGGTTTCTTCCCAACTTCTAATCGGATCTTGAGCTACTAATTGTTTAGCTTATTGATTTGTTGGTTGTGATGAGCTTGAATTTGTAAATTTTTGTTCATATGTGAGTTAGGGTTTGGATTTAATTTTTTAGGTTTTTGTGAAATTAGTTGTTGTTTCATCGTTCGAGTTGGGTATGTGATTCTTTTGTTATTGTGGTTGTTACCATCAGTTTATTTATCACGGTTTCAAGATTTTTCACATATTATAACAAAAAAAATCTCAGTCTTATCTTCATACGTCCCAAACGTCTTCATCAACCTCGCACCGCTACCATCTTCGCTACTCGAAGTGATTTATCTACCTTAGGACCAACGACAAGAGGTGGTTGTGATTGTTCCAGTTTATGTTTTGCAACATGTGGGTATAGTTTAATTTTGTTTAATTGATACTTTTTATTTTTTTCAACGAGGGTACCACCAAGAAGCCGCCGGTGTTGCACACATCGCTACTGATGGTAATTCAAACTTTGTCTTTTTATACTTTCAACTTTCAATAAATATTGAAATTGGTCTTAGAAACTGATGATGTACCCTCCGAACAGCTCGAATGACACCCCTTCGAGATGTGTCGAAGCCCTTCTGTACGAAGGCCCAAGTTAGGTCTCCAGAATATTCGTAGGCGTCAAACCATTCGTACACACGAAGGTTACCTGCGGGGAATTCGCCATTCGAAGCCCTAAGCCCTTCTGGGTATAGTTGACGAAGGAGCAATGGATATGAGAACCTCCTGACTTGGTCAAACCCACGATCTCCCTCTCTTTCCTGGCTTTCCCGCCAAGTTTGAGAACGTGGGTCACAAAGCCCTAGCGGTTATCCACAAGCATGGGACGCCCCCATGTTCTCCGACATTTACGTAGAGGTGCCTCTAACCTTATTTCGTCCATTATAAATAGGTTGGACGGGCAGAGAATTATGGTAAGCTCATTGAACACTCATTTCTTTACTTACATACACTTATACAACCATAACTTATACTTAATCTCACGCCGGAGGTGGTTCGCAGGGTTCAACCCCTACGTAATCACTTAACGTAGTGTCTTCGTATTTCTTATTCTCAGGTGAAAGACAATCTTGGCTGGAACATACACCCCTCATACCTTTGATCATCATCAAGCTGGTAGTGCAATTTATTGTACAATCGGTGGCGCCATCCGTGGGACCCGCTACTATTAGTCCCGTAATCACCCGGCCTTAAAACCTTAACCGATTACGCTACTTTTCCCAAGACGGAACCGTGAAGGAAGATACACCTCCACGTGTTTCTACCCCGTACCTCTCAACACAACTAACACCGATAATCTCGCCCCATAATGACCTCCACCTTCACTACACGATCTCGCTTGAAACCACTCTCGTAAATCACGCCTCACCTTTTGCTAACCCTATTCCTGAAATTAGCCCTGCCTTCATTGAGTCAAACTTCGAAGCCTTAGAGTCCTTGCTGAGGGCTCATAAGAGGCAAGTTCGCAACACTGAGATGCGGAGGGAACTGGAATATTCCAGTGAGGAATATGACGAAGAGATCGAGGTAGACGAAAGGCCTCGACCCATTAACAGGGGGCGTTCGGCCTTACGAAATGGTTCTCTTTCCATAAGAAGGCCCAATGGAAGAATTGTCGGTTTTGAAGAAGGTCCTGGAGGAGATCCGGGAAGAAGGGAAAGGGTACAAGGTGAAAGAAGGAGCGAGAACTCAAACGGAGGAAGCAACCCAGTAGAAAAAGGGAAGAGAAGAGATGGGGCTCTGATACCTCCATCATACGTCTCGAGTGTCGGAGGACCTCCTCCATACTCTAGGATGAACCAGCTGCCCCCTCAGGGAATGAATCCCTACCTACATGCTCAAACCTATAATACCTACCCTCCAAATGGGTCTCTCCACAACCAAAGTTACCAGCAAGTGCCTTACGAACACGTTCATGTGCACTCTATACAACCAATGGGTGGAAACCCTTCGTATCAACCTTCTACAGCCTACGCTGCATTCACACAACCATTTCCTAACCCGTATAACCCTACACCTGTTTATCCACTCCATATAACCCTTACTATGCCGAAGCCTCTGAAGCTTGCACACCTTTTGTGAAGTGGATTGAAGACTACCCTCTACCTGACGGTTTAAAGATGCCCACTCACATAGGCACCTACGATGGGAAAGGCGATCCTGATAACTTCTTACATTTGTTCGAAGGCGCTATCAAGATGCAGAAGTTGGTCATGCCCGTAGCATGCCACATGTTCACGTATAGTAAGTCTAGATGATCTTAAGGCTAAGTTCCGATCACACTTTAGCCAACAGAAGAAGTACACCAAGAGTCATCTAGCCGTGCATACCATCAAGCAAAGGGACAACGAAAGCACAATGGCCTTAGTCACAAGGTACACCGATGAAACTTTGCAAATTCTGGGGTTGCACGAGGAACAAAGGATTTATGGCTTTGTACATGGCCTACGGACTCGAAGCTTGGTGGAATTCCTGTCCACCGACCTTCCTACCACTTACAAGGCACTCGATGGAGAAGACTTACACTTGGATTGAGTCCAAGGAAGTAGCAGCAAACAGAGCTCCGTTAGAACAAAGAGAAGCCTCCCAGAATTATCGGAGGGTCCTCTAGGAAGGATCCAAGAATAGGAAGAAGAACAGAGATCGCTTCACTCCCTACAACAAAGGCTCGAATCATGGACTCTTGGCAACTTGGTCAAATCTCCTGTGGAGATTCGGCTACCGAGAAAGCGAAAAGTCCTTGACCCACCACCCGGATTTCGTGTGAAGCAAAGCCGTGGACATGTCAAGCATCGCCACTTTCACGAAGACCATGGGCACGACACAAACAACTGCAGAGAGTTGAAGAAGCAGATTGAAGAGGCAGTACGGTCCGGACAATTGGCGCAACTCATAGTGCAATTTATTGTACAATCAGAAACCAGTTAAAATTTTACCATGTTCAAGCTGTGAATACGTTTTTAACAGCGTCGGCACATCATGTGAGGAGGTCAGTAAATCTCCAGTAAAGTTCTACTTGAAAAACAATTATGATTTACAGCCATGGGAACAGTAAACAAGAGCTGCGGTTAGCGCTCTTTCGACAAATAATATGATTAACATCAACTACAAATTTCATTTGTTAATGTCATTCATCTTGGCCATTGTAGTTAATTAAGTTATTTGCATCTTCTTTTTTTTTAAGTTTAGGTACGTGAATTGTTTTGTTGTGTTGATCTTTGTTAAATATATGATGTCAGTTAAGGATTTGTTTGTTAATAGATACTATGAAGGCTGGCTCAGAATTGATAAGTTGGTAAGAAAAGTTGATTGAGGAAGAAAGTATTGTGCTTTTGTGATATGAGTTTGCTTTGCAATATGCGCATGTATGTTTGATGGTATTGCTTAACTGTGTGTGTTTGATGGTATTTAGTAGTCATAGCACATGTACATCAATTTTGAGTCTTTTCTTGATGGAAGTGCTCAATGTACCTGCAATAGAGTAAAGACTACATACACTAACATTACAAGATTGTTTGCATTTATGTAGGTTAGTGACATCAGCATCCAGACCCTTAGGGTTTTCACAGTCACCATTGGCATTGCCATCGGTGAACAACTTACTAGTAGGTATCCATCTAAGTCCAACATTCTTAAAGATTCTACCAGTCGGTATCTACTTAAGGCAAGAGCTAGGATTTTTTGGCTTTTCATGCACAGTGGAAGACTTTTTGTTATTCCTAGTCTTAAAGGGTTGGACCTTAACACGAGCATTAACTTCCTGTTTCTTAGGTCTAGGTTATGAAGTGACTGGTTTTGACAAAACTTGTTTCACACCAACTTGGGAGGCAAACCGTGTTTTTGACAATTTTTGTCGTTCAGATCTAAACGCATTGGTTGTCTAACAACTGCTTGGTTTCTATTTGGATGTAAAACTGGTTTCCCCAAGATTGATGGTTTTGCAAACTTAGTGTTTACACTTTTCCTTGCAGTTTTTCTCAGTTCATTCTTTAATGTTGTGATAGTGAAACCCTTATCCTGAAATTGAGCTTTGAGTTCATCGATTTTGACCATCAAAGAGGTTGTTTGTTTTAAAGTTTTAGTCATGATTTCTTTGATTGAATCACCTAGGTCTTTGTGGTGCCTTTTCAAAGTCTCATTTTCCTTGAGTAATTTAACCACATAAATTGACAGTTCAATATTTCTTGTATTAGTTGCATCAATGTCCTGGTTAGTTCCGACTAAATTACTCTTCTCATTCATATCAGAAATATGTTTCTTTAAATCGTTTATTTCAAAAAGTTCACGAAATTCAGGAAATTCCGGATTTTTGCATGGTTTATTAATTTGAAAACTTTCCTCCTTTCTTTGTAATGCAATTTTAATTAATTCTCCACTATTAAATATAGATAGGGAAGTTTGATCGAGTTTAACAAATAATCCTTGTTTGAAATTATGATTACAAATTCTAAAGAAGACATTAATTAATTATTAAGGTTAAAATTGTCATTCTGATAAAAGTAATAGAGAGAAAGCAGTAATAATTATGTTTTTCTTAAATTGTGTGTTTTTTGTTAGTGGACAAATTTTAGGACGGAGGGAATATTATTTTAATATAAACCGGTCATATGGGTGAAGTCAGAAAAAAAAATTAAACGTACATTGATGAAGTAAGATAATAAAGAAGTAATGTTTCATCTCGGCAAATTTTAAAAGAGGATAACATCTCTGCTGCAAACATCCCTGCAGTTATTTTTTGTTATATACAATAACTAGTCTCTGATTTATGTATTCATACAGAAGTGGTCCCTAATTTGTGCTTAGCAGCTAAGTGGTCCCTAATTTGTGCTTAGCATCTAAGTAAAAAGTATATGATTTAAGATCATTTGAGGACAAAAGATTCTTTACATATTAAGGGATCAATCTCCACCTTCTATTTTTATTTGATCTAATGGATGAGATTAATCTCAACAATTTAAAAAACCCACTTTCATCCTCTTTTTTCAAATATTAATATCTTTCAAACCGTTAATCGTTAAGCGAAAAAAATTTATCATTGCGACGAGCATTTAATTATCTTTCTATAGATAGGCACTTTGATATACTTTCGACAAAAAAAAAATTTCCGTATTTTTCACCTTTTTTTAAGTTTTTTCGTTTTTACGCATCGAAATTTGCATTAAAAATCATATATGATAAAGCAAGAATTTGAATATCACATGTGATATTAGTGTTAAATCATATATGATATGTAATATCACATTTGATATTTGTGTAATATCACATGTGATATTACATATCATATATGATTTAACACTAATATCACATGTGATATTCAACTTCATGTTTTATCATATACGATTTTTTTACGCAAATTTCACTAACGTAAAAAAAGGAAAAATACGAAAAAACGTGAAAAAACGAATTTTTTCTTTTCTCGAAAGTATATCAAACCGCCTGCCTATGAAAGATAATTAAACGCTCGTCATGACGATGTAAATATTTTCACTTAACGATTAACGGTTTAAGAAATATTTAAATTATAAAAAATAGGTGAAATAATAAAATGCTTTTAATCTCAGCAATTGATTTCTTTTTAAATAAATGGTGAAGATGATTCCTGTGGGAAAATTTTGATATGTAAAATAATATATTACTATTCCTTATTTTAATTTTATTACTCGTTTAATCCTATATCTACGTCAACATTTTGAAAACTTTTTATAAAGACTTCTGCATGCTCAGTATTTCAACATACGTACTTATCAGTAATAAGTTATCACAGACAGGTAAAGTTCTCTATAATTTGATTGTTCGCTTCTTCACATCATTAGCTTGCAATTATTTTCAGTTGGTTAACTAGAGATAATGAATATCGTGGTAAGCGAATCAACCATGGTGAGGCCAGCAGAGGAGACACCAGAAACCAAGGTATGGAACTCTGACCTCGACTTATTGGTATCCAAGTACCACACACTTCTGGTGTACTTTTACCGGTCTGATGGTTCTGCTAGCAACTTCTTTGATACCAAAGTTATGAAGGATGCTCTGAGTAGGGTCTTGGTTGCATTTTACCCGGTGGCAGGACGGTTAAAAGAAGACCATAATGGCAGGATCGAGATTGATTGTCAAGGACAAGGCGTGTTGTTTGTGGTAGCCAAGTCAGATTGTGTACTCGCTGATTTCGGCGATTTTATACCTAGATTGGAGTTTGTGAAACTTGTCCCGCAGGTTGATTATTCGTTGGGAATTAATTCGTATCCTCTGCTGCTAGTGCAGGTACAAAGTTCGACTCATTTACTAATTATAAATGGAGTGACTAGTGTTATATACTTTTTTTTTGTTTGAGCAGGTAACACACTTCGTATGCGGGGGAGTTACGCTAGGAATTGGGATAAGCCATCATCTTGCGGATGGGACATCTATGATGCACTTCGTTAACTCATGGTCCGAACTCGCTCGTGGCCTTGACCTTACTCTCCCACCTTTCATAGACAGGACCCTCCTCCGTGCTCGGAACCCACCGCAGCCTGTTTTCGAGCACGTGGAATTCAATCCCGTTCCAACAATGAAATCATGTCCGCTCCAATCCTCACTAGGTGAAACAATAATTGACACGTCCATTTTCAAGCTGACACTAGACCAACTCAATGAGCTCAAAGCAAAATCCAAGAAGGATGGCAACTCAATCAACTTTAGCACGTACGAAGTACTTGCTGGCCATATCTGGAAATCGTGTGTAAAGTCCGTGGGTTAGAAGATGATCAGGAGACCGAGCTCTACATCCCCACTGATGGACGGTCTCGCCTTCAGCCTGCTTTGCCACCAGGCTATTTTGGGAATGTTATATTTTTAATCACTCCTAAAGCAAAAGCCGGCGAGTTAGTTCCAGACAAAACCTTTGCGCTTTGACTAAAGTACATGACGCGATAGCACAAAGAGATAGTGATTATCTAAAATCGGCCATTGACTATCTGGAACTACAATCCGATCTGAAAACTCTATTCCGTAGGTTTAAGTTAAAATGTCCTAATCTTGTGATAAATAGTTGGATGAGGATCCCGATATATAAGGCCGATTTTGGATGGGGCCGACCTATATCCATGGTGCCTGCTTATTTCCCAGTGGATGGTATGTGTTTTTTGTTACCAAGTCCGATCAATGACGGGAGCGTGTCGATTGCTATTTCATTAAAAGCTCAACAAATGGAGGATTTTAGCAAGTTCTTGTATGATCTCTGAAAGGTTGCCGCATTTTTTATATGTTATATATGATGCATGTATGCATGTGTATTTGGCCTAGCCACCTATATCATGGCGAAAATATGTTGTTCAAACGTAATAAGATCGAGCGTGACTTAATGTTGATCTGAGATGCTTGATAAACGTTGCCTATACTCTATGTATCCATTAATTTATTGCGATTTTGAAGCAGTAATACACTACAAGAAAATTGACCTAGGCTTTGGATCTTCTAAATATTTTGAGGCACCCAGGGTGAAGTGGAGAGTAATTATGGATCCACGATAATAACTTTGATTAAAAGTGCAAACTAATCACATAAATTAAGAGTCATTAATGCAACTTTAATTTAAAGTTCAAACTAATCATATGATTGCCTTCAACTTGATCCGTGTTTATGACTGCTTTATCTTTTATTAGTAAATAAATATTAATTTAATTTATAATACATATACATGCATGTATGTAATCAAATTTTCGCAATTTTTTATTTATTTTTATTTATTTTTTTTAAAGTTGTTTTCAGCAATTATAAGAATGTGAGTGTGGTTGGTTAGGGGCAACTAGGCAAGTTGCCAAAGTCACAGTTGCTTAGTTGATGTTTTGCCTTCATGGCTGCATTTATGTGATTCAAGAATACTAATATTCTTCATGAGTTGAAATATATATATTTTTTTTTCTAATGTGTACGGGTGTATACACATACTGACATACACACATACGTAATGATGTATAAAAGAGTACTATATGAATTAGCTTAATTCTCCTAAATAATCAGCTAGTATTTCATCATGTCATTACCAATAAGCATACTTTTAAGACAAACCCGTGTTAAATCAAGTAACTCTCAGTTAAACGCATACCGTTCAGTTTGAATAAGTTTTTACCGTCCATACAAGGACAAACAATGTCAATATCTCATTTAGTAATTATCCGATTTGCCTCATCATGTCTAAGAAAAGTTGCACTACCCTTACAAATACAGAGTTGGAACTTTCAATGTTGCACATCCATCTATTAGGCTCTATCTGAATTTTAAATACGTCGTCTCAAAACGTAGACGTTTTACAGGTTTACTACAGAAAAATGGGTGTAAAGCGGCAAGTGCAAATAACCAATTAAAATAGCTTCATGGATGAGTTAATTAAGTTAGTCAGATAAAGATCATTTTAACTCTTGCGACTAATAATAAATTTGGGGTGGATACATTAGTCCTGTACCTAATAAGTAAATTTACGCTTGCGATAAAGATCATTTTAACTCTTGCGACTAATAATAAATTTGGGGTGGATACATTTTTCGTGTCTTTACGTTTGCTTTTCGTGTCTTTAATATCCCACAACCAAGAGCATCCACAATGGTAAAAGTGGTGAAAGACTTTTACTATTTTAAAAAGTCTTTAAAGGGTTTTTTGCGTTGCAATAAAAGCTTTTTGAAGAGTTTTTCTTCAAAGACTTGGTAGAGCTCAAGTCTTTCATCCAACCTTTAGTCATTAAATACATTTTGCATTAATGCATTAAATGCCTCAAGTGTTAAAGACTTGAGCCATCAGACGCTTCTAAGAGCCCTAAGTTATGCAAAAATAACAAGGGATAAACTCAAGCAAAACTACAAGAATTGACAATTAAATATTCTTTATGATTAGCATATATGTATAAATCAAAATACATATTGCAGCAAAAAGGCCGATTAACAAGGACAAAATGGATTGACGATGACATGTCCTCCCTCAAGGTTTTTGGTGAAGACATGTCGTCGCTGAAAAGTCCCCACCAATCTGTTGGGATTTTATAAACATGTTAACTGTTTAACACTACGAGTACGCAACGAAATATGGATCTAGTTAATGTAATCAAGTTAACACGTAATTAATAAACAATAAAATATAAAAGGGAACAAGAAAAACTAACCCTCGTAGTCACCCACAAGTTTATCAAACAACGAAACTAAGTGATCAAAACGATCACCTCTACGAGTGCTCACACAAACACTTTAACACGAATACGCCCGATAAAGCTAGTCGCGTCACGTTTAACCAAACAACTCTTGTATTACTTGAACCCACTCGAACTAAACAAACCCTAGAACCGTTCTGTGTTGTCCGAGATATGAAACCAACCCGATAACCATCTTTGCCCTTTATCTGATATCGGATAAAGGGGTAACAAGTTGTCTTCTTTTCTTCCTGAGAAACTTCAATCAAACCAACACAAATCTGTCTTCTTTATTCGACCGGGAAACTCAGAAAACAAGTACAAATAAACCTCAACACTCTTTGGATTAATATAGATGCAAGATTAAAGTTTTCTAAGTCGCGATTCAAGAACAAGAACCCTAGTCGACTTAGGGTTTAGAATCGGTATAGAATGATGATGATTGGATCGATTATACTTGCTGCAAAGAGGGTGAAAGTCGTGAGTTTTATGAGCTAAGGAGGGTGTTTATATAGCCTCAAAAACCTAGAAAACTTGGGCTTGAAACTTGTTCTCCAAATTAGCTTGTATTCCTTATTCTCATACACTTCTACTAGCCCAACGTAAAACCAAACGCCCCCTATTGACAAACGGTCAATGGGCTTGGTTTTGAACACAATCGGGTTTAGTTTAGTTGGGTCAAAGACGGTTCAAGTTCAAGTATTAAACGTATAAACGTACTCTCGTGTTTAACGTGTGTGCCCCCAATAGGCTCACACACTTTTAGTCGTTTTAATGCGGATCCAACTCATATAATCCAACAGCTCCCACTTGGGAGTTGGAGTAGCAGATAACACAAAACCAACTACGGAAACGCTTAGCGACGCTCTCACTCGCTAATTAACTAAAAGTGTCTGAGATATAGTTTCATAAATCTTTCTCAGTGGCATGGTCATTTATGTCTTGCTTTTATCATCCTTTGTTATAGATACCGTTAAACCATGGATATGGATCCTAACTAATTCCATATAGTTTTAACATTTAGATTCTCGTTATAGAATTTACTTCAGATATACCAAATGTAATCAAGAATCATCTTGCATTACCCTTTGGGTTTGGCCAAATAACTATCTGGTTAAATCTGGAGAGGCGCCATGGTATCTTTCTACACATATCAAGTAGAGCAACAAATCCTTTGTTGACTACAAGTGTTGTGGATGCTGCTTCACAACACTCCGAAATATAGCTTTTATAACTACCTTGTTCAGGATAGCGTTTGACTTATACTTACAAAAGTGATATCCACACATAACAGAACTTGTTTGCATCTCAAGTCTAAGGACTACTTAACAAACCATTTTCAATATTTTACTTATGACAAGGATCCAAAAGTAAATGTTTGAAAGTTGGGGTATCCAATATGCATCCCTTGTTAATACACATGAGTTTGGAGGGAACAATCCACATTCTCATAAAATATAACCAACACTCACATTTGCCGTACATAACAATATTCTCATATTGTTAACCGACAATGGACATATTTAAAATGATAAATTATTTCATGGATTAAACATGCAAATATGGAATAACAGATTATATGAATGAAATAACAAATACCTCATATCTTTATTTATCAGAAAGTAATAACTGTCTTACATTTCCAAATACTAATTACACAGAGATTTACATGAGACTACTAGATGGTATTAAACCAATACCCTAGTAAATTTAGAATGATTATGATACGCTAAAGCCTTCGTAAATGGATCAGCTAGGTTGTCATATGTGTGAACTTTTGATATCTTCACGTCACCCATCTCAATGGTCTCTCAAAGATAATGAACTTTCGCGCGGTAATGTCTAGCACCCTTGGTGATTCCACTTTCATTAGCTATAGTAATGGCTCCAGTATTATCACAATACATATTTATGGGTTCTTCGATTGTGAGAACAACGCCAAGGCTAGAAATAAATTTACGAACCCATACAACCTATTTAAATGCATCACAAGAATCTATATACTCAGCTTCTGTAAATGAAGTAGCAAAAATACTTTGCTTTGTGCTTTTCCAATCAACAACACCTCTATTTAAAACGAATACATATCCAGTATGAGATTTTAAGTCATCAGCATCTGTCAGATATCCAACATCAATGTAGCAAGAAACCCTGAGCTCTCGTTTCGCCTCCCCTTCGTAAACCAGAAACATATCCTTAGTATTGCGCAAATACTTAAGAATATTCTTAACAGCAGTCCAGTGAAGTTCACATGGATTCTGTTGAAATCGGCTTGTCACGTTTTGAGCGAACGCAATATCAGGATGAGTACATCTCACAACATACATAATAGATCCTATAGCCAAAGCATAAGGAACTCTTTGCATGCACTCTTTAGCAGCAGGTGTCTCAGCACCTTATGACTTACTCAACTTAGGCTCCTTTTGAATTGGGATAGCTCCACGTTTGGAATTCTCCATGTAAAATCTCTTCAAGATTTTCTCAATGTAAGCACTTTGACATAAACCAATTAATCGTTTAGATATGTCTCTAAAGAACTTGATTCCAAGAATATATGCAGCTTCTCCTAAATCTTTCATGGCAAAACATCTTCCAAGACAGGATTTTACATCTTGTAACATTGGAATGTTGTTTCCCATGAGCAATATGTCATCAACATATAGAATTAGGAAAGTGACATAACTCCCACTAGCTTTCTGATATACACATGGCTCATCTTGATTTTGAGAGAATCCGAATTTATTAATCTCATCATCAAAACATTTATTCCATTGCCTAGATGCTTGCTTGAGTCCATAAATGGAACGCTTGAGCTTGCATACACGGTTAGGATATTTAGGATCAACAAAACCCTCAGGTTGCTCCATATATACCTCTTCATAAAGATGTCCATTGAGGAAAGCGGTTTTGACATCCATTTGCCAAATCTCATAATCATAGAACGCAGTTATGGCTATGAGAATCTTTATCGCTCTAATGTCTGCAACAGGAGAAACAGTATCTTCATAATCAATCTCGTAGGTTTGAGTGAAGCCCTTTGCTACGAGACGAGCTTTAAAAGTGTATACCTTACTATCCATGTCAGTTTTCTTCTTGAAAAGCCACTTGCTACCAACTATTTTACAGTTAGGAGGAAGCTCAACTAAAACCCATACGTCATTGTATTTCATGGATTGCATTTCCACATTCATCGCATCAAGCCATTTCTTGGATTTAGGATCCAACAATGAAACTTTATAGTTATTGGGTTCACCAAGATCCCCTAACTCATGTTCCTCAGCATCGATGTATAAGCACATTCGATCAGGAGCACAGCGTGTTCTAGCGGACTTACGAATTGAAATAATATCACTTTGAGGTTCATCAATTTCTTGATCATCCTCATCATGATGTAAGCTAGTGTCTAGAGAAGGATTTGTATCTTCATCTTGAATAATTTCAAGATCTTCTAGACTCCCACTTGCTTCTTGATACAAGAGATTATTCTTAAAGAACTCAGCATTTCGAGCAACAATAAATTTGTTCTCTGATGGAAGGTAGAAAGAATATCCCATTGTTTCCTTTGGGTATCCTACGAAGATACACTTAACAGATTTGGGTTCAAGTTTTTAGTTTTGGTAAGTGTATCACGCTTAACAAGTGCCTCACAACCCTAGACTTTTAAGTAAGACAACTTAGGGGCTTGCCCATGCTATACCTCGTATGAAGTCTTATCAACCTTCTTAGTTGGAACCATATTGAGAATGTGTGCAACAGACTCAAGGGCATAATCTCAAAAAGACTTTGGAGGAGTAGTTTGACTCATCATGGAGTGAACCATGTCTAACAGTGTTCAGTTTATCCTCTCAGACACACCATTATGTTGTGGAGTGTAAGGAGGAGTGCGATGGGCAATAATCCTATGCTCCTTAAGATGATCCAAAAACTCTTGACTCATATATTTACCCCACGATCGTAACGTAGTAACTTAATGGTCTTCCGAGTTGGTTTTCTACTTCCTTTGAAACACCTTAAATATTTCAAACACTTCATGTTTATGTTTCAACAAGTAAACATAACCATATCGACTATAGTCGTCAGTAAAAGGGACGAAGCAACTTGCTCTTTGTCTTGACACAATTCTAAATGGGCCACAATATCCATGTGTATTAGTCCAAGTAGATCCTTAGCCCTTTCCACTTGATGTGAATAGGGTTTCCTTGCCATCTTACCAGACATGCATGAAACACACTTTTCAAATGACTTAATGTCAGTTGAGTTGAGAAGTCCATCATGTTGCAACTTCTCCATGCGTTTCTTGCTAATGTGTCCAAGACGACTGTGCCACAAAAGAGCAGAGTCCAAGTTAGACTTGGCTCTTTTATTGCTAACAACAAACATAGAACTACTATTTGTATAAGAACAAGACATATCAATTTCATAAATAACATCCCGTAAGATAGCAGTAAAATAAACAACGTTATTTCTAGAAACTGAAATTGCATTATTCGATTCAAAACGATTAACAAAACCATCGTCATACAAACGAGAAATTGAAATAATTCCTCTAGTAATAGAGGGAGCATAATGACAATCGTTCAAAACAATCACTAATCCACTAGAGAGACATAAATGAAAAACACCAATAGCTTCAACTCCTGCCCGTTGACCATTGCCCACGTACATACTTAAAGCTCCTGGCTTCAGCTTCCTACTTCCCCTAAGACCCTGAGTAGTATTACAGATGTGAGTACCACAACCCGTGTCATATACCCAAGATGTACTAGGAAAAGAATAGAGTTCTATAGTGAAAATACCTAAAGAGCTAGCTACAAGAGACTGCTTATTCTTTTTCATCAACTCGGCGAGATACACAGGACAGTTCCTTCTCCAATGACCTACTTCACCACATTGGTGGCAGGTAGCGTCCTTAGCTGAATTATCCTTAGCTTCTTGGGTGGTGGAGGAATCTTAGGCTTGGGGGCATAAGGTGGTTTATGCTCAGGAGCATAAGCCAGCTTACACTTGCCCTTCCCTTGATTTCCCTTTGCAGCATTAAACGATTTTTCCCATGGTTTTTCTGGACCTTTCCCGCACGTATATTATGTAGTGCAGGTGCAACATCTTTCTTTGGTAGCGTCTTCTCATGTTGTTTAAGCATAGCATGTAACTCATTTACAGTCTTCCCCATGCTGTGCATATTAAAGTTTTGCACAAAGTTCACATACTCTTTAGAGAGACCAATTAAGATCAAACTAACTCCATAGTTCAGAGTAACTGGGTGACCGAGATGTTCCAAATTGTCAATATAGCTCTTCATCTTGAGAACATATGAGCTAACTGATTGACCTTCTTCTTGCTTGCACGCGTGAAATTCTCGCGCGGTTTGAAGAAGTTCTGTTCTGCCTGTTGGGCAAACATAGACTTCAACTCCTGAAGCATGTCATAAGCACCAAGATGAGTTAGATTTCGTTGGATCTCTAACTCCATGGTCATGAGCATGAAGGCAAATATGTCCTGTGACCCCTTAACCCAATCAGTGTGAGCCGCAAGAGCCTCGGGAGGGACAGGGTGGCCAGGAGTTGCAACAGGTGCAGCAGGAATGGGATGATCCAAATAATTTTCTTTATCTTCAGCTGACAGGATAATGCGAAGCTGGGGATACCAGCCAATGAAGTTAGGTCCAAGTGAGTTTTGTTTCTCAAAGAAACCCTCGAAAATCGAATTGTTTCCGATCGAGGTAGTCATCTACAATTTAGAAAAGTTCAAATAATTAGTATTTTCGATAATTAACTTCTTAAAAAAATTAACTACCCAATTAATTACTAATAAGACTAAGATCCATCTTGACCTCCCACTTATTACCAAAGGTCTTACCAATGTGTAACCAAGTAGGGCAAGAGGTAAGCGACGAGCGTTAATTGCATAATGCAACTCTTAGATTTATGAGACTGGTCAAGGCATTAATAAACAAGTAATAATGTCAAGAGCATGTCTAGTCTCATCTTATGCCTCGGGTCCAAGGTCTGGCCAAGCATACTCAAAATAAGTCGACCAAGTAAGAACTTGCAAATATCACCAAAGGTCTAACTAATGAGCAAAATTCGCCATGGGTTGGAATGGCCCTAGGGTCTGACCAAAGAGGTCAAGCCAAATGTACGTGCTCTTAGTTGGTTGGCATAGACTTAAAATTTTCACATAGGGTATTCACATAAATGTGGTAAAAACGTGTACAAAGAAGCATGAAAAACAACTTTGTAACACTTATTTTAAAAACTTTTAGTAATGACACTATAGTGATCATCATTGTTCACGGTAGATCCAATCGAACTCGCAGGGACGCGGAGGACCAGGTCAGCGCGAGGCAATAACCGAAAATCCTTTAGGTGTGACTGTGTGCACCTCCTTAAACCCCCTTTATAGTTTGTTCTAGTGGGTGAGCCGTACATCCCAAGTGTCCATAACGTCCAGTTTTTAAATTCATGAAAAACTTGTTTCATTAGTTTAGGTCACTTAATTGTACAAAAATAATTTGTGGAAAACTAGAAAGGGGGTTGAATAGTTTACCGATTAAAAACTTTGTTTTGAAACTTATTGAAAGATCAATTGATATTGATCTTAGATATGTTAGTGAATAATAATCAACAATATATAAAGAGTAGATAAGGAAAGAAACAATCAAACCACAACAAGTTGTTTATAGTGGTTCGGTCTACAAGGATTCTTTTTCCTTGCCCTACTCCACTCCCCGAGTCTCACACTCGAGAGTTTAACTTCACTAGTCAACAAGCTCCTTTCACCGGCAGAGAAACCTTTACACTTCGCTCACACACTATTTCCGACACTAAGCTAGATGTCGAGTTCTTTTCAACGGTACAACCACTCCCACACACAATGTATTTTAAGGACTAAAATACTAACCACTCACACTCACAAGATTATGATGGTTTGGTACAACAATGATGTATGAATCAACAAAAGATCATACAACAACAAACAAACAAGACTTCCAACTTCTTGTTGAAGCTTGAATGTGCCTTGATCTTCTTTGCTACAAAAGAGATCACTAATATGATATGAAACTGAGTTAGAAATGTTAGAGAGAAGGAATGTATGAGAATATGATAGAAAGGGATAAAAAAACAACTTGGTTTGGCTTTGCTATTTATAGCCAAAATGCTCAGCGGGCACCACGGACCCCTAAAAAGGGTTCCGTCCGTGTTAATATTTGGTGCCGCCGGGGTCTGACAGCAAGATCACCAAAATCTTACCAAAGTCAACCATATCTATCCAAGATTGTGTAAGATATGTAGAGTCTAAATCTACACAAAGTATCTAGTGAAATCTTCTAAGGATTTCAATGATGCATTACATGATGTCATGTGTTTGTTTTTCTATTTTTAGAAATATGTTAAAATACATATGTAATGTTTTGTTTTAAGAAACCAAAACATTCTTGAACTAAAAATACTAACATACATTATGGTTTAGAGTCATATCAAAATATGATTAATCAAAATGTAAATGCTTGAGTGATGAAGATATTATTTGAAAAGCTTGTTTTAATATCTATTAAACTTGACAAGCTTTAAGCTTTATAAAAATTAAATTTACTTTTGTCGTTAACAAAACTTATGTAAAGATCATAAAATATAAATAACGTTTAATGACGATATTTGTATTAACAATCTCCCCATTTTTTGTTGAGGACAAAATATAAATTTTATATTTATAAAAGATGTAAAGTTTGTACAAGAGTTACAAAAATATTAGTTTTAGAACTTGAAAGATAAAAAAATGATAATGCAAGTATGTCCAATTTAAACATGATGTTGACTTTTCAGAAAGTCAAAGTATGCAGTTGACTTTTTATTAGAAAGTCAAAGTCTTCATTAGTTGAAGTATGATGTTGACTTTTCGTAAAGTCAGTATGCAATTGACTTTATAAAAGTCAAATATAACCAAGTTCTATATATTTCTCCCCTTTTGTCTCAACAAAATGAAGATGCGAGGCGGAATATGTAATGAGTCTTGAGCCATTATCTCCCTTGACCAATGCTCCCCTAAATTGGGTGCCAAGAGAAAGATACATGGATTGTGAAAAAGCTACAAAAGAATTGTTAGTAATAAGCATCATCACAAGCATTTCCAAATACCATATAACAATCAACAACAATATAAGAAACATTATTCATTTGTTAAATTTTTTCATGATATAAAATCATGAAAAGGGAACACAATGAAGTGTTTATACAAGAAAAATAAATTTTTCCTAGAAAATACAAAGAAAAGCCTAGAAAAATAAAAATGCTTAATGAGAATAAACTAGACCCTCCTGTTGAGGTGGTGGATGAGCAAGAGCATTGATGCGCTCTAGGAAGTGATTGATGATGGACCTCATTTCGTCTTGAAGCTCATGGACCATCACCCGGGTCCTTTCGGTTATTTGGGCGGTACGCTCACAATTGGAGCAACCATGTCTTGGGGGTAGTATGGTTCATGGTTTTGTGGTGGTGGAATGGTGGAGGTGTTGGTGTTGGTGTTGGTGTTTGGAGTGGTGATTATGGAAGCTAGCAAAGCACTTTGCAATTGCATAGCATTACTAAGATGGGAATCCACCATATTGGAAAATTGGTGGAGGTGATTGAGCTCGGCTTCAATCTCTTCTTTGGTGGGGTGATCCTCCCACATGGATTCCTCAATGTCCTCTATAGGAGAGGGCATTGATGTTGTAGGCAGTGGATGATCCCCATACAAAGGACCATGGATTTCCTTGTGGATGGGATGGAAAAGAAGAGGTTTTGGCCCTAACGGGGCGTTTGGGTCAAAAGATGGACGTGGAGACTCATGAGCTATTCGCTCAGTAGTACCAAAAGATGGTGGTGGTGGCGGATGATTAGGCCTAGGAGGCAAGTCCTCCAAGTCTTCCAAAAATGGATTTGGAGATGTAGGTGGTGTAGAGAATAACTCCAATGGGACGAGTGTTGGAGATTTTGGAGGTGAGGGTGATTTTGATGTTTGGATAGGAGCCGGTGGTGGTGAGCTAGGAGTCTTTGTTGGTGGTGGAGTAGTGATGATGATAGGTGATTGTGGAGGTGGTGTAGGAGTAGCCAAAGAGAGAGTTGTCTCGTCTCTTATGGGAGATGAGATGGTTAATGGAGAAGACTTGGAAGAGGAGCTTATGTTGACAAAGCAACAAGGTCTTAAGCTCATTCTAGCGGTTCTTTTGCAAGGCTTGGTTGATGGTGAAGACTTAGTCATTTTGACTCAAGTTTTTGCTAGTAGATGATTAGAATTGAGAAGGTGTGAAGATGATCATGGTGAAAGCTCTTAATTTATAGGATTTGAAAATTATGGAGAAATGTGTTTGATTTGATGTTAAACCATAGAAGAGATGAGGTTCCAAATAATTTTGAAGTGGGTTTAATGCTAGTTGTTAGCCGTAACATTTTTATTAGAAGTGATGGTCATTCACGTTTAGGAACTTTGTAACGTGTGTTAGATATCGTGCTAGAATAGTCGACGGGCTCGTGGATTGGGCTAAGCTAAATGGCTAAATGTTATGTTAAGCTAGCCTTGTATAAGTTGTCATCCAATCCAAGTCCAATCCAAGCCCATCCCTAAGCCCATTAGGGCATATGTACTTGTAGTATAAATACACCTCAAATGAGTCATTTGAGGTGTGTGCTTGAGTGTGTCTATGTGTTTTCCTTTGATATTAAAGTTCTTCTTTTCATCTTTCTCTCTACACACATATACGAATAACATATCATCAAGTCACCATCTTTCCTTCTTTGTTTCTACGCATATCTTGTCTTTGTGGTTTAACGTGTTCTACGCGTAACGTGTTTGTTACGTGTACACTTGTTTGGTAAGCTTGGTATACGCGTAAGGTTGATATATTTAAGGTCCTACAATTGGTATCAATCGCCTAACAATGGTTTAGGAGTGTTGTGTTACGTTTTTTGTTAGAACTTTACTCATAAAGTTGCGTTTTTTACTATAAACGTGGGCTTTTTGGCATAAAGTTTTGATTTTACGTGTTTTTAAGCTTAAAGTAGTCGACTTTATTGATCATTAAGTGTTTTGGAAGAAGTTTGTGCAAAAGAAATCTTTGGAAACGTGTTTTGGGTGAGAATTGTGTTTTGCATTTCGGGCATTTTTACGCGTAAGTCACTTTTGGTCAAAACCCTATTTTACGCTGTAAGAAAAGTCAAACCCTAGTTTCCTACGCAGAAGAATTGAAGTTTACGATAAGCTTTTGGTGAACCATTTTCGTGCAACAACGGTTACTCGGTGTTTTTCTTGCTTGGATAAGCTTGAAAACACTTCGACTCATGGATATCTTTCACGCTGGACGAGTGTGAAGGATTTTAGTTTTAAACCTAATCTTACGCCTAAGCGTAAAGCTTACGAGTAAGCACTCCACGATAAGTTAAATCTTACGCGAAGGTACTCTACTTAAGTATAAAGTTTATGCATAAGCTTACGCTTAACCTTAAGATTACGCGTGAAGTCCGGGTCTACGATAAGCATCATCTTACGCCTAAGGAGAGTTACGATAAGCTATTTACGATAAGCAATCCTACGCATAAGCACCAATTCCTATGCTTAAGAACAAGTTTACGAGTAAGATTTTGAGCAAAACTTCAAACGGCTATAACTTTTGAACCGTAACTCCGTTTTCAGCGTTCTACCTATCAAAACGACCGTGAGAACGAGGAGATTGGCACGCCGAATAAAGTTTCTTCGGGTCAACCTTCAAGTCCTAAAAATGCTCCGAGCAGAAGTTATTGAGGTTTTTAAGTTTTTAGACCAAATTTTCACTACAACAACCGAGCTTAATCTTCACAAAACACAACTCCTTTATCGTTGAATCGATCCTACATAAACTTTATCAGTAATACCTTCATCAATGGCAACTCAACAAGACATTCATGCACCGGTGCGAAAACCGCCCTCCTATGTTGGAAAAAGGTGGTTATCTTCAATGGACAAGTCAGATGTCCGCTACATCAAGACCAAACCTAATGGAAAACTAATGATTCAATCCATTACGAATGGAAACTTCAAGCCTCGACAAGTCCAAGACCCGGAAATGCTGATGCAACACCTCTTGTACCACCATCCTTTCGTACTCAATATGAATCGTAATACATCAAGAGGATAAGAAGCAAGTCAAGCGGATGACATGGCAATTCATATTGTCCAACTAGGTTTACCAAGAGACATCTTTGTCTTTCAGAGACAGCCAGAAACCGCTGATATGTAGGAACGTGTTAGACGGCTTTGTCATGGAACCGAAATTGGTCAACAAGATACGGAGAACAAGTCGCTAACCGCATGGGAGAAGTTTACATCTACTCCGTGAGAACCCATTGAATCCTACTATGGAAGGTTTTGCACTTTAATAAATGAGCTTATCGAAACAAGTTGGCACCCAGAACTATCGTGAGTAACATCAAATTCCTGAACAATCTTCCAGAAGAATGGGGACGATATGTCACTATTGTCAACCAAACAAAAGACTTACATCAGGTGAACTTTGATCAACTCAACGATTTTATGAAACAAAACCAATATGAAGTGAATGAAGTCAGGAAAGAAAGATTGGCAAAGAATCATGATCCATTGGCACTAATTGCAAAGACTCAAACTACAGTGAATACACAACAACAAGCTTCATCATCTTCCATTAACAACAACTTGCAACAATACATTCCACAACCACAAGCTGTTTTCCCCCAACAACAATTCTATCCACCAGAACAACAAGTCATTCAACAACAACAATATCCACAATACCAGGAACAAGGAATCACTGATCCTGAAACTGAACAAGAAGAGGCTTTGTCACATGCATTTGCATTCTTGGGTAAAGTATTCAGAAGTCGCTATTCCACACCAACTAACAACAACCAGAGGACTTCATCAAACACTCGAACAGCAAATTGCGCAATGAGAGTGAATATAGGTCATCAAGGACAAATGGTTGGAGTTATTGGAAATCGGCAGGATATGCTAAACACTTGTAGTGCCATGTTCCGTGAAAAGGGCATATTGTCGTGGGATTTCGCCAATCAACGACAATAGGGTAATTAGGCGTTCCGTATTCACCGGGTCGTCAGGGGCTAATGTAATATTGGAAATCGATGGGTAATGTTGGGAATAGAGCAAAGGTAATCGAATGGGAAGCCTCATGCGAATTACGAAATGCCCA
Organism: Chrysanthemum lavandulifolium; assembly: GCA_022545495.1. NCBI lineage: Eukaryota > Viridiplantae > Streptophyta > Magnoliopsida > Asterales > Asteraceae > Chrysanthemum > Chrysanthemum lavandulifolium. The sequence continues at coordinate 60,201,896 of CM040242.1, forward strand.
ATCAAAGCGTTGGGAATTATGGAATGAACTGGTAATCAGTCAAGTGGTAATCAGTCATGGTTACAACTGTTAAGAAAACTTTCTCTTTTCTTTGGCTTCATCAAAACCGGTCACAACATCAAGAATACAAGGGATCAAGATTTTGCAAAATCAAGTGTTTATCAACCTAGTTATATCCTTTATATGGTTTTGAAATAAAAACCAATGGTATTTAAGTTTAATCCTTGTTACTTTCACCTCATCACTATCACTTGTAAGCATGTTTTTTTTATCATTTTCAAGTTTCCTTATCATTTCATATGTTTCTTTTCATTTTGGAACTTATATGCATGATATGTGATTTATACCATTTATTTCATGATTTTAGAGTTATATTTATATCTATGGTCATCCTATAAATATTCCCATGGTATTCTTTGGTCTTGATGGTGATTAGGAACCCATGACACCCTAAGAAGGTGTATGGTAGGATTAGATTAGTTTTGGAGTTGATTTGAAGGGATTAGAATAGGTTTTGTCCGAGAAAACTAATTTCGATAACTATATATTTAGGTTCTGTCTTTATTTCGAATTTCGGAAAAACCTACTGTTGGTACGAAACTTTGGCCTTGATATTTAGAAAATATACTTTAAAACGAATCCGTGGTCGCTTGAACGGATAAAACGGACTTATAACGAAGAAGTTATGGATTTTAAAGTTTGACGACTAAACGTATTATTTTCTTAAAATTCAGCTTTGCTGCTTTTACTTGTTCGGTCAAAACGAGCCTTAAGGTTCACAAATTATTTCGACTAGTCAAAAATATATTAGTTTACTTCGATACGAAGCTAAGGACATATTATACGAGAAAACGGATTTAAAACGACAAAGATATGCACGCTTTTATAAAGTTGCCGTAACTATTATTTTCGAAAAACTATATTATTTTTTACGATACAAGTATTTCATTAGTCAGAACGACCATGTTTATGTCTGTTTTAACCATGATGTGAAACTTTTAGAACGAAATGTCTTCTAGTAAAATCAAGTTCATCGCCATATTTTTCAAAACAAAAAGTCGTTTGTAAAGCGGAGTTATAGTGAATTAATTACGGATGTTCAAACTTGGCCGAAACTCATTTTCCGCACAACATTAGCCAAAATCACCAACTTTAACCTTTAATATCTTTATGATCGAGACCTTTGGACGAAAACTCCTAAACTGAAACTTCTAAATATCGATACAAACTTTCCAAAACCGTCGAGTTCGTTTTCTAACGATCGACGACACCATTTTACGACTACTTTTCCAAGCCATTTTTGTTAATTTCAAGAAAATTCACGACATTGTTTTGCGACGAAAAGTGGTAATTTCACCAAAATCATTATAAAACCATTGTAGGATGACATTTTGACGTAAAAACTTGTAAAGACATTTTGAAGGGTCAAGACGCCAAAAGAGTATTTTCGACGATTTAGTAATATTTTCAAAACCCGTAAATGGTATAAATAACATATGGAGTGCATGCATAACATTACATTGCAACTCATGACATATCATATCATTCGTAATAGGTCCCGGTTGACGCAACACATTATACCTCGTGTACTCACTTTTGCCATTATTCCGCTTTATCCAAGTGAGTTTTCATAGCCCCGCTTTACATGCTTTCGATTATTTTCAAACCCACGGGAGAATACATTGCACTACATTTTTTTTTGTACGATACCAAGTATGTTAAATTCATTTACATTGCTTAAGTTACCGATTTGCCAATTTGAAAGTCCCCATTACCCGAACATGAACCGTTAATCTTTGAAGCGAGGATGAGTGGATAGATCTATCGAGGGTGACGCCCATCCGGGTTGGTGAATCCCAACGTGCAAACGGATGCATTTCATTTGATAACATTACGGAGTTGTTCGGCAAACACTCTGCAGGGCATACATTATTGAATGCCTAGTTTCGGGGTCATGGGCTTAGAGCAATTGTAACATTATTTTTACGTGATCGGATTGTCATGCATGGTCTATACTTGTGTAGTCGATAAAACATTTACATAAACCTATGATTTCTCACCAACATTATTGTTGACCGCTTTTAGCAATGTATTTTCGTGTAATCGAGGCATTCATCATGACATGGTTTAGGACCTACATTTTGAGTCGCGCCGACTTACCTTATGTACATTATGGCACTTTATTTCAAAACATCGCTTGATTTGTAACATAGTTGTATTTCCGCAAACTTTGTAAACCTTTGGGACCGATGTTGTACTGATTATTTTTATGAAATATCCAACGATGTGTTTTTAAAACGACACTTTAGGTCGCTCAATATAATCGTGATGTGGTGCTATGACAACAATCCCTGTGAATTCCATTCACCGCAAAACAGTAAATTGGGGGTGCGATCACCAGGAGCTGGTCACATGGCAAGGAACCGTCTCTACTAAGCCGCAAAAGAAGAATGTTGAGTATCTTCGAAAGCTATGTTGTTAGCACGTAAGTCGGGCGGTGGATGCAATGAGTGCTAAGGAAAATGATTTTTTTCGCTTATTATGGATGATTTGAAGACCTCGAGGAAATCAATGCGAATCGATCTTCATGGCAAATCTTCGGAGACTAAGCTACGACATCCACTGATGCACCTCCGCCTATGACGCCAATGTAGTATCCGAGGTACCAATCATTGATCCATGCTATAATAATAACATATTTGATGTGTTTACTCATGACTAACAAAGATTCTCAGGACGCCAAAGACCTACTTATGATACATACACGGACAATCCAGAGTTGTAGCAATACTAACTCAGACCTGTGATGCGGATCTTAAGGAGGTCAGGCATAAAGTACCGAGACCGATGAGGAAACACGCGCTTATTTTGAATCATTAATCAATAATCCGGTATTGAAATCGAGAAAGTTAAAACGGTCAATCGCGGTTAAGGCCATGAATGCTAAATTGACCACCGAGCTTAAGAGTTACAAAGAGAACGCAAAGCTTTTGAATTTCACAAAACAAAGAGACATAATTAGAAATTGGTTATCGAGATTCCGCTTTAAGAGAAAAAACAATTGCAAATCAAGTATGACACACTTGATGTGAATTTGAACTTGAAAATAAAATCTTTAAACAAGGAACTTTATGATCTTCAAAACTAAATTTCTAAACAACAAGCAACTTATTCCGATCTTGAAAGAGAAGAAGCAATTTGATTATCGATTTTTAAAACGCAAGATTCTCTTCTTGATGAAATTCTTGATAAAATGAAAAACAAAACATTGGAAAATTTGCTTGTTACAACGGTTCATTCAACCAAATCAACTAATATGTCGATTAATCAAACAACCAGATTTTTCATACAACACAAAAATGGCTCTTGGTAACTCACCTCCTTGTTTCCTCAAGAAAGCTCAAAGAACAAAATATTTTGAACAATGGAAAAGTTTTGCATGAACCCATAATTGTTCATGATTCTCATGAAACGTTAGAACTATCTCGAGGAGAGTAGATCAAAATGAAACAAAATCATCCGGAAATCAAACCTATTGATTATAACAATGGAACAAAATTAATGGAATTACTTTTGTTTCTCAAAAGAAAAGTCAAAGTTTTCCATCACACCAAGTGTTTCAAACAGTGTCAACACTAGCCTCAAAATCAATTTCAAACCGCTTGTTGTCTCAAAATCTCTTCGAACATTGAACAAATGTCTTCAAACAATCCTTTAACACAAGTGATGCTAGAAGTATCTTAGACAATGTGAAAACTAGAATTATGGACTTCAAGAGATCAGTAAAACTAAAACCCATGTTACAACCAACATCCGGTTTTCTAGTTTTGATAATGAAAATAAAAGTTTTTGAAACCGAAATTGCCTCACCGAATAACATCAAATTAAGGGTAATTCATTTTGAACAAGCCTTTTGAAAGAAACAATGACTTTGTCAAGGATCATAAACCCGTAAAGAAAGCTAATGAAAGTGTTGAACACATCAAAGTTTTGGAAAATTTAATGATTCTCTCTTCAAGATGTTCCGACTCATCGATATTATGTCCATTATTTTACAAACATATTCGTTGAAGATCATGAAAGACTCCAACTGAGATCTCCAAATTGTTTCAAAATATGAAAAAGCTCTTAAAAACTTGAAAAGAAATGTATCATATTTTAAACAACTTGATCGCAAAACCGAGGAATGCAAGTATGACAAACTCATATGAGAGTGCCTACAATGACATGAAAGCTTAAAATGATCTTTGAGGGCTCATTGAATGTCAAAAAGGAAAGGCAAGGATACTAAGATTGCAAAACCATTGACTGGGAGAAAGCAATGTTCCCAAAACGGTTTTCAAACCAAAATGTCTGCTTCTCCGCCTCCTCCAAAAGTCAATGAGAAAATGATTTATCCAAACTCCACCACACCACCCGCTTTGCCTAAACAAATGTTGAAAAACGTGAAAGAGGTTATCGAGAATCCAAAAGTTTTAGCACCGGCCTTTTAGGATGAGTACCACTAATGCGCCTGCCTCCACATCAAAAACATATGGAACAAACGATAAGTTTAAACAAGCACTCTAAAGAGACTAGGATAGCTAAAACCACTTCTAGATAAAATGTGAATCCTAATACGCAGCCTTACCTTCTACAGACTAGAAAGCACCTCTAGGAGCAGCAGAATAAAGCCTAAGAGTAATACAAGGAACAACAGAGTCTCATGATGCCTCTAAGAGTAGTAGCTTGAATAAAGAGAATAAAGTAGAAGACCACCCTAGGAATTTACCGCTTTATAATAAGAAAGACATTTCATCCGAATGTAATGAACCTATGAAACTTGCTAAGTCTAATGAATGTGTTGAATCTTTGTTTAACTTGCAAGAAATCTTTAATTAATGTTCAAGATGATTGTGTTTCTAAGAATGTGAATGATAAGCTCATAAGTTAAGAACGCTCCAAAAGAACTTATGCTAAACGAATAGAAGACTAGGGCAAGACTTAGGTTTACACTACCGACAAGAAGCATAGTGTTTACTTTAGGGATGACATTTGAAACCCACAGTAGAACTTTCACACCCGTAATGGTACAATGAGTGACACAACCAAAGATACCCAGAGAAAACTTCTTTGAGCGTGATCGTGACTTTACCTCTAACCCAAAGGAACCAAAATCAAACGGTTTCCAAAATCGTCTTCTCTCGTTATTGGTAGGTTATCGAAATATGTCTTGGATCGCCGACTGGGCTGCTCCAAGCACATGACCGAATCAAGTCGCCATCAATTTCGTCTGGAAATTCATGGAACCGACGCTTTGAAATGATCATGTAGAAACGCATCATGGGTTATGGAGATCTACCTTTGGAAATTATTTGATCACCTGTTTACTATGTCAAGGGTTGGGTCACAATTTGTTCTCAATCAAGGCAGCCTGTGATGCATATTTAGAGGTTGCTTTTAGGAAAATGTTTGCTTCGCTAGAAACTGGATGGCAATCGAATCTTAATCGGAATCGTGATACAAACTTGTATGCTATCGACATCAACCAAATGGCCTCTTCATTACCAATATCTCTTATGACACGAGAGTATCCTCGAACAAAGTCCCGGTTGTGGCATGCACGATTATCCCATCTCAATTTTGACACCATCAACAAACCGCCAAAGACAACATCACAACGGACTTCCAAAGTTCAAATACACCAAGGATCACCTATGTCCATCATGTAACAAGTGAAAAAGCAAAAGAGCATCATATAAACCCAAACTCGTACTCTAGTTCGGAAGCAAGGTTGCATATGTTGCACATGGACTATGTGGCCCAATGCGAGTTGAAAGCATTAATGGGAAAAGTATATTCTGTTATCGCCGATGATTACTCAAGATATACATGGGTTTGGTTTCGAGATCAAAAGACGGGCACTGTATCATCATCACCTCTCAAGCGATTCAAGTACTTCTTCAAACTTCCGTAAGGGTTATAAGAATGCATAAACGCACATAATTCACAAATCAGAGTTAAGAGCTTATTTTGAGGATGTTGGAATAACTCATCGACATCGCTGTTAGAACTCCACACAGAATGGGTAGTTGAAAGAAGAAATCGACCATTCAGGAAGTCGCCGTGACAATGCTAATCTATTCTAGTGCACCGCTATTTCTATGGGCTAATGTTGTTGCCACTACTTGTTTCACTCGTAACCGATCCCTAATTCATCCAAGATTCAATAAAACCCCATATGAACTTATGAACAACAGAAAACCCGACATCTCCTACCTTCACGTGTTTGGCACTTTGTGCTATCCTACGAACCACATACGAAGATCTAGGAAAACCGAAAGCTAAAGGTGATATTGGAATCTTCATTGATATTCGTAAAACTCGAGGGCATCTGTGGTATAATGTAAGAACTAGGAAGATAACGGAGACGATGAATGTGAATTTTGACGAACTTTCACAGATGGCTTCGAGACTCGCCTAGAACCCGCTACATAAACTGATGGCTTCTAATCATAACAGATTAGGACCCAAGACCAAACCAACGTAGACTTATGGACACATCACCAGACTGTGACAACAAAGAGCTCCATCAACTTTTGCCGACACACCCTCATGAACAAGAATGGGAGAATTTCTTTGAGTTAATGTTCGATGAATACTATGGTGGAACCTCGGCAAATGCATCAAACCATCATTCCGACCGCACCTACCAACATCATCTACCACCACCAATGTAAGATACATCTACAACGGTCGAAACCAATGCACCAACTCCATCAACGCCATCTACATCGACATCATAAATCCTATTCCACAACAATATTTTAACAGAGCTGATGAGCAAAACCAAGACATATCATGTCAAGAAGAATCTACACAAAACCGTAATGATGCAACGCGATGAAGACTTATTTGAAACCCACTTTGCCATGAATCAAATTGGAATCATCTTCAAGCTTACGAGAACCATCTAACTCGTGATACGCTTAACCAACGTGATCCTTCACTTCTTTGCGGACAAAGACCACCGAATTGAACAAGTTATTGGTGAACCTTCACGCTAATTCAGACGAGACGCCAACTCACCACCGATCACATGACTTTGCATTTACCTTGCTCAATCAAAGACTAAAGAACCAAAGAATATTCGGGAGGCAATGGCGTAAAACGCTGATTGGAGCGAAGGAGGAACTTCAATACCGCCTTCATGACTCTTGGGATTTGGTTCCAATACCAATTGACATTCAAGGCCATTGATCTCAAATGGTTATGGAAGAACAAAAGGATGAAGAAATGACTATAATTTGAAACAAAGCTCTGCCTCGCCAAAGGATACCAGAGATGAAGAAGGGATAGACTTTGAAGAGGCATTCATACGCAGATAGCTAGACTTGAAGCCAGATATTCTTAGCCTATGCAACTCACAAAACATCATGGTTTATCGATGGACATTAAGACCTGCTCTTGAATGGAACTCCAAGAAGAAGTGTACGTGAGTCGTACCCAAGGCTTCATAGACATGGAACATCCAAACTATGTCTACAAACTTAAAAAGGAAATCTATGGTTTGAAACAAGCTCCGAGAGCGTGGTATGACTTAACCGTCTCTTCCCGATTCTAAACAATTTCACCAAAGGAACTGCTTGATCCTACCTTGTTTACACAAAATACAAAACGAAATTTTGATTGTTCGTGATTTATGCGGATTTACATCATTTTGGGTCCACTAATCCGAATCTTTCAAAACATTTTGAAAATCTCATGAAAAGCAAATTTGAAATGTCCATGATGGGGAACTAAAGTTTTTCTTGGTTTACAAATACATCACCCCCACGTGGAATTTTTATAAATCAAGCCAAATATACAACTCGAGATTTTGAAAAATCATGGTATGGATAATTGTGATTCGGCTCGAACACCAATGGTAACTTCACCAAAAATTGAAGCCGATTTATTTGGGAAACCCATCGATCCAAAGAAATATCGGAGCATGATTGTCTTCCTCATGTACCTCATCGCTAGTCAACCCGATATTCATTTTGTTGTTTGCTTATTAGCACGGTTTCAGTGCAAAGCCTCATCAACTCGCACCTCAAAGAGGTTAAAAGGATCTTTTCGGCACCAAGACATCCATTCACATGGGACTCGCATCTCAAGCGAACTGGATTCGATCTAATCGCTTTGACAAGTGGACCACGCAGCGATCAAGTTACGCAAAAAGTACATCAGAGGAGTACAATTTTTGGGGAAAAGTTAGTCACCGGTCCTCAAAAACAAGATTGCACTACACTTTCAACTACCAAGTTTTAGTATGTGTCTCTATCTCTGTTGTTGCTCAAGTTCTATGGATGAGAACACAACTCACAGGTGACATGCTTTACTTTCGATAAAATACCTATGTATTCAGACCTCGGTATGCCATAGCCATCTCATGCAATCCCTGCTCATCACTCAAAGACCAAGCATAAGCTATCACCTCATAAAAGAACACGTCGGAAGAAGGTATTGCTGAATTATTTTTTCTGAAGACAAATCACCAACTCGCCGATACATTTACTAAAGCCCTTCTAAAAGAAAGGTTTGACGATTTAGTTCGACGAATTGAATGCGGTTTCCAACCCCCGAGGAGTTAGAATGTCTTCTAATCTTCTTGAAAATGATTTTCCAAAGTCACTGGAAATATTTTTGAAAAACAAAATACAAAATTTGAAAAACCAACAAAAGCAAAATATAAAAATATAAAATTTTCAAAAATACAAAAACAATAGAAAATCAAAATACAAAAATATTCTTCTCACAACATGTCTCTCAGATAATCGATATTCTATACATTTCAGAAATGTCATTCAATGATACTGCATGTACAGATGCTTGAGCTAGAGTTCTTAAATGTTTTCCAAAACATGTCGCTTTCAAAATTTTCCAAAAATGGCTTTCGATACTTCAAGACGAAACCCGGATTAAAATGATGATTTTGATTATTTTCAAATCCAAACTCACGCCCAAAGGTAATCGCATTTAAAATTGATGAGAAATCATCATCATCTTGAGCACCTTTTTCAAGATTGTTCAAAAGATTTTCAAAATCTTTCAAAATATTTTGTGCTCAAGATAACTCCTCTAAAACCCTTTAATTGATTATGCTTTTATTGTGGGGAGTATAAAACCAAAATATTCCAAATTCATGCTTAAATCAAATCCATTTGTCTCCCCACAAGTTTCTAAAATGTTGTTTTATCCGCTGATATAAAAAAATATTACTTAATATGCTATTTTGAGAGGGGGAGACGCGATTAAAATGTGATCAAAAGTTTAATGATCGTTGTTTGATTCTCAAAAGAGTCGACCGACCGTGAACCATTGAATTGACGATGAATCATGTACCATCTCGAGAAACTTTCTATGGACTTGACCAGACGGGTAATAATTTCAAGCTAGTTCTCTAGTGATGTAAACGTGTCTCGAATCTGGGTCTTGTTCATTTAAAGTCGATCAATCTAAAAATGCTAACCCTACACCTCCTCCTCGAATAGACTTAAAACAATATAAGCACATGTGAAGGGGAGTGTTTCAAAATATAAACTCGTGAGTGTTTCAAACATGTTTTCTATCATAAACACTATGAGATTTTCAAGAAAAATGTTTTATGGCAACAATAGACAAATTATGAAGCTATATATGTGACTAAGGATAGGGAATCGCCCTATGATCCGCCAGAGTGGGAGGGATCTCACCAAGGACATTACTAATAGTTTAGAACTAGAAGTCCTTAGGTAATATTGAAAAAAGGAGTAATGGTAGAAAGAGAAAGAAGGGGTTAAAGAATTAAAAGAAAAGTAATGAAAAAGGTGAAAAGAAATAGCCTCAATATTCAAACCTAGGGCAAAATCGGGTTCAATTCATCTCACATCGTTGTCACTAAGATGACACTGTATTGAAGACAAAGACGCCATGGACCCAAAGGACGCATCAGACTCTAACCTTCTAGCCACTCAATTCCTCTTAGGAAAGGATTCGTTTCATTCTCACCGGAACCCTACATAAGCTATCGACTTTCTTGTAGATCGCTGGTATTGAAGAAGGAGACCATCTTCCTAGTCTCCGCCAGGAAAACCAAAATGCACTATTGAGTCTAGAGCCACGTAGATTCATCAAAAGATCTCATAGGAACTGTTGGGATATGAAAGTATCAAGATTGATGAGTGTTACTGTAATGATAAAGCATCGTAAACTATAAAGTATCGGAAAAGTCAAAGAGGCAAAGCATCGCTTAATGATAAAGTCAAAGCACGCATACGAGGTCAAAGCATCGCAAGATCAAAGAACTGCTTTTATTTGTTTATAGAAAGTCTTGTAATTCTAGAATATTCTATGTTAGATTACTTGACGTATAAGGATACATATTGTAAACCGACTAGGTATCCTTGAGCCTATAAAAGGACCCCTAGATTGGCATAATACGACGTGATTTTATTAGAGTTTTGAGAGAAGTTCGATATTATTAGAGTTGTTAAAGATCCGCATAATAAGCGAGTTAGAGTTATTAATAAAATCGTTTATAGTTAAAGTTATTCTTCTTAGCTTTGTTAAGTAAATTCGCGATACTTAATAGAGTTTGCTCGGTGTTTCTCTGTTAATAACTTAGGATTTATCCGAGGTTATTAAACCTTAACAAGCTATTTAAGTTAGTTTGGTTAGAGTACATCGATCCAACAAGTGGTATCGAGCTTGTGTGGAAACTTTGACTAAGAAGAAACCCTAAAACCTACTACAATGTAACCTAAAGATGTCGATCGATTCTGCTCCATCACCTTCCATCACCTCAATGAGGATTCCGTAATCAATAAGGCGAATACGATCTATGGTGTATGAAGATGAGAAAGACATTGCCATTATGAGCACCATTCTCTATGGAATGTAATTGTCAATGGCAATGAAGTAGTTCCAAACTCGTAGATGTTCCCTGGACAACCCAAAGCACCTAAGGCGCTTTTACCAAGAAGAACCTTAAGGAATCAAGAGAAGGCACTAAATATTCTCTTGTCTCGCCATTCCGTATGGTCATCTTCTCAAGTTCCATGATGCTAAAGATGCTAAGCACTCGGGCTGCTCTCAAGACCAGATTTTGAGGAATGAAGCATCTAAGAAGATGCACGTAAATCTGTTGAAGCAACATTTTGAAACTTTCACTGTTGGTGAAAGAGAGAGTCTTGATGCTGCATATGATAGATTTCAAAATCTCCTCAATATGTTGGAGTTATACCAAGCAGAAGTATCAGTTGAAGATGGTAATTTGAAGTTTCTAAGGAGTTTGCCATCCACATGGCATGTAATTGCTACTATGATTAGGGGAAAACGCCTAGGGTTTAGTTAGTTAGTGTTAGATCAATTCTTTGATCTTTATTATAGTTAGTTAGTTTGTGATAATAAAAAACCTTGTTCATAATGATGTTGATTCTATGTTTGAATATTCCGCTTTCATTATTATGTGTTCCTAGATATAATATTAGACCTCGTCTAAGAGCTTTCAACGATCTTTACATGTGCTTACTATGATCAGAGGACAACCAGGCTTGGATGTCATGGACTTTAATCATCTCTACAATCATCCGAAGGTCTATGAGCATGAGATGAATGGTCAACCAAGTTCTAAATCTCACGATTGCTTTTCTATCATCCGAAGAGAGTTGGATCTTAAATATTATGTTGTTTGATGATTCGGTGGTCTAGGATTGTGATTAAACAAGTAAGCCATGTTGAAAGATGAAGAGAGTTGAGAGGAGGTTCTTGAAAGAGAGTTGCTTATCAAAAGTGAAAAGTTTATTCAAAGAGCCACACCCCTTCCATGGATGGAAGGGGTATTTATACTTACAAACAATACGCCCTCCTATCGGACGTGGATCGTGCATACGATGGGTAAAGACCCGTCCTTCCTCCATGGTGTCGCTCTAAACTAAACTACGCTACAAACTAACTAATAAACTACTAAATAACGTAAACAACGACATATCTACGAGCAAACATATGCTAGACCATTATTGGGGTGACCGACTTTAACATGGAATTTCCAATTCCTAACAATCTCCCTAAGGAGGTCACCCCATGAAATACATTTTGCTTCCTAGCATTCTATCTTTGACTTCGCTCGGTGCTCGAGACTTGAATTCTTCAATATCTCGCAATCTTTGTGCTTTTGTAGCGATTCTTCAAAGTCCGCACTAATTTGTACTTTTAAGTGGAGGCCTTTAATCGATCCACATCTTTGATGATCTTCGAGCTTCATTGAGATCATCACCACAAAGAAATCTCTCCGGATCATCCATAGTTGTGTTGCCTTCATGTGATGTTGTGACTTTCGGACCGACATGCTCACACTTTTGAATCATGACATCTTTCCATCGTAGTAGCGGAAGCTATATCGGCTCATGATATTTTGCAATAAGCAGAACATAGTATAAAAATATCGAGCCAGTTATGTAGATATGCACCACCATGATTTCTTCAATTAAGTGTGGATGTTGTGAGCATGCGGCTCGGATTGACCGCTCAATTCGATCACCGCAATCGTCAAATGTACCGCAAACAACGCTAGCAATAAAACACACGAAAGTGTCTTTGATCACTTTCGTTGAATTGAGGTACACGCCCACGGTTCCCGTTGATCAAGACAAGTATCGCCTGTGATCGTAGGATTCCTAAGAATCTCTCGATGTGGTTTCGCACTGTTCTAGCCGTTCTCAAACCGAACGCCTCAAAAAGACAACACGGAGTGAGTGAACCAAAGAATTGAGATTCACCGATTGATGAAAATGATTTGAAAAACAATCGCGTATTGCTTGAAGAAAGAGTTTTGCAATACGAAGAAGGTTTTATGAGAAATATCAATTTTCAATTAAAATACTTTTGTATTAGAGAATGAGTACACATTTGACGTGCTAGCGAAAAGAAGAGATTCGCACATCGAACGGTTTTCTAAAAGTATTTTTCAATCGAGATACTTTTGAATTTGAAATGAATACACATTGACGTGCTAGAAAAGAAGGTTTGCACATCGAACGGTTTTTCCAAAAGTATTCGTCAATTCCATTCTGGACCAAGGTTGATTCAAGATTGAATCGCCCCATCGTTTCTATCCAGTTGTCACAAGTTTGATCTTTAGAAAAGATCTCACATGCCACCTACCAAGAGCTTGTTTGATGTTGGCTCTAGAAGGCTTTCCATCTTCATCGTGAATATTTTCATATCACTCGGATGTTCCGCAATACCACAAGGATAATGCGAGGACTCTTAATATATTCTTACTTTCCACATTGTGTGAAACAAAGAAGTCTTCATTAATTTAGTGTCCTAATGAGATATTGTGGATGATCTCTTGGCTCTAGACTCAATTGTGCATATTTGGTTCCTCGTGCGGGAGACTAGGGAGAGGGTCTCCTTCTTCAATATCAACAATCTCTAAGAGAAAGTCGATAGATTATGTCGGTTCCCGTGAGAGTGAAACAAGCCCTTTAAGAGGAACTTGAGTAGTGGAAGTTTTAGTGCGATCGTCATCGGGTCCATGACGCCTTGTCTTCAATACCGGTGTTACCTTGGTAACAACCAAGAGTATATGTATTGAACCCGGTTTCGCCTAAGGTTGAATTATTGGAGGGCTATTTCTTTTCACCCTTTTACATTAATTTCTTTTTCATTCTTCAACCCTTCAAGCTTACCGAGACTTCATAACTAGAACCTTGTTGGGTTTATTCCAAGACTAGCTCTGCCTCACCGCACTCTTCCCATTTCTCATTTTCTCCTTTTTCATCATACCTAAGGACTCTACACTATCTTGTGGATTGTCCTCGAAGATCCCTCCGGTTCGGCGGATCGCGGAACGAATACTTAACCTAACCATCCTTATATCATCATGCATAAAGTAAATTGGTCGGTCTTTTGGTATTGTTCATTCTTTCTCGAAACCAATTGAAAAATCATTTGGAAAAATCAATCAAGGTACTTGTGATATAAAATCAAAGCATTTTGTACCTTAATTGTTTTGATCATTTAGAAATGCTCCCCCTCAACATGTGCATATGATTTGAAATTGTTGAGCACATGGAGGCAAGAGTTCTTTGAAATAATTTCATGATCACAATTTTCATAGAAAAAGCCATTTGATTTTCTTGGTAAATTCTCCCCCTCAATATGTGCGTAGGATATTTGAAATCATTTTATCACATAGAGGCAAGAGTTCTTTTGAAGCACATTTACGATCACACAAGCCATTAAGAAACCATTAGAAAACTCAATCAAGGTACTTTATAAATCACTTTAAAAACTTTCGTACTCGATAGTTTATTTGCTCCCTCAATATGTGCTTCAAGATTCGGAAGCGTTTAGCACATATGAGCGAGAAAGCGTGCACAATTAAATCAAAACGATCACCTTTATCAAATTTCATTATTAAATCACAAATTCTCCCACGATCAAAATATCAAACCCTTTGAGATTTTGGATCCCAAGTGATTTAATTAAGTTTAGAAAACATGGGAGAAAATGTGGCCTTGTTTAAATACTCATCCGGTTTTTAGATAAATGCTCCTCCTCAACATGTGCATTGTATATTTGAAATCGTTTGGCACATGGAGGCGTGGAGTGCCTATAAAGGACTAAAACCAATTCCATTAAAACAGATATGAGATTTAAATCACGATCTCTCACCCGATCAAAATTTCAAACCTTTTGAGATTTGTGATCCCAATTGATTTAAATCATTTAAAAGAGTTTGGGGAAAGACGTGGCAAGATTTAATTTTGAAAATGATGATAAGGACCAATTTAAGACATTAAAGATTGTTAGTGTCGTATGATAGTTTTTAAGAGATCTTTTAGTAAAATAAAACAATTTCACAATCAAACAAGAATGAAAAAATTTCATTTTGAAAGACCTTGATTCTAAAGAAAAATCATACCATGACATAACATTAAATCTTTAGATCACCACTTATATTGTACAAAGCGGAACTTTTGTGAAGAAATATCGTTTGAAAATATTTTATTTTAAATCACTCTCCCTCAATCTATGACCGTAGTCGATAATTGAGTGACTCAAGTTTGATAAAATGAAGTCCGTGATTTTCAAAATTAAGTCCAATTAATTTTCAAAACAATATTTTCCATTTTCAAAACAATTTAATCAAATTACTCAAAAATTGTTTAAAATGGTATCCGCACAAAGATTCGTTAGTGGTTGAGCCGCTTTTGTTGTTGGTCAGAGGTTTGGAAGAAAACCATCTGCGCAGATGCGGTGAGACTTCTTCTTACGTTGCATTTTGAATGCCAACCGAGGTCAAATTAAGCTCCGTTTCTTCAATCACTTAGAAGAAAACCATTTGTCGATGCAAAGGAGACCTCTTACGTTGCATTTATGCCAACTCTCCATAGAAGTCCAATTAAGTTCGTTTCTTCATTTGTCAACCCAAGATATAGTTACCCTTTCCTTCGGCATCCAATCATCTTCAATTGTGGGATCCGGATCGGGAACATTCTTTATACCAATATACCGCATACGTTAGTGAACACACATACAAATATATGGTGGTCGACAACACCCAAACAACAATCGACTAATAAAAGTCAATGCAACATATCAATCGATCATATAGATGCATGGAATAATGTGTTCATCAAACTCTAATCATCTAATCCTAGCAATCATATCCTAAATTCCTAGTCCTTCGACACAGTGAAAATATCATTTTTAATTAAGCACGAGGATAATTAAGAAAGCTCGTTAGATGATATAGATTTGAAAACATTCTCCCTCAATCAATGACTCATTTTTCTAAAAGGTTTAACAATAACAAGTCATTGATTGAGTTTTCAATTTTACAAAACTCAAACCGATTGATTTTCAAGCAACTCTTTTACCACCATTTTGAAACAAAAATATTTTTCAAGAATTTTAGACGGAAAACATTTGTGTAGAACAAAGATCCTTCGACATACTTTCCTCAAATTGTTTTAGGATAAGTGCACGAAATATTTGAAAAATTGGTTTAGCGAAGACTTTCCTTTTTGAAGAACGGTTGCATATCAAATAATAGCAAGCCATTATTTGAAGCCCGGTTACTGATCAAGTAATCAGAAGCCATCATTTTGAAGTCCGGGTTACGATCAAGTAATCAGAAGCCATTTTGAGACATGTTTAAAAGGAAATATTTACACCTCCTGCTCGAACTTCATCTAAAGTCCCGTGCCATTATTGAATGACATTTCTAAGACCGTAGATGTTATCGATACCAGAAGATATGTCTTGAGAAAACAATATTTTTGGAATTTTCAAATTTTCTGATTTTTATGGGTTTTTGTTGGTTTTATATTTTTCTATTTTGTTTTGCTGGTTTTATATTTTTGTATTTTGTTTTTTGATAAATATATACACAGATAGAGCAGATGATATAATTTAAGAGGATGATGATACGAGTATCGAGATAAGGATATCAAGCAACACGTCGTAGAAGATAGAATACGTCATCTCTTAAACTTCCACAACCAAAGCTTCCGAGGCTCCAGAATAGAATGTAGAACATGAGCCTTTGAGAAAAAGAGACTTTGGCAGCTTCCCCCAAACCGAAAATCCATAAGATGAGCAGATTCAAAGCTTTATTTCAAGCTTGCTTTAGCCAGGTGCACAAAGAAGCACACCATTATCATAAACCCGGCTGCTCCTTTTAAGAATAATCACCGTGATTCTTTGTTCGAGGTTATATCATCCAATAGAACAACAACAACGTATCATCCCACATTAAAATAATCTTCTCAAATTCCTTTTCCACTGAAGTCCAAGCAATCCATTCCAAAAGGTGTCAAGAGAAAATTCCCCAAGTAGTTGAATTGATGCGTCGCCTCTTGTATAATGCTCAAGAACTCTCCGAATACACATCATGAGGGTAATGAAGAACACCTCCCAATGTTCACATCTTCGTCCTCGATGATAGTGTATGAAGCTCAAGAACCCGGTACACCAATATCCAAGAACTCTCCCAAATACACATCATGAGGGTAATGAAAACACCTCCCAATGTTTACATCTTTCGTCTCGATGATCGTGTATAAGCTCAAGAACTGGCACACACATTCTCAACGAGAGAATAAGCGATAACACCTCCTCATGTTACACATTTATCTCCCCGAATATGCCATACTTGTGTACCTCTTTTATCTTCGTAAACTTTATCTTACATCAATTCCCCACGTCGTTGGAATAATAACACTAAAAGCCTTGATGAGTAAAACCTTGAGTTTCTCTGCGGTCATGACATTTGTCTTCCCGGATATCTTCAATCACTTAGAAGAGTTAAGTTCATCAAGTTTACTCGCTTGTGTGTTAAGATATGTCTCATTCCCCTTGTCGGTTTTGACACTTCCGAATCAGCAACATATTTTAAGCCCAAATACTTAAAATCTTTTGAGAAGATCATCATAAGCTCAGATGTATCTGCGAGAATCAACTTGCTGCCGAATATGAGCAAGTCTAATTGGGGATTAAATCTGACATTTCACTCTCCCCAATTAGTGCTCTCCCTAAACCGACAATCTCTTTGATAAGCGCTTGAATTGAGAAGAAGTCTTTAGATCGTTAAATGCAACTCGCCTTTAGTCTTCTAACATGTAGCGAAAATGTAGAACCGATCAGACTCGACCTTCTTCAAGATTGTCCGGTTGGGGATAGATAGTTAACATCTTCAACTCACACCAAAAGCATCTCACCAAAAGGCATCCCAATTAACTTACATCTTGCACATCCCCTTAACTAAAATCCTCCCAATCAAACAAGAATGTAAAGATGTTCATCAAGGAAATCAAGAATCGTGCCGCAACGAACACACCTAAATGGTAACACCAAACTACCAATCACATCAAACAAGAACAGAGAGATTGTTCGGAATCATCATGTTGATGTGTACGTGAAGCATTAACCGGAAGCACTTTGTCGATAAACTCATCAAACCGAGTGAAGATGTCAACCAACGGCTCTTAGAAGAAAAACTCCATGTAAAGATGACCCGATAAGAAGAGGCTCAGTTCTTACATGAGTTTGGAGCCGTTGACCATTTATTCTCATATATCAATCAACAATGCAAAAATTCACACTTTTTCCCCTCAAGAATTGCATACGGAGATGCCATTCTTGACTAAATAAGTGAAATCATCCAGATGTTCTATTCACACTTCTCCCGCAAAATCAAACACATGATGTCGCCATCTTCATTATATCGAGCAAGTGGAATGAGAAAACAATCTGATAGCCCGGTTCACTTGATGATCAAGCGCATGGAAAAAGTATGAAGCATGTTGATGAGAATGGTCATAATAAGAATTTCTCTTCTTCGTAAGATAAAGCATCAAGCGTACACTTTCTTTTGTTTGAAGTACGAGGCTTGAATCAAGTATTCAAACGTCATAAGAAGATTTCTTCTTCATAAGATAAAGCGCATCGAGACGCACACTTTTCTTTTCTTTAGAGTACGAGGCATGAACTGTTGTGTTCATACGCCATAATCTCTCTTTTCATCTACTCTTGGCAAACTTGTAATCAACCCCATTACCATTCAAGAGGCTCTTTGTAGTGACGGTGATGGAGAAACCCGATATAATGAATTTGACCTCAAGTAAACTACCCCGAACTCGTGACTTCAACTTGCACATATGTAACAAAGAGCGGTGCCGATTTCCATTAGCATCTCTAAGTACTCTATGTAGTCTATACTCTTCAACCAACCACCCATCAAGTATAAGACGACATTACCTCTTGAAAATCCACAATTGAATGCGACATCGAGCACTACAACGTAACTCCTTAAAGTGATAGTTATTTTGAGGTGGTATGAGCCCAATTCCCAAGTGGTAAAAGAAAAGGTAAAAGACACCCAACAATAACTAGATTTCCAAGTCTTCGCTTTTGATAATAAGCTTGAACAAGGATCATGAAGAATCTTCATCCAACCATCCCCTGATACCTTCAGATACTAAGTACACTCGCCCGTGATATTTCACTTCAACCTCAAATAAATAATACTTAATTAACGCCGTTGTCACATCTTCTTGTTAAAAGCTCAAATCTAGCCTTCTTTGACATTTAAAGTGAACTGTGATAATGGTTACATCCCGACCATGGTTAAAGGCACATAACCCCGTAAAACCATGTAATAACCAAACTGCCATGAAGAATATCCAAACACACATCCAATTCATGAAGTACACCCTTTTATCCCTTCTTCGAAGTAGAAACCGTAGAACTAGCATCGTAAAGGATCCCGACCTACACTTTCCTTTCTCCGTGATGGTTCCATCATCACGGATTTTACAATTCTATGGTTTAAACCGAAAAATAGTTTCTTTCATGATTTTACAAAACCAAGAATAAACCGTAAGATAGATTCGAAATGCTCATTACTTTAACCAGATGTTTTCATTGTCACGGATTTTACAAGTCTATGATTTAAACCGAAAAATAGGTTCTTTCGCTGGATTTTACAAAATGAAGACAAACCGTAAACAATGTCGACTTGAATGAGTTATGACAACCTTGGTTTCGTGAATATCCTTTTAGGGGAACATGCGCCGGTTCATCGCCGATTCATACTCCAACATCAACAATATCATCAACCATCCAATAAACTCTTTGGTAAACACATCATCCACATATTCGATGGCTATTTCGGTGACTACATGGTGAAGTAAGTCCGATATACCAAACTTGATCATGAAGTGAAATTTCCATATTTGTTACTTAAACTTGTACTAATCCTTGTGAAGAAGAAACGGTGTACCCAATGTACAAAACCTCTTGACATATTCTCAATCATGTGAGACATCGAAGTGATAGTTACGTTGTGAGTTAAGCGAGAAAGAGTCACAACCGTAATTAAATAGCCAAGTCTTTATCACACTCAACAAAAGCCCAAACAAGTCATCTTCGGAAGGGTAGAAAGAAAGAAGACGAAATAAGTAAACGCTACCGAAAAACTTCACTTCAAATCCAAATAAGAAATACCGTCCAAATTACCCCGTAGTCAACATTTGATCAATCATCAATTCAAGCCATGACATAAAATTTTCCGTGAACATGCATAAACCAAAGTATCAACCCTCGTAACCCATCGAATCACATCATCACACCAAATTTTATCATCAAATCTCATTTTGTCCAAATCTCACAAAATTCAAATCTCATAATATCAAAACGAATTAGATCCAAGTCTCAATTAGTCAAATCACATAAACATGATTCAATTATGAGAAGCCCAACCACAACCTCGCAACATTGAACCCGATCTAATTAAGCTTTAGAAAGCATGTCCAATTATGCTCATAACCGTCCAATTGATCGATGTTTTCTGCTTATATGGACATTAACCATCTTAGCATTAAAACTCCCAAAAAATTTGATCATCTCAAATACTAAAACTCACAAATATTTTGGCCCGAGTACAATTTCGAGAAACTTTAAGAACGAAAATTTCTATACCCGCCAATATTGCAACAAAGCACGCCCATTTCAACAACTAACCAAAAGGCCCATTCAATATTGCAACTCGTTAGGCCCAAGTACCAATAAGCGATCCATGACTACACACAACCCTAATATTCTGTAATATTAATACCACATTTCACTCTTAACTCAACCCTAAAATTACTCCTCTTAGTATCCGCCTCCTTTATCGGTAACACCTCTCACCAACAAACCCTAAAACACTCCTTATTCATCGCCTCCATCCGACAAAAACGCTCCAAAAAATCATCCGACCTTATTCTATTATAATCGCATCAAACCAATATCCAAGGCGCATATATCACACCATCGTGTCAATGTCACAACCTTATTCTTCCATTAGCAAAGACAATCAATCTCAGATGTGGACATGGTTTCAAACGTATGTCACAAGGATGGCCATGAGAATGGGATTTAGATTTACCACTGGGATGGTATATTTTCGCTCATCATGAACTCGCCATCAAGATCCGAAAGAAGGTCTCGTAGGTTACTTGTCTTTGATGTTGGTGTTATGAGTCTAGTAACGATTCAAAAAGGAGATGATAACATTATTGTTATTTGTCTCTCTTGAATATATCGAATATTAAATGATGTATAAGCTTCAAAAGAAATGTGTGATGAATTATTTTTGTGTTATGGACCTTTAAAGTCTGATATACTTTGAATAACACGAAAAAGATCCGAGATTCATTTAATTTTAGTTAGGTGAGTCTTGAATTGATTTGAGTGAAGGTGAATGTTGAGATGAGATATGGCATATATGTGATTTGAGTTAGACAGATAGACGTGGTGTGGTTGTTGTGATGATGGATAGTAACAAAAAGAGTTATAACTTTCATCTTAAACTTTTGGACTTGTGATGTTGTAAAGAATCTTAAGTCCACAATGAGTTTGGTATTTGGTTTGGTCAAGGTTAAAGGTCCATTCTTCTTCATCATTTCGAAGTTTCTTTAACGTAGTCATCGGTCAGTCGCATTCATGGCTTTGTGTCAAGTCGCCTTTTTACTTGGGTTGATTCAAGAATCAACTCGCATTTGATACACAACTCGTGATACTTTGAGCATAACAACTCGCTTCTTGACATTAGCATAACAACTCGCATACTTTTTAAAGAGTTGACAACTCGCTTAATGTTCATAGAATTTGGACATTATAACGACTCACATCCTATTTGCTCAAAAGCAACTCGATATGGCAAGTCGCATTTTGTACCAACACGCATGTTTAGTAATCGAATTTGGATAGAATATCAACTCGCATAAAAGAGTAACCACAACTCGCTAGATGAAAGATAGCAATATTTGACCATTTTATCACAAAAGCCGTAAAGTCGAAAGTACAAGATATTCAGAGACCAATGTTAGACCATGAGAAAACAGTTTGACGACCGAAGACCAAAACCGATGCAAGCATTTTGACCACATCACGAAACCAAAAAGTGACAACCAAAACATAAAACATTTACCAAAATAAGTCAAGTTACGTAAAATAGCATAATATAATCGAAACTGCTTTTGACCAAAAGACATAACACCAACAGTATGTAAAGTCATTAAAAAATGTATTCAATCAACATATAAAATCGCTTTAGACCATAATCCTACTCGACTATCATAAACCACCCATCAAAGCATCCTCAAACCGCCTACAAACCGCTTCAAAACCATGCAAATCATCAAAACAACACAACTCGGGCTCATGCCAATTGTTGGATCGTGAATATTATGTTGTTAGATGATCTGTGGTCTAGGATTGTGATTAAATAAGAAAGCCATTTTAGAGATGAAGAGAGTTGAGAGGAGGTTCCTCAAGAGAGTTGCTTAAGAAATGAAATGTTTATTCAAAGAGCACACCCTTCCATGGATGGAAGGGTATTATACTACAAACAATACGTCCTCCCATCTGGATCGCGATCGATACATGCAGAAAGACCGTCCTTCCTCCACTGTTGCTCTAAACTAAACTACGCTACAAACTAACTAATAAACTACTAAATAACGTAAACAACGACATATCTACGAGCAAACATATGCTAGACCATTATAGGGCGACTGACTTTAACATGGAATTTCCAATTCCTAACACCTTTGAAGAGTTTGATGATGAACCAAGAACTTATTGTATGGTCGCAGATGGAAGAAGCGGTTGAAGATTCGTGGAAGAATTGGACTGGAGCATTGTTTTTATAAGGAAGTCGATCATGTCGCTTTGGAATCGGAGATGGGTATGGAGGATTTGATTAGAGATTGGAGTCTCAAGATGATCCGTTCTACTTGCAATGGTAGCTACTTCACCAAGTTCACCCCTATCTACGAGGTATGCTCAAATTGTCATGATTTCTATCAAAAACTACTAAATAATTATGTGTTTGAAAGAGATAAATGTATTAAGGCTAAGTCCGAGGTGGTGGTTATCAAATTACTTTAGAGTCTATGGAAGCTAAAATTATAACACATGAAAATAATGAAATGGCTTCAATGAAAAGTATGAACAACAGGATTACCGTTAAAACTTAGTGAATGGAAACTAAACTCAGAAATTTTGAAATTGAGAAATTAACTAAGGAGAGAGATGATCCGTTAGAAAAGTTTGTCGCTGGAACGAATCTGGTCTATCACATGTTACTTATGTTGAAAAACAAAGACGAGCATACATTAGAACTGGATTAGGTTTTGGTATGGACTTTGATAACATAGAAGAAAACACATCTAGTGATCAGGGTGATTTTGAGGATGTAACCACTAGTGATGATAAACTCATTAATTATGTAGACACATCTAGTAATGAGGATTTAATTAGTGAGTCACCTCCTGAGTATAAGAAAGACAAGGGATATAATGCTATCCCACATCCCATTAGTCATCAACCCATAAGACCTGATGTTTCACATTTTGGTGTAGCAGCCTAGAGTTTAGGAAAAGCTTCTTGGTCAATCTAGGTGCGAAACCCCAAAAGAAACCGTTGAAAACAATTTTCAAAGACAAGCAAGACTTTCTACTCAAAGTATCGCTCCACAAGCAAGACTCTTCAGAAAACCTTTTCAAAACAAGATCGCTAAACCTTTTGGGATAATTTTGGTCAAAACAGTTTAATCATTCACCTAGAAGGCACAATAGTTTTGGTCATAGACATAGAAGAAGTCATATTGGGAGTATGGGTGAAAAACTGTTTTGTATGTTTTAGTCCTAATCATTTAATCAAAGATTGTGAACATCATTCCGAATACCTTAGGAAATTTTCAAAAATAGGATCATAACGTAAACCTAGAGAACAAACCAGTTTGGAATACTTCTAATAGGGTCAATCACGTAATTTCTCACAAGATCATAAGTACCCCACCGAGAAGACCTTTTCTAAACCATCGGTATCTTCACAAGCAATACCTTCTCAGTCTTGCTCAGACAAACCAAGTACTGCGAATACCACTTGGCACGTAAATCCTAAGAGATCTCACTACTATCAACCTAGAAGGTACCGCAATTCACATAGGGATCTAGATCACAGAACCAAGTGTTAAACCGAATGGGTTAAGAGAGAAAGTCTCGAGGACAAACCGTACTTTCAACAAAAGTGAATCGATGTTTTCATAATACAAGAAAAAGAGAATGATTTTACAAAAGAGAGTTCTGTTGAAAATCCGTAAAGTTTTGAAAATCCACATGCTAAAAATCAAAAGATAATCTTGGATCATGTTTTGAAAAAAATGGATATTACATACTCAAAGAATTTGAGTTTGTAACTCCCAATGGGAACACAAGTCAAGAATGGCTTGGGTTCCTAAAAGAGACTAACTCTCTAAATCTTTGTGCAGGCAACCCAGGAGAGGAGCTTAAAGATCATCTTATTGTGGATAGTGGTTGCTACGGAAGTATGACAGAGACAAGGATATTCTCACGATTTTAGATCTTTTAGTGGAGGAAGAGTTGCTTTTGGGAATGATCCCAATGGAGGAAGAATTATCGAAAGGAACTATCAAAGCGAGGAGAATAGACTTTGAGAATGTTAGATATGTGAAGGAGTCAAGTTTAACTTATTGTCGGTTTCTCAAATCATGACAAAAGCATCCTGTGTTATTCACCATACGTAATGTCTCATCCTTTCTTCCTCGAATTTGAGCTGTTGATGATAACTTGGTAGTACTCGAGTACCAAGAACCAATGATGTGTATAGTGCGGACATGAAGAGTCTTAACTCTTATGGAAGAGCCATTGCTTAGTGGCAAAAGAAAAACTCAAGAAGCACATCAGTGGCATAGACGATTGGGCCATGTAAATTTCAAGAATATCAACAAACTGGTCAAAGGAAATTTAGTTAGAGGTCTACCTTCAAAGACTTACAAGAATGAACACTCCTGTTTGGCGTGTAAGAAGGGAAAACAACACAAAGCTTCATGCAAGAAGCTTGAGGAGAGGACAATTAGAGAACCTTTGGAGTTATTACATATGGATCTGTTTGGTCCTGTCTCGTGGCAAGTTTAAACAAGAAAAGTCTCGCTTAGTTGTTACATATGATTGCGAGAGATTCGATTAGGTATTTTTCTTGGGATTTAAAGATGATACTTTTGATGCTATTCGACATTAATAATAGCATCGAAAACCAATCGAGACTCAAGGTCGAGGTATTAGATGTGATAATGGAACCGAATTCAAGAACAAGCTTATGGATGAATTTTGTGCTAACAAAGGAATCAAGAGGGAGTTCAAGATTGCAAGAATACCACAATGAGAATGGTGTTGCGAGAGAGGAAGAATAGGACTCGATTGAAGCGGCTAGAACTATGCTTGACTCACAACTACCTATTCAATTCAGGTGAATCTGTAGCACCGCTTGCTATGTACTCAATAGAGTATCAGTTACAAAACCACAGATGAAGACACCTTATGAGTTGCTAATGGGTAACAAACCCAACATTCATTTTATGAAGTCTTTTGGATGCCCTCTTACTATTTCAAACACAATTGATGTAAAACCCTAAAAATCATAAACGCGTGAAAAGACTATTTTGCCCCTCTATCTAATATCTATAAATTACGTAAAATCCGTCAAGCTCAGTTAAAGTAAATTTAACCTACCTTAGAAATTGTTCGCCAAAATATATGAGATTTATTTACGTTTACATTTAGAATTTCATTACACATTTATACATTACATGAACCAAATTTACTAACTTACAAGGGATATTAACTTAAATGTAAAAGCCCATCTAGTTTATAATATGGAGATTGGACTTGGCCCATTTTTCTTTCTTTAGCTCGCCTAAAGCAAAACCGTATTTTTTCCCCTCCCTTTTCATTGTACGCCCACTTGAGACAAAAGAAACCTAATATCCTCTCTACCCAAAAAGGACGGCAACCATGTATTATCCCCATTCCAATTCAATTCAAAACAAGAAGACTCGTGATCGTGTGTGATTGATTCGTGGTGGTGATGGTCGTTGTGGTTCGAGAGGAGGTCTTGGTCGTGGGTTTTGAAGTCTCGTGGGGTTTGATGGTGATGTCGTGGTTCTTGAAGCCAAGGAAGGCTTGTCATGGTTTTGGTGAAGCTTGAATCTTGTCTCTTTCACGTACACGCTACTAGGGTAACATAACTATTATCTCGTTCCATCTCCTTTCCATTTTTCTTTGATGTTGTCGTGTGATGAAAACCTAGGGTTCGTTTGATTAATTTATGGGCGTATAAAATGGTTATTGGTGGTTAAAGGTTGTATATAATTTTTGTAAGACTGAAAATATGGAAGAGTAAACTTGATATGATGATATTAAATCAGGTTGTGTGGCTTACATGGGTCATGGGTGCGTTTGGGTAGGTTAAACATGTGCTTATATTGGTTTTAATAAACCCTAAAACTGGACAGCATCCTATGTCGAATTTGTGTGTGTTATAGATCCAATTTTATAAGTGCAATAATCTGGGTTTTTGTGGGAAAAGTTTATTTTATGTCTTAGTTAAGTTTTCCAAGTGATTTGGTCGAATTTGGAGTTGTCTAAGTCGTATTTTTGAATTTTACAAGATCAAGTGTCAAAGCTGAGAAAACGGGTCTAAAATTTGGTTGGATTGTTTGATTTTTCATTTTCAAACCATAAGGAATTGGGAGCTCTCCTTTTACAGGATTGACATTTAGGATATAAATGAATTTCTGGGAGTTTTGGGAATTTTTCCAAGGTGTCTAAACAGGTCCAATAAGTGTAAACTTTAAGGTGTATTTTCGATCACTTTCGGACAGTGCGGACTTGTGATTTTCCATAGGCCATTTGGCATGGAGATAGAACCCATCAATTTTTGGAGAGTCTTTTAACTCATATGGGAACCCCTGGGATTTTACTTGATTTCATTTGAGCTAACTAAGTATTTTATAAAAATCGCTAAAGTCTGGTCCATATGTGAATTTAAGAAAATGAAAGATAAAAAGAGGATACTAATAAGCAAAACACTTACAAAGGCATAAGAAGCTTATAAAAGGAGCTAATAAGTATTATACGAATCGTAATCCGTGTAGATTCATTGAAGAAGACGTGGCGTCGTATCTTCGTGTCCGCTCATTCATTTGCTTTTCCCTTATTTGCGTTAAAGTACGAGATATTCGACCTTTTCAATAAAGGTTCCTTATGACGCTTTTCGTTAGCTTTTCTATTTCAATTATTAGGGTTCCCTATGCCATTGCTATGATTCCTTCGCTTATGTGAATCGCTTTATCGAACTTCGTTTGTTGAACCTTGCTATGTTTGAGTATGAATTTCGATTATGAACTTCGATTATGAACATCGATTATGAACCTCGATTATGAACGTATGACATGTGATCGTGATATGAACCTTTGATTTCGAACATTTGATTTGAACCCTTTTCGATTTGTTTGATCCGTAGCTTATCCGAAATCTCGTTTATTGAACCATGAAACATCCGATTTGAACTTATGATATGAAAACTCGATTTGTAAACTGTTTGACCTTTATGATGAATTATGATATGTGTCATTTATGACAATCTGTTTGACCTAAGTTAGTTTGACACCGAGCCAAATATTTCACTAGTCATGGGGTTCCATGTCCGTGTCGATGATGCACACGACATGACTCTAGGGCGAGAGAGTGATGTTCGCCACGCCCTTTCGTTATCTGTTTATTGATAGTATGGCCACTATCTCGTCATTGGGCGTATGGATGCATCCTAGATCCGATCGTTATCGATATGATTTGTCGGTGAATGATGTCGGTGCAATACGCGTCTTCACAAATTCGGGAGCTAGCTACTCCATTTGTTATTGAGGTCTCCCTCATATTATATAAGGTATTCGAGGTCACCCTCCGAATAAGAAAGTTACTCGATATGATATGTTACGGGCTCGTGGTAGATATCTAAATCAGATCCGTTATTTCGTGTTAGATATTCGTTTATGATTCCGTATTTGTCAATGTTTCCATTTACATATTGAATTATTATATGTTTATTGAATGTGTTTATGCTTTGACATGTTTATGTGACTACTTTTGCCATGCTAGGATATGATTAATATGCTTAAATGTGATTCGCATGTTGTCATCTCGATTATATGTTAGTTACCATTATGTGACCTTGTTGATCCGTATGATGATTATGCTAGTGTATAATTGATTGTTCGTAAGTTCATTATGTATAATTGTTCGATAATTCGTGAACTTTGATTATCCGTTGGTGTTCAGTATCGCTATGTTTGATCCGCCATGTTTAAATTCATCTATACTAAAGTTTGATCCGGGAAATGGTTTAACTTATGATATCGACTTGATAACTTGCTAATTGCTATGCTATGTCTTTTGCTTATTTAGTTATAGTTTCCACCGTGTTTTCTATTTGTATGTGCGACCGCCACGCTTGATCGCTATTGTTCCACCGCTACGATATTGGATAAGTGTGTTAAATGTAGATTAATTGACTTGTGTAAAGGACATGTTTACTTCTAGTAGTTGTTTCGCTAGCTTTCGGTATTTCGTTTGACTTATATGTACTTAAATTGCTCGATTCATTAATTGCATGTTGATTATGATGTGCTTCATTTGTGTCATCAATATGCTATGTGTTTGTTCTTATTTGTTGTTTGTTCTTCCGGATTTTTGTGTATCTGTGTTTCGCAGTAATCCTCGATGATTCATTATCTTCATTCACGTGACTTCGTTATTCGTTTCTTTATTTCATTTCGTATTCGCTTTTTGCTTAGTTTTCGTTTTGTTATATCATGCTCACTGGGCTTTGTAAGCTCACCAATTTCTTTTCTGCGGCGTGTTTTAGGTTTGAAGATGGGCTTCGATGGGTGAGAGTTAGAGTATCTTAGTGGACCAACCCTAGTACCATAGTACTTTGGGACTTATTTTGAAGAAATTTTGTTTTAGGATTTTATTTCATTTTGGATATTGTATTTTCTTTATCACCAATTGTTTATATGATTTGAAACTTCATTTTAAGGTTTCCGTTTGTAAATATTTTATTTGTATGTTTTGATATGACACCGAATGTGACACTTCTACCCTTGTCGGGTTGGGGTGTTTCAATTAAGGCTAAGAGTTTTACTAAACCTCATAATGCTTTACTTAGCTTTGTCTACAAACAGAACCGGCTGAATCATAAGGACCATCAAACATGTCTCTTTACTTGCTTTATTTCTCAAGAGGAACCCAAGAATATTGCTCAAGCATTGACAAAAGAAAGTTGGGTTGAAGCTATGCAAGAAGAATCATACAATTCAAACTTCAAGAAGTTTGGTATTATGTGATCTTCCGATGGAAGAAAGTTATTGGAACCGATGGGTTTTCGAGTCAAGAGAGATGAAAGAGGTAATGTCATCAAGAACAAGGCAAGGTTGGTAGCTCAAGGCTACGCACAAGAAGAAGGAGTAGATTATGATGAAGTATTTGCCTCAGAGCAAGAATTGAAGCTATTAGAATATTTCTTGCATTTGCTTCATATATGGGATTTTAGGTTTACCAGATGGATGTCAAGAGTGCCTTTCTATGGCACTATAATGTAGAAGTTTATGTCAAACAACCTCCTGGTTTTGAAGATCCTAAACATCCTAACAAAGTCTACAAGGTGGTTAAGGCTCTTTATGGCCTTCATCAGGCTCCTAGAGTTGTTATGAGATGCTCTCCACATTCTTATTACAACATGGTTACAGAAGGGGAGCTATAGACAAGACTCTGTTTATCAAGAGACACAAGAAGGATATCATGTTAGTTCAAGTCTATGTTGATGATATCATCTTTGAGCTACCAAACAGCCTATGGTTAAGGAGTTTGAGCACCGATGCGTAAAGAATTTCGGATGAGTTCAATGGGTGAGTTAAATTTCTTTTGGGACTTCAAGTTAAGTAGTCAAAGGATGGAATTTTCATAAGTCAAGACAAGTATGTATCCGATATACTTAAGAAGTTCAATTTTGATGATATGAAGTCCACACTACACCTATTAAATCAATTAACTCATCGGGCAAGGATGAAGATGGACACCTCGTTGAAGTCAAGTTATATAGATCAATGATTGGTCGTCTTATGTATCTTATCGCATCTAGACCGATATCATGTTTGCAGCTTGTTTATGTGCAAGATATCAAGTCTCACCAAAGATTTCTCATATGAATGCAAGAAGAGAATTTTTCATATTGAAACAACAACCTAAGTTGTGGTTGTGGTATCCTGTGATTCACCTTTTCACTTAGAGGCTTTTTCAGATAGTGATTATGCGTGTGATAATTATGATGTAAGATCAACAACGGGTGGATGCCAATATCTTAGAAGAAGATTAGTTTCATGGCAAGACAAAAGCAAACTATTGCAAAGAACATCATCTCGAAGTCGAATATGTGGTCAGCGCAAGTTGTTGTGGACAAGTTTCATGGATGCGTAATCAACTATTGGATTATGGGTTCAACTTCAAGAATACTCCTATTAATATTGATAATGAGAGTACTATGTGTATTGTGAAGAATCCACTATCATTCCAAGACCAAGCACATTCAAATTAGGCATCATTTTATCGAGATTGCTATGAGCACGTGCTCATTAATGTGGTCAAGGTTCACACGGATGATAATGTAGGTGACTTACTCACCAAAGGCTTTGATGTTTCAAGATTTAATCACTGGTGGTAAGTATTGGCATGATTAACCATCGAGCTACATTTAAGGGAGGACTATTAGTATTAGTATAGTCCCGTGTATTGTTTGAGGGAGGATATTTATGTATACTTAGCTTCTACAGAGGATTTTGGAAAAGTACTTTTTTTTTATGAAAGTACCGCTGAAAGTATCGCACACGTGGAAAGTAATTGTTTGTCTTATTGAAGTAATCGTCTAACGGTAATATTGAGGGGTAATTCTACTAATCGGAACTTTGTTATTATAGGTTGTGATTTTTCAAATCTCATCTATAAATAACTACTCTCCGATTTTCCTCTCATCTTGATATTATCATATCTTTCCATATTTCTCTCACCATCTCTTTATTATTCGATTCTATCTTTAATTGTGCTTACATACTCAATAATGGCGAATCATCCCATCTGCTTCAAAGCACAATATGGTGGCAAATTTAGATAATACTGAAGAAAATAAGGCTTTTCATGATATTATTGGTTATCTCACTGGTCGCCAATTAGTTATGCTCTTTAGTGGAGCGGATATCATTGAACCATGGATTCAAGAATTTTGGGCTACCGTAAGGATAATATGGAGAATGATGAATTTATATTAGGCTACAGCTTGTTGGAAGAACTGTGAAGATTATCAAGCCTCTATTCGAGAAGACTTATTGTTTAATGATGAAGAAGGGGTTATTCGCTTTGCTAAGGAGTTGATTTGGGAAACTTTGGGCATCTTGGTTATGAAGGGTCTTTAATGTAACAAACTTTCGTGAAACAACTATTTTGTCCTCAATGGAATTTTTAATACATGTGTTGCTACATTGTATTAGTGCTAAAAGTACTTCATGGGAGCAATTTGGGTCAAATATAGCATCCGCTATGGTGGGATTGGCTACGAGATCGTGTTTTTAATTTTTCAAGACTAATTCGATGGCATGCTTTCTCACATCAATCATGGATCCAAATGGTTAATGTATCCTGTGTTTATTCAAGTTTTTCTTAACAAACAACTTGTCGATGTACCAAAGCTCATGATTTACTTCCTGTTATTGTACAACAAGCAAAACTTTTTACCTTTATGGCGAGAAGGAGTGATCTATTCAGAGGTCCAGATACTCCTTTAACTACTTCCATGATGGACGTTGTTCAAGCTGTTAGAGCTGATGCTGAAGATGATGAAGACAGTGAAGGTACTGCATCTGCAAGTACTGGTTCTCAAAGTGTTGCATCTTCTCAAGGTGATGCATCTCAAGAAGGTACTGCAACTCAAGGTACTGCTTCACCAAGTATTGAAGTTCAAGAAGAAGTTGTAGGATCACCTTCTCCATCTCCACAACAACTGCTCCTCGCTTTCTCAACCGGAGGAACATTCACCAGCTCAAGGAGATGCTTCTCATACTATCTCACCAAGAGTTAACATTAGATAATTATGTTTTGACAAGGAGTTGGTCAAGTTGAAGAAGACTCACGAGGCTCAAGCAAAACATATTAAGAGGTTGATGCTCAAGTATAAAAGGTTGAAGAATTTTGTTACACCTTTTATTAAACGTTATCGCTTATGGGTTAAGGAAGAACACAAGCGTCGAAGGCGATCTAAGAAGCAAACCAAAGGCAAAAAGGTTCCTAAACCATCTTCTGTTCAATTGGGGAGGAATTTAGAAGAAA
Organism: Chrysanthemum lavandulifolium; assembly: GCA_022545495.1. NCBI lineage: Eukaryota > Viridiplantae > Streptophyta > Magnoliopsida > Asterales > Asteraceae > Chrysanthemum > Chrysanthemum lavandulifolium. The sequence continues at coordinate 60,234,190 of CM040242.1, forward strand.
CGAATTTGAAAGAAGATGTTGGTAAGGATAAAGAACCTCAAGGTACTGAAGAACATGTTGACATTCAAAGTACTGAAGAAGAAAGGTCTGATGATCAAGGTACTGAGCAACAAAGTACTGCTTTCACTGGTACTCACAGACAAGAGTTGGTTACACCAAGGGTTTTAGATTTTGAAGAGGAAGTCGGTCCTTCAACTATTCCTCATGAAGAACAAGTTGGTCCTCAACAATCGCTATACCGTAATAGTCGATATACCTCACAGAGTACATAACGCTAGTGATGATGAATTTATTGCAACTATTTTGCATGGTTTATCAAAGCCAAGGGTGTTTTATTCCGTGAGTGCAAGAAGAGGAACAATCAAGAGTTTCTCAACTCGCTATTGATCCTAAGGATAAAGGAAAAGGTGTTTTGGTTGAAGTAAGAAGAAGAAACCAACTTTAGCACGCTTAAGAGTGCCAAGATGCTTTGAATGAACAAGCAAACTAGAAATATTCAAGAGGAAATAAATGCTAAAGATAGAGAAGATAAGGAAGTCAAGAAGCTCAGACAGAGAAGTGATGATGGTGTAAATACTCATCATTTTTGTCTTATCCGAGTAGCCAAAACACTTAAAAACACTCAAATATGCAAAGAAATACAAAATATATCCAAGGATTGTATTATTTGATGTTTCGATGCAAAATGTTTAAAATCGATGAAAAACGAGCTAAGTTTGCATAATTGGCGCTTTCATCCTCAACTTTCAAATCTTGACAAAATCGGTCCCCGAGCATTTGTTTTGAATAAAAGTCAACCCAAGTCCTTTCAAAATCAAAATTTATCAAAATGATCCTTGGGTAAAAAGTTTGGAGAATTTACAAGTTTGGTCCTTCAAGTTTCAAATTGGCAAAAATAGTCCTTGGAAGTTTAAAATAGAAAATTATCTTTATGGTCCTTGTACTAATGAAACTTGGCAAGATCGACCCAGGAATAACTTTGAAAATTTGGCGCTTGGTCCCTCAAGTTTTGCCAAATTACAAAATGGTCCTTGTTATTAATACCAAACCCAAACGGACCTTTGTATTATTCTCGCCATTAAACAACCTTGACCCCGCCAAAGCCACTGACCCTAACTTGACCCTCGTCTCATATTACACCCTGGCCAAACCCTACCAAACCCCGCCACCCCTTTTCTCCAAAGCCTCGCTCTTTCACCCACTCTCTCGCAACACTCCACCACCCTCACCTCCAGCCTATCCTTCACCATCCTTTGTCCCTCCACCTCCACAACAAACCAAATTATTAAATGCTTCTTTCTTCCTCCAAGTTATCAAGACAAATTGCAAGATAAGTTTTGGCGCCAAAAAGCCATCAACGGCTAATATCATCTCCAATGATCCAATGGCTCAAAAGTGCGTGGAAATGATCGTAGAGAGAGGGAAGACTTTGCCGATAAATGTAAGGAAGAGAAGGAGAGACAAAGAGTAGTTTTTAGTTTTCATTTTCCATATATGTCGCTTTTAATTTTATGTCTTAATTAAGTTCTAAATTGTAATTTTAATCTTCCTTGTATCGAACTAAGGCATTTTAGCCATTTGTAACTCATTTTCAAGAATAATTCAAAGTTTGATAAATTTCTTTGTTAACATTTTCATCATAAAATCGCTTTAAAGTTGTAAAGCTCAAGCTCCAAGAAGCTTAATTTAATCTAAATAAGCTCACTAAATGTCGTTCAGCTTTTTAGTGAGCTCAATTTTAAGTTTTAAGCATTTTTACCATAAATAACAAAAGTCAACATACAATTTCATTTGTGACTTGTTTCGGATGTGATTTGGAGTTGAAAATGGGTATGATTGATTTCGAGTTGGATATGGGTTGAGATAAGTTAGATAGTGGTACCTTTTGAGCTCATAAGCAAACCATAGTGGTTGGACCTTTTGAGTTTTAACTCTTCTTCCTTTTGAAACTGCTTTATTTCTGCTCATATCTCAATATTAGATCATATCTGCTTCAGATGCTTTGTCTTAAGTTCACTCATATAGGATTTTTAGTCATAGGAATTTGAATTAAGTTCTGAGATTTGTTGATTTTATTTCCATATCGACTTCAACAGAGTGTTTGACTGAATTTGAATCAATTTGAGGTTTATTTTGTGGTTGTTTAGTTGATTTGATCTCGCTAGGCTTATTGCATCCATATCGCTTCTATTTTGCATCAATTTTCACTCTAAGTCGTAATTGTATGCGAAATTGATCTTATGCCCATTTCTCTTGAATCAATAGCCATAATCTTAGCATATAGGTTTAGAATATAGTATAGTTAGCTTGCATTAGCTTCATTTCATCATAATTCATCATTTTCGCTTCTTAAATTTGTTTCAAATCTCAAATTAGTCAAACTTTGGTAAAATCAATATAAGTCAAAAATTGTAAAACTCGCCACCAAAGTTCATGGAATTTTCATGGATTCGTTTTCGATTCAATTCAAGTGATACTTTGGGATTTTCAAGTTCAATTGGTCAAGTTTTGAAACTCACTTTGTCAAAAATTGGAAATCATTTTAAGCAAGAGATGTCGCTCAAACATGCTCATATTACACTGCACCATACTCAAATATAACAGAGTCAGCAACCAGCATCTTGCGCTTTATGCTCGCTCACTTTGGATAATTAGGTCTCAGATTTGGTTTATAAACTCCTTGCTGTGTCTACTTGAGATTGTGGTATTTGGTTTGGGTTCCAACTAGGTGGTGACACTTTATTTTTTAAGCTTTGAAATCACCTCGTAATCGAATTCACTTGTTTGATTTTGTACTCATAAGCTTGTAAATGGTTATCTAGAGGTTTAGGTCTCAAGAAATAGGTTGGTATTAAGTTGTTTTAGTATAATCTAGCTTCGTGTTCATTTTGTGCTTTCTAGTGCTTATTAGCTTATTTTAAGTGCTTATTCTCAAACAGCTTTAACTACAAATTGTTAATCCTTCACATAAGCTATAGTTTTTATGATTTTCATAAATTTAGAATATTATTTTAGACTTTTCCTAATTTTTCGATTTTTCCATTACTGCTTAGTATTTTTCCTATTTTAAACAGCTTTTAGGACTTTTAAATAGTTTTATACAAATAAATCAAAAATCTTCAAAAAAATAAGTTCTCAATTTTCATAGATTAAGATAAATATAAAAAGCCAAAAAAATATTTTTCCATAATTTTCCTAGTTTAAATAGTAATTTTTAGCAATTTAATTAGTTTTAAATAGTTTTTAAATCATAAAATTAGAATATAAATCAGAAAAATACAAAATTAGTTTTGAAAATTCTCTTTAGTTATTTTAGATTTTTGAAAAATAGTTTCATAATTTTCCTCTTTAATTTCATAATTTTTAGTATTTTAATTTATTTTTAAAGTTTAAAATTAGTTTTTAATTCAAATTTATAAAAGAAAATCAAGAAAATCCAATTTAAAAATAGTGATAGCGCTTATTTAATATAATTTAGCTTCTTAATTTTCTTTCGTATTTTTCCTTTGTCATCTAGTATTATCATTAACCCCTTCTCTGCTCAATATCACCCGATCACTACATCGCTTAGCTATTTAATCGATGTACCGCTGGGACTTAACGACCCGGGAAACACTAAACTCTCCGGACTTAATTGTTTTGGTTTTAGACTGTTTGACTTTTATTATTACGGTCATTCACGTGGTTGTGGTGTGTAATAAACCCGATCGCGGGGACCGATCAAATTTTAGCGCCACGCCGGAGCTGTAAGCTAATAATCTCACGTTTAGCAGTATTAGTGATTTGAATATTCACCCTTGTTCTACTATTCATATATATGTTTATATTTTTTATAAAATCCAAAATCCAAAACATCTTAAAAACCATAAACCCAAAAGATTCTTCTTTCCCCATTTTCATAATTCCTTGACTCAGATTTCTTAGAGTTAACTTAGTAGTATGCGCACTCGCGCTTCTTCTAGGTCCGCGGAGCCCATTTCGCCAGCTTGTCAGATTCCAAGAAGGCGTGATCCGAGACGCTTCGCTTCATCGCCGGATTCGATCCGGACCGCCGCATTACTTCCGGCATCATCGCGGAAGAACGCCCCATATGCGTGAAGCTTCCGTGCACCCATCGATGGGTATGGAGATGTTATTGTTATCCCACCTATTGTGGTCGAAAATTTTGAACTCAAAACCGGTTACTAAATCTTGTAACCTCAAGTCAATTCTATGGTTTTGAGAGGATGATCTCACGCTCATATTCGATGGTTTAACAAGATTGCATCTACCATCAAATACAAGAATGTCCCCACCGATGCCGCTGCTTCTTCTGCTCCCATTTTCCTCGAGGACAAGCCCGGATTTGGCTTGAAAAACAACCCCTCAATCGATCGAAACATGGGAAGACACGTGAAGAAATTTATGAACGAGTTCTATCCACCTTCTCTAAACCACGAGTCTAAAAAACGAAATCATCAAATTCACAAAGTTTGATGAATCCTTCAGAATCGTGGGATCGTTTTTAAGGAGTTGCCGCGAAATGTCCTCACCATGGTTTCTCCGAGTTGATGCAACTCGATACTTTCTATAATGGAGCTGAATCAACTGATCAAGATTCTCTCAATTCCTACCGGAGGAAATTTCGAGCAAACTCGTAAAAGAAGCTTTAGCGATAACTGAAAAATGTCTAAAGTCCGTGATCAATAAGCAAACCGGGTTGTTTCCCAAGTCCTTGTTGGTCCTTCCGCTTCATCGCCTGTAAGTCAATCTAGCACCGATGCTAAGATTTTGGTTCCTCCAACCAAAAGAAAGTTTCTTTTCCACAAACTTCACCTCCCGCCGGGTTAAGAAAGTGGAAGTATGTGTTACCATGGGCCCCTATGCTTATTATAACTGTAGATGGCCACCGACCGGTAACCTTTTCAAGCAAACGCCTGTGGGCGGAATTCCAATTCAGAGGCAACCAATACCGTGTCTTATGGATCCGAACCACCGCCCTAACCACTCACTCCCTGACCACCCATTTCAACCAAAACCAAAACCGTAATCAAAATCGTAATAGAACGAACCAAGGTTTTCAAAACCAAGGTAATTTTGCTCGTAATAACGTATTAAATCAAAGTCAAAATTTCCAAAACCAAGGAAATTTTAATAGAAACCAAGGTCAAGGAAATTTCAACCTGTGGTATTTTCATGGCAATAATCAAGGAAATTTCCAAAATCAAGGCCCTAATCCAAATGCGAGAGGCTAATTTTCCTACACAAAATCAAGCCATTGTTCCAATCGACCATCATCTAATGAGTTGTTGAAGCAATTCATGAAATCCCAAGAGGAAATGAATAGGTTGTTGGTTAGCCGATTTCGATATTAAGAAGTCTTTAAATGATCGACCCCTCGGCTCGTGCATTTTACCCAGCAACACGATCGCTAATCCGTAAGGGGCGATGCAAGTACGATCACAAACGTAAGTGGCGCCTCACATGATGGACCCGCTATTCCTACTACTCTTCTTCTTCTCTCTCAAGGTAGTGGAAAGTGAACCTGAGGCGGCAAAGGACCGCGTAACCACTAGCTCGCAGAGCACAAAGACATGTCCATCCTCTCGTTGTCTCAAACCCAAATCCAAAACCAGAGTTGTTTTTGAACCTCTAGTTGAAAACCCCAAATCCAAAACTTCTATTCCTTACTCCATCACGCCTAAATGAGCAAAGCTCGGAAAAGCTGGTATCAAATGGAAAATTTTTTTTCAAATTTTCCAAGAATTACATTTTGACATATGTTATGGATGCTATCATGCCGATGCCCAAGTTTGCATCAACTCTCAAACACATGTTAAGCAACAAGGAAAAACTGCTTGAAATGGCTAAACTCCTTCTAACCAGAACTGCGCCAGATTCTCATAAAGAAGCTTCCCGAGAAGCTTGAGATCCTAGAAAATTTCTTCTACCTTGTGGTTTTTCCAGAATGATCGAATGCTTTGCCTCGCCGATCTTGGTGCAAGCATCAATCGATGCCTTATTCAAGATGGAAGAAACTTTCTTCCGTAACTTATTCCTACCGCATGACTCTTGAGCTTGTGATCGTTTCTATATCGCCTCCTCTTGGCATCGCCGAGGATGTATTCGTGAAATTAGGAAAGTTCCATTTTCCGCCTAACTTTCAGGGTTGTCGTGATTGATGTCGATCATCGGGTTCCCTTATTGTTGGACGAGGATTCCCGAGAACGGCCGTGCTCTCATAGATGTATTTGAGCAAGAAATCACATTACGTGTGGGTAATGAATCGTCACCTTTAACCTTGATCAAACTTCGAGGTACTTCAAAACTATGATGTCAACTCGGCTAATCGAATCGACGAATTGATATTGCTTCAGAGGAGTACTCTCAAGAGTTTCTTGGTTATTTTCATAATTCTGTGAGTGGATCCCACATCTTCTCAACCAATTATTGCCTACTCTTTCCCTCTTACTCCGCTTGAGGGAGGCCACTTTTAGAAGAGATCGATGAGCTTTTTACACGATGAATCAATTCACGGAATTGATGATGGTGTTTATGATTCTGGAGGAGATATCCTTTATCTTGAGCAATTGTTAAATGAAGATCCATTACCGCTACCCCTCCGAAGAGATCACGATTGAAGAAATCAAACCGCAAACATCTACTCAAGAATTTCCCGAGGTTGAACTTAAGGACCTACCTCCTCATCTCGAGTATGCATTCTTGGAGGTGATGATAAATTACCCGTCATAATTACTAAGGACTTGTCCGGGAGGAGGAGACCGTTTCAAAGGTTTTGAAGTTGCACAAGCAAGCAATTGCTTGAGACTCTCCGACATCAAGGGTATTAACCCCTAATTTTCAAAGCACAAGATTTTATCGAGGATGATTTCAAACCAAAGCAATCAACATCGTAGAAGTGGTGAATCCTAAGATTCATGAGGTTATCAAACAAGAGGTTCTCAAACTTCTTGATGCCGTTTGACTTGATTCGATCTCTCGATAGTCCTTGGGTCATCTCCATCCACCGTGTTCCAAAAAGTGGTGGCATAACTGCTGTCACAATGAAGAAAACGAGTTAATTCCAACTCGATTGGTTACGGATGGCGGTGTATTGACTATCACATGTTAAACCAAGCCACCAGAAGACCATTTTCCTCACCCCTTCATGGACCAAATGCTTGAGAGATTAGCAGGAACGAATACTATTGTTCCTTGATGGTTTCTGGGCATTTTCGCATCCCCATTGATCCACGTAATCAAGAAAAGACCACATTCACCCGCCCATACGGAACTTTGCCTGCACGATGCCTTTTGGGCTATGTAACGCCCCGCACGCCCAACGATGTATGATGGCAATTTTCCACCATATGATCGGGAAACAATGGAGGTGTTTATGGATGACTTCTGGTCATCGGGGACTCATTTCAAACATGTCTCCCATTTAGAAAAATGCTCAAACCGCGGAAGACACCAATCTTGTCTAAATTGAGAAGTTTCATTTATGGTCAAGGAAGGAATATTGTCCTAGGCCATAAAATTTCAAAAATGGGATTGAGGTTGACAAAGTTAAAGCGGATGTCATTGCCAATAGCCTCATCCTACCACCGCCAAAGGTATTAGGAGTTTTTAGGTCATGCCGTTTTTATCGCAGATTCATACAAGATTTTTCTAAAATCGCCGCCTACGACTCATCTCCTCGGTAAGGATGCTCCTTTTTATCTTCTCACCGAGCGCATCAAGCTTTTGAAACATTAAAGAAAAGCTTACTAAGCACCCATTCTAGTTGCCCCCGATCGGATTTACCCTTTGAACTCATGCGCGGCGAAAGTGATTTTGCTATCTGTACCTCCCGGCAACGAAACCAAGCATTTTCACCTATCCACCACGCCGAGTAAGACTATTACTAAAGCTCAAACCCATTACACCACCACGTAAAAGAGCTACCAGTCAGAGGTATGCGCTTGAGAAGTTTCGCCATACTTTATCTTGACCAAATGTGGCGTATACGGATCACTCCGGCCTCAAATATCTCTTGCAAAACAAGATGCAGAGCCGAGATGTTCGCTGGGTTCTCTCCTCTCAAGAATTTGATATCATTATACGTGATAAAAAGGAGCCGAGAACTCGGTCACGATCATCTCTGTCCCTGCCTAGAAAACCCTCACCAGATGTGTTCGAGAAAAAGGAAATAAACGAACATTTCCTCTCGAAACACTCAATGTGGTTTCTTTTCGTGGAGACTCTTCTACCCATGGTTTGCCGACTTTTGCAAATTACCATGCGGTAACTTTGTGGTGAAAGGGATGTCGCCCCAACGTAGAAAACAAATTCTTTAAAGATGTAAACATTACTACGGGACGACCTCACTTATTCAAAATTTGCGCGGATCAAGTCATTAGGCGATGCGCGTATGGTCGAAGCCAATGACATTCTCAAGGCTTGCCATTCTCGACCTACTAGGGACATCATAGCCCCAACTATTAACCGCCAAGAAGGCGTTTGATTCCTGGATTTTATTGGCCCACGATGCATAAGCGATGCCCACGAATTTGTCATAACCTCGGACGCTTGTCAACGCCACGGAATATCTCATTAAAGAAATGAAATGCCGCAAAACGCCATTCAAGTGTGCGAGATTTTGACATCCTGGGGCATTGACTTTACGGGGCAATTTCCTTCATCTCGAGGAAATAAATACATACCGTGGTCATGACTATTTGTCAAAATGGGTTCAAGCGAAAGCTTTGCCTACCAACGATGCCCGAGTTGTTGTGAAATTCTTAAAATCTCTTTACTCAGGTTCGAACTCCACCAGCTATAATCGCTGATCCTGGCACGATTCGCAATGACCGCTTGATAGAGTCATGCAAAGTATGGTGTAACTCACCGCCTCTACATGTGTACCACCCTTAAACAAGTCAAGTGGAAGTTTCAAACCGAGGGATTAAAAGAATTCGAAAGGACATGAGGCTAAACCGCGCCTCTTGGTCGGATAAGCTAGATGACGCACTCGGCCTTCCAGATAATTTTTATAAAACACCCATCTGGTGTACTACATACAAGCTAGTGTATGGAAAGGCGGTCATCCACCGATCGAGCTTGAGCACAAAGCACACCGGGCCTTGAAACATGCCAACTTCGATATTCAGTGATTGTACCGTGATCACCTAAAGTTCAAATGAATGAATTAAATGAACCCGCGATCAACATAAGAACTCTTCGATCTACAAAGAAAAGACAAAGAATATTCATGACCTGTAATCAAGAACCTCGCTTTCAACGCCTAGTGATCGAGTCCTTCTTTTCAATTCAAGATTGAGATTTTCTCAGAAAACTAAACTTCACCGGTCCGGACCATTCACCATCACTAAAGTATTTCCTATGGAACCATCGAGTTATTCCAACCCGATGGTCCAAATTTTAAAGTGAATGGTCATCGATTAAAGCACTATTTTGGAGGACATTCCACCCGTGGCTGTCCTTGATCTACAAACTTTCCCCATGAACCAATGAATGCGGATCGAGTCAAGCTAGCGACTCTGGAATCAAAAACAAGAGCACACACTATGGAATGGGTTTTCACCCATATTTCTAACTCTTTCTACTTTCTACCACCTTAGAGTGGGGAGTCGCTCACGTTGTATATAAAAAAAAAAAAAAAAAAAAATTATTTCAAAAATGGTCGTAGTATTTCCTTTACGCTCTATGTTTCAAGATAACACCTTTGATTTAATATTAAGGCAATATTCATTTCTAGTATGGGGATTTCTAATTTTATCATGTAATTATACCACCCTATTCCCCCATTTTTGGCCAATTTTTTTGGAGTAAGTGTTTTGCACTTACTCAAATTATGGTTATCATCCGCCATGTCTAATAAACAAAAGGATTGGCTAATCCGTAGCAAACGGCTTTTGGTAAAGATATATCAAATCATGATTTGGCTTGTAATTTCCGCTCAAATTGTATGGTGTTCACTCACCATATCTTTAATTAGTGAAGAGTCACAGTCGGGCAAGTTTATGGCTTGTGGTAATGGCGCTTGAAAACCATAATTGGTAATCGACTCACCAAAGATATTTTATCTAAGAGTGGCTAGTCCGTAGCAAACGACCGGTAAAGACAAATCAAACCGCTGAAAGTCGGTGATTTGCTCAAAATCATTCGGTTATCATTGTACCAAGGTTCTTACTTGAACTGAAACAATTGGCTTCTCCGTGGTAATGGCTTTTGGTAAAGAGATTCAAACCATTAAGTTTTTCAAAAGATTGCTGTGGACTAGCAATAGTTTAAGATGTGGATTGACGAGTGTAAATACTCATCATTTTGTCTTATCCGAAATTCGCCAAAACACTTTAAAACACTCAAATATGCAGCAGAAATACAAAATATATCCAAGGATTGTATTTTATATGTTTCGATGCAAAATGTTTAAAATCGATGAAAACGAGCTAAGTTTGCATAATTAGCGCTTCACCTCAACTTTCAAATCTTGACAAAATCGGCCCCCGAGCATTTGTTTTGGAATAAAAGTCAACCCAAGTCCTTTCAAAATCAAAATTTATCAAAATGATCATTGGGTAAAAGTTTGGAGAATTTACAAGTTTGGTCCTTCAAGTTTCAAAATTGGCAAAAATAGTCCTAGAAGTTTAAAATGGAAAATTATCTTTTATGGTCCTTGTACTAATGAAACTTGGCAAGATCGAATTTAGGAATAACTTTGAAAATTTGGCGTTGGTCCTCAAGTTTTGCCAAATTACAAAATGGTCCTTGTTATTAATACCAAACCCAAACGGACCCTTTGTATTATGCTCTGCCAAACAACCTCACCCCCCCAAAGCCACCTGACCTCCAACTTGACCCTCCCAACTTGACCCCGTCATATTACACCGGCCAAACCTACCAAACCCCGCCACCCCCTTTCCTCCAAAGCCCGCCTTCTTCACCCACTTCTCCGCAACACTCCACCACCCTCACCTCCGCAATTATCTTCACCATCCTTTGTCCCTTCCACCTCCACAACAAACCAAATTATTAAATGCTTTCTTTCTTCCTCCAAGTTATCGTAAGACAAATCAGAAGATAAGTTTTGCGCCAAAAAGCCATCAACTGCTAATATCATCTCCAATGATCCAATGGCTCAAAAGTGGTGGAAATGACGTGAGGAGAGAGGGAAGACTTTTGGTCGATAAATAGAAGGAAGAGAAGGAGAGACAAAGTTTAGTTTTAGTTTCAAT
>CM040242.1:60245508-60284484 GCA_022545495.1 Chrysanthemum lavandulifolium
GCGAGATCACCACCTCTTGAAGACGTGCAAGCTCAAGGTCATGAGTTGCTAAGCTTCGTCATCATCAAGACCACTGAAGTGTATCTTGTTGATAGTTCTTTCCTCTTGAAGGGTTGTGTTGAAGGCATTAGTGAAAGGTGCTGAAGGGTCGTGTTGAAGGCATTAGTGAAAGGTGCTGAAGGGTCGTATCGAAGGCATTAGTGAAAGGTGCCAAGGGTGTACATTCGATATGGTGCATCGATGTACAAGATAGATAGTTTGGGTTAAAGGATATTGATATCCTTCTAGTGTTGTAACAAGGAGTGTGTCTCCTTTGAGGTAGTTGTGTTGTAGTGTAGTGTTGGGTAGTAGTTCCTCCTTTGTAATGGAACTCGGTATCTAGCCTTGTACCGGATAAAGTGTAGGCGATGTGATAGGTGTGGTTCTACCTCGTGGAAGAACTCAAAGGTGTCAGCCTAGTACCGGATAAAGAGTAGGCGACGTTGTGAAGGCTTCTCCGCCACATTAAGGAGCTTGTGTTATGTTGTGCTTACGAACTCTCGAGTTGGGTACTCGGTGAGTGGAGCAGGGCAAGGAAGGTGTCCTTGTATCTGAACCACTATAAATACTCGTGTCGTGGTTTTGTGTTTCTTTACTCTTTATCTTTGCATTACTTACTTATATGCTTATCTATCATTATCCAACACACACATCAAATATATTGGCATAAGTTGATCTAAATAGTTTAAAACGAAGTTTTAATCGGTAAAACTATTCTACCCCCTTCTAGTTTTTCACACAGGATTTTAATTATCAATATACCTTTTCATATCAAAACCTTTTAAACGCATAATACCTTAGTTCTTTTAAACAACAACTCTTAAGGACGACACTAAGATTTACCTAGGCTTTATTACAATCGATCGGGTTCTCTGCCCGTTTGTATGTGTTAATCCTTGTATGTCTTAGTTTATAAATTTAAAGCAGGATGAAAAATATGCATCAAGATCCAAAACACACCTAACCTTAAACCTAAACTCTTCAGCCACCACTTTAATTTTTCCGGTCGTCGACTTCGGCTGGTGGATCGGAGCACTTTATCTCCATCATATATACTTCATCCCTACACAAATCGTTCCCTTTAAAAGTTTTCTTTGCTGTTGATAGTTGGTATCTTTGTTCATCACGCTGCTGCTTCATTTCGTAATCAGTCGATACATAGTTCGTCGATACTTTGGTTATATTTGTCGATACATAGTTCGTCGATACTTTGATTATATTTGTTTCTCGTTGGTGCTGCTGTTTTGATCTCCACTTTGATTTGTTTGATTATTGTTGGTGTTAGTTGATTATCGTTGGAGGTGTTGCTGTGATTAAAAGCCGAGTGAGATGAGATGATGATGATGGGATGGTTTGTTTGGAGTGGCTGCTGCTGTTGTTGGTTTGAATATGTGTTTGGATATTTGGATATTTGGTTTTAAAACCAAAGGTTTGAGGCTGCTTAAAGTTACAAGGGTTGCCCCATAAATGAAAAAGACGGTGGTGCAGTCATTGGTTTTTGCAAAGTACAAATGAGTATGTTTGGTGGTTTTAAGATATGTTAAGATTTTTTATTATTAATAATAACAATAATAATAATAATAATAATAATAATAATAATAATAATAATAATAATGGTGGAACTTTTTATTTTTCTAGGAAAAGCACACCATGTTTGTTCGAAGGTTCTTTGGGTTGAAGTTTTAAAACAAACTTTCGCTTTTCTTATCTTTTTTTTTTTGATGTTAGTGCATGAGTATTAGTTGTAATTTCTTTTGTTTAGTTGTAGGGATACTTTGGGTTATCTCATTTGTTTTAGTTGTAGGGATACTTTGGGTTATCCCGCTTGGTCGATACTTTGGTTTATCCTGCTTGGTTCGGATACTTTGGTTTATCCGGTTTGTTGCGTGTTTATGTCATCTGCTACTCGAAGATGTGCTTTTGTCTTGCTTTTGAATGTCTTCAACAATTATTTATTAGTTTTACTTTATTGTTTATTAGCTTTTACTCTCCAAATCGAAGCTTTCATGATTTCGCCACTCGGACAATGGGAGTGTTAACCATATATTGTGATAAGATCAGTAGGTGTCAATTAGTGGATAACTACAATGTAATTAGTTGTACATTGATTGGTGATTCCCTTGATTTGTGGGGTTTACCCAAAATAGTTTATGTATCTTCGTATATGTAGCCCCATTCGATTGATCTGTAATTATTTAAGTAATAAAATCATCATTCACGTTTACATTATATTTTGTATACTTACATGGCATACTTGTTTTCTAGTTGCAATTCTTGTCAAGTTTTCGGTTTCATTTAAATAGCATATTTAGTAGTTTTAATGGGAATATCATCTCTATGCGTATTCGGAAATTCCTTAATAGACTAAATATTCAATTCCTATATGTTTATTTAAAATTTGTATCCGTAAAATGATCTTTCCGTAATGTTAGATATAGGGTTTAGAAAGATGGTTTTCTAAAGCGAAGTTTTGCATTACTACTTGTTACTTCAAGGCGAGTTCTCTTTCTTTAAAGCAATTTCGCCCCAACCGTCCTTTCGTAACAATCGTGTTCCGGATTCTCGACAAATTGCCTCTCAAGATATAATGAAGCAACTTATGTAGCAATTTCAACACTACTACTAAGTGGTGATAATTCGGATGAACTACAGAGTTATTGAGAATTTCTAAACACCGCAAATAATATTTCTATAGCAAGATTATTTATAGCAACTAGATGTATTTGGAAGAAAGGGTCTGGTGTGTTTATTTTCGTATTGGATTATCTGGAATGGCAGATTTACCTTTTGAGTTGATTTTTTATTCAACGATTGACCAAATGAAAATATTAATAAATGGGACGCTCATCTGTCACAAGCGCATCGTGATGGTTAGCCTCTAACTGCCACCCCGATCCATCATGATCCACAAAGGCAACCATAGGCCCAAACCCTAACCGAACCATAAAAAGATATTTAAAGTCAAAGTTTCATCAAGTATTAACCGAACCATAAATATTTTGGTTTTATTATACAAAGACAAATAAAAATATTTAAAGTCAAAGTTTATATAAAAAGACTTAAAAGTCTAATAGAGACAATAATTTTAGGATGGAGGAGTAATTACCCAAACACGTAATAATATGTAGGGTGAAAGAAGATATTGAAGATATTTTTTCAATAAACAGTCTGCAACGTACTTTGTAATTGTCAAAGATACGCAATCATTTTTAAATAATCTTGATCTATTTAATATAATGGGTTAGCAAGAGTTACCAGTCACCCTCGATTGTGTTCACATGTTGTCCCCAACCCGACAAATTACAAGATTTAGTCATATTTAGTAACGCTTCGTTAAAAAAATTAAAACTTTTAAATTTTTTCTTGAAATCTGGATAAAATCTTTTTTAATTTAAAATTAGAAAAAATAGATAAATTTTTTATACATTTATTTTTTATTTTTTTAAATATGGATAAACTTTTTATATTTTTTAAAAGCTTGAACATTGTAATTTTTTTTAAATAAAGTTTTTCCGTTTTTCAAAAAAAAAAAATCAGATTTTCAAAAAAGTTTTTCAAGATTTTATTTTTAAATCTGGATAAAATTTTTATTTTTCAAAAAATCTTGAAAATTGTAATCTTAAAAAAAATAAAAATTATACAGATTTAAAAAAAAATCAGATTTTAAAAAAAGTTTTTTTCGATTTTTTTAGATTTTTTTAAAAATTGTCATAATTTATAATTATTTTTATAAATTTACAATTTTCAAAATATTAAAAAAAATATAAAGAGTTTATCTGGATTAAAAAAAACGTAAAAAAGTGTATAAAAAAGTTTATCCATTTTTATTAAAATATAAATTAAAAAATATATATTTTAAGTAGATTTTAAGAAAAAAATTTAAAAGTTTTTCTAAATTTTTTTTAACGAGCGTTATCAAAATAGGACTAAATGCGTGAGTTTGGTCCAGTTTGGAGACCAACGGTGTATCTTTTAATCAAGCGTGACCTGGTAACCTGCTGCTAACCGGTCATATTCGCTAAATCTAAGATTATTTGAAAATATATTGCGTATCTTTGACAATTTACAAAATACGTTGCGTAAACATGTTTATTTGAAAAAATATGTTGCGTATTTTTAGCTTTTACCGTAATATGTAAGTAGTGTGAAACCTTTCACACGTATATAGGGGAGAGACAGCATATTAAATATCAATCCTTTTATTATTACACATTTATAAAGGGGAAATACTTAAGTACGTTTTTGTAAATCGTAGTTCATGAGCTTCAACGACAACCTATTGGTTGGTAGACCATGTATGAAACAATTTAGATATCATACAAGAATTTACTAAAAAGCTTCATGTGTTGAGCTTGCAGCGAAGTGACGATTAACATGCTTCCGTCGCTGATTGGGCTTGGTAATACTAAACTCAAACCATCAAGTGGGATCCAAGCAGGAACCATGACGATAGGCTTGCCCCATCCAAAATCAGCCTCGTATATCTGTAGCCTGGTCCAATTATTTATCAAAAGATTAGGACATTCCAAATTTTGGAGACCACGAAACATATTGTTTAAATCTGGTTGTAGTTCCAAATAATCAATTGCCGACTTCATGTAGTCGTCATTCCTTTGTCTTATCGCGTTTTGGATTTTACTAGCAGCATACCAAGTAGGGTTTGATTCAAGCTCGCCTGATACTGCTACAGGTGTAGCCATAAAGATAACATTCCCGAAATAGCCTGGTGGCAAAGTGGGCTGAAGACGAGCCCGCCCATCAAGGGGGATGTAAAGCCTCGTGTCTTGATCATCTGCCAGCCCCCTAGCTTGACACACCGATCTCCAAATATGACCGGCAAGCATTTCGTACGAGCTGAAGTTAATTGCGTTGCCCCCTTCCTTGGATTTTTCTTTGAGTTGGTTGAGTTGGTCTCTTGTCCACTTGAAAATGGAGGATGTGATGGTTTCATCAGACTGGGATTTAAGCAGTGATGATTTCATTTGTGGAACAGGCTGGAATTCGATGTGTTCAAAATCTTGGTGTGGTGGGTCTCGAGCACGGAGCAGGGTCCGGTCTATGACAGGTGGGAGAGTAATATCAAGTCCACGAGCCATTTCGGACCATGAGTTAATGAAATGTTGTGCTGATAAACCATCTGCAAGACGATGGTGCATCGCAATTCCTAGTGAAACTCCTCCGCATTTGAAAAAGGTTACCTGCTCAATTACGCATATCAGATACTATAGTGCTTCCATTTATGTACAATTATATTTTAGAAATAGCGCAAATTATTAAAATGTTTGTTGAAAACACGTTAAGATATATAGGTAAAAAAATTCGAACCACACTTAAGATCACTACACAAAAATTGTCCTTTAGTGACACTAAAAAATGCGTCATTAAAATTTGAAAACATATCCCAAAAAAGTACCGAAATGTTAAATACAAATTAAAAAAAAGATGCCCTTATTTTTTGGGGTGTTTTTCTACACTTAAAATGTGTAGGTAAAAGTTTAATTATAATTATTAATGACACAAAAAAGTGTAAGCATAATTTTTGCCTTTTATGACATATTTCTTTACAAAAAGTAATTGAATATCAAAATTTTGACCTTTTACCTAAAAAAATTTATAATTGTTTTTAAAAATTAGATTTAATGACACTTTTAGATGTAATTAGAACCACCTAAATATATATTTTCTTGTAGCGGATACTCTGGAGTGTTTTATCCAAAATCCAACAAGTATTTCGTATATTACGTGACAAATAGAAAAGGCACGAATTAAAATCGATGGACTGGTCACTATCTAAAAAAAATGTTTACTGTGTTTCACCAACACAAAAGTGTCACTGAAAAAGGAGAGATATTTAAAGTAGGTGACAAAGCTTCAGTGACAGGATAAGTGCTGTCACAAACCTGAGTTTCCCCTGACACTAAAAGTGTTTAGATCCTTCGTTTTTGTGCTGTATATGAAGTCTTTTTCTTTCATAAAAAAGGCCACACTAGGAGAGATGTATATATACTGACACAAAAGAAATTTTGGAATGTATGTTCTATTGACTTTTATGACACAGTTTTATCACAAAAAGAATCACTAACAAAACCCAACTCACACTTTTTTAGTGTGTCGCTAAGCTCAGATATTGTATAACTTTTTACTTTTCAGCGTGTTATTAAACTCCAACAAGCGTAGTTTAGTTGATAAATAGCACTAGTAGTACTAAGACCAATTAATTAGTTTATTGATGTATTAAAATAATACTAGTACAATCCAAATTGGTGAAAGAGCCGAGTTTCATTACCTGCACAAGCAGTAGAGGATATGATTCAATTCCTAATGAATAATCAACCGTTGGGATAAGTTCAAGAAACTCCATTCTTGGTGCAAAATCACCAAAATCATCGATCACACCATCGGACTCAGCTTCCACAAATAACACACCTTGTCCTTGACAATCGATCTCAATCCGACCATTCTTGTCTTCCTTTAGTCGCCCTGCCACTGGATAAAATGCAACCAACACTTTTCCCAGAGCATCCTTTATAACTTTGGTATCAAAGAAGTTGGTGGCAGCCCCATTGGACCGGTACAAATACACCGTTTGTGTGTGATAATCAGAAACAAACACGTCAAGGTTAGAGTTCCACACCTTTATCTTTGGTGTCTCCTCTGCTGGCCTCACCATCATCGATTCTTTTACCACGATCTTCATAATTAAAGCGTACGTGCACCAACTGCATGATAGAATGATACACTATTATGTACTAATAACTTTTAGATTAAAAAAGGTGGTAATCAACCAAGATATATAGCTTCATTACCTGTGGAAATGAGTTGAAGAACAAAAGGTTTGGATAGATGATATGACACTGAGAATGATGCGACGGTGTTTATATAGTCACTATATCATTGATTTTTTTCTCTAGTTCTAATCTTTTGCGTTTCTTTTGTTTATTTTAATCTTGCAGAAAATGCTCGAGTGTTATATGGGGTCATGTACTACTAATTGTGGCGGCTTTTGTAGTGGATTTCTGGTTGTACTAGTTGTAGTTATATAAGCTTTGCTTTTAAGAAATAATCATTTGATTTGCTACAAAATAATAATAATTTACCCGTAATAACACGCAGCGTTATGGAGAATACAAAGAATACATAAATAGACGTTGATTAACACGCATAATACACGAGTATCTAGGGGTGAGCTCGGTTTAGAACCGGAACTGAGAGAACGATGAATTGAAATTGGGCATAATATATGGAACGAGTAGGGTTCTCAAGTTTGGTTCCTGTTCCAGTTCGGTTTATAGCTAAGTTTTTCCAATAATTGGAACGAATATGGAAATAGTTGTTCCAAGAATTGTTATTCATCAATTATTGCAGAGAAATGCGTAGCTAAGTTGCCGTTAAGATCTAGTGAACATGCTAATCGGTAAGTTAACCGTAAAAATTTTCTACAGAGTATTTTTTCCTTTCAGAAACTAGATTTACTAGCTGTACGTACGAGGTAGTGTTTTTAATACAGAAACTTATGGACACCTGCCTAGAAAAAAAATTTATATACAGTTCTAGTTCTAAAACCATATCCCTTGTTCAGTTATACCCTTTCATGCACGATATTGATTTTTTATATATTTCACAACTTTAACTAACATTTATTTTACTCAAATATAAATACCCCTTTGTGATAGGTTTAATTTCATATACTAGCTTTACAATATATATATCATTTTACTGAAATAAACCATATAAATAGTGCTACTTGAAAATTATAATATTGTTTTATTTTCTGCCTTTTGCTAACTAATGAATTCAAAGAGTTAGTATACATAAATACCGTCGCAGCTGATCTTCAACACATAATACTCACAGGCAGGTAATTAAAACGCTTTGTTGATTTCTTCAGTTTTCACGTTGAATTTCAGTTTGCAATATAGATTTTCATTGTTTTACACATGCAGATTTATTAGAAACGATGAAGGTAACAGTAAGGGAATCGATGATGGTGAAGCCTACCGAGGATACTCCGAAGACAAAGCTATGGATGTCCAACCTCGACCTTATGGTCCCGAAGTATTGTCACACACAATTTGTATACTTTTACCGGTCCAACAGGGCCGTGAGTAACTTCTTTGATGCCAAAGTGATGAAGGAAGCTTTGAGTAGGGTTTTGGTTCCATTTTTCCAATGGTAGGTCGATTAAATGAAGACCAAGATGGAAGGATTGAGATCGATTGTCAAGGACAAGGCGTTGTTTGTAGAAGCTGAAGCCGATGGTGTACTTGATGATTTCGGTGATTTTGCACCAAGACTGGAATTTCTAAAACTTTTCCAACTGTTGATTACTCGCTGGGAATTGAGTCATTCCTCTATTGGTAGTACAGGTATGTGTATATGAAACTCGACTTTTGTTTACTAATAAATGGGCTAATTGCCTAATTTGGGTTATGTTTATTAGGTAACTTACTTCAAATGTGGGGGAGTTTCGCTAGGAGTTGGGATAGACCATCATGTTGCAGACGGGTTATCTATGATGCACTTCATTAACTCATGGTCCGAAATGGCTCGTGGTCTTGACGTCACTCTCCCACCTTTCATAGATCGAACCCTCCTCCGACCTCGAGACCCACCACATCCCACTTTCGAGCACATTGAATTTCAACCTGTTCCATCGATGAAATCACCCCCAATCAAATCGCTATCAGATGAAATCGTCACCTCCATTTTCAAGTTGACACAAGACCAACTCAATCTACTCAAAGAGAAAGCAAAGGAAGATGGAAACACTATCAAATTAAGCGCGTATGAAATGCTAGCGGGCCATATTTGGAAGTCATTGTGTAAAGTCCGTGGGCTGCAGAATGATCAGGAGACCGAGCTTTACGTCCCTACCGATGGGCGAGCACGCTTTCAGCCAGCTTTGCCACCTGGCTACTTTGGGAATGTAATCTTTATGACCACTCCTATTGCGGTTGCAGGCAAGCTTCAATTGGCCCCAACTTTGTACGCAGGGAAAAAAATTCATGACGCGTTAGCACATAGGAAAAACGATTATTTAAGGTCAGCAATCGACTATTTGGAACTACAACCCGATCTGGATGCTATGTTTCGTGGGTTTGAGTTGAAATGTCCTAATATTATGATAAATAGCTGGACCAGGCTAGGAATACACGAGGCTGATTTTGGATGGGGCCGGCCTATATTCATGGGACCTGCTTATATCCCAGCTGATGGTCTAAGTTATGTGTTACCAAGTCCGATCAACGATGGGAGCATGTCGATTGTTATTTCGCTACATGCTCAAGATATGAAGCTTTTTAGCGAATTATTGTATGATATTTGAAAGGTTTCTTACATTTTTAGTATTTGCTCGATCATGGCATAATAACCATAGTCTAGTGATTTAAGCCTCTCAGGATGCGTGTGTTTTTGTATCTTTTCCTTTCAAACAAAATGTTTGTGTGTAATAAATGATTGACGTTGAAATGAGATCTAGTCGACCCTTACTTTGGACTCTGTGGTCATTGGTTTATTACGAAAAGTTGTTTGTTACAAACAAAATGTCTAAAGCTTACAATTATCAATTAGATTATTCTAAGTTTTTATTTTAGATGTAATTCCAAAGTAACGCACCAACCCACTAGCCATGTCCTCTTAATCTTAATCTCTAATTAAACAATTGTACGTTATCATAGATGGCAGAAATACTCGAATATGAGGGGAAATCGAAATGAAATTAACCTTCGGTGGATGATGATGACTTTTTGGGTTTGGGGCTGAAACCAAGGCGTAATATTTCTACCCCAGCCCGACCCGAAATATACATAATCTGTATATGCACGTTTAGTTGTGTATATTAATATTCTTTAAAGCGTCTATATATAATCAGTAAGGGTAGGCCGGTGATTAAAACATTTGTTAAAATGTAACCTTTAATTTGAAAAGTTATGTTCAGGGACTGATATTGTTTTTTCTAGTTCTTGTGTTTGTTATGTTATTACCGATTGAACATTTGTTGAAAGACTTGAGGTCAAGATATAAAGGGAAAAGCACGGAGGGACTGGTTGACGAATATCTCAAGGGCTAAAGTGCAAAGAAGATTGAAGTTGGTGCTAAGGAGTATATAAGCTAAAGTTTTGATAGGTGATTCATTATTTTGTGGTAAAAAAACTCACATATTCTCTCATATCTTCATAAGCTTTGTAACCTTAATCTTGATCAGATCTTGTTCTCTTAGTTTGTTATTCTTTTGTAATATAACTTATATCAATTTAGATACAAGAATCACACCGTAGTAGTGTGGTAATCTTGTGGTTGATTCTTCATATAGATCGAGATCTGTATTGGTGTTGGTTGTATTCTGGTTTTCAGAAATTAATAAAAGCTTTGTGTGTGTTAAATTATGTTTTGTTACATGGTATCAGAGCCATGTTTTCAAATATTGCTCAAAATTTGTTTTTAACAAAATTAGGGTTTAGTAAAAATTTGGGGATTTTCTAGAATTCTTTAATAATTTTTCAATTAACTTGTATTAGTTGATTGTTATGGTGTTTAATTGTTCGGATATAAAAGATTTTCTAAAACGCCTAATCTTTTAAAAAATTAGGGTTTGGTAATTTTTTGGGGCTTTTACTCTCTAAAGGCTTTTGGCTTCGATTAAGTTGGTTTAATCAATAGATATGGTGGTATTATTGCATCTTGGAGTGGTTTGGAAGAAACGCCTAATTTAAAAAAATTAGGGTTTTTGGTTCTTGGATCTGGGCTGTTTGTATCTGCTATATCCCTTGACTAAGTGAATCAAGGGTGTAGTAGGTTGGTATCCGCCGCTGATTACACTTTGCGTGCACTATAACACCTCTCACACTTTTCTTCTTTTCTTTATTTTTATTTTCTTGCAATAGATTGCTGGAGGACAGGATTTGGAAACATTGGAACTTGAGTTTGTTGATTGTTGGTGGTTCTGTGTTATTTGAGGTGTTGTGGTGATTTGTTTTTTTCTTGTTTATTATTGTTAATTATGCTTGTGTGCGCCCTTGACCTACCACTTTAGTGATAAGAAAAAACTGGGAACTTCCTTCTTGTCCTTTTTTAGTGCTTGAGTCTTTGTTTGCTTGCTTTTTTATTTTGTAATCATGTATGTGCATGGTTTTACTGATGAGTATTTTGTTAAATCTGACCCTGACCCTGTCACTTTAATCAGTAAATTAGACCTGAGTCACCCTTTAAACGTGCACCCTAATGACTCTGAATCACTTATTTGTGTGTCTGTTAAACTAAAAGGAACTAAAAATTATAATGTTTGGTCTTGTGTTATGCAACTGGCTTTAGAAGGAAAGAATAAAACTAGTTTTATTGATGAGAGTTGTGCTCACATGATGTACTGTATCCTAACTCAACAACCATACAATCTCGCCTACTTCTTCGCAAGACGAATTGTAAATGTCCAAGGTAGAAAGAACAAACTTATTCCATACGGAATGTTCTTAACACGCCTTTATCATCATATCATGTACTATCATCCTCAACTTGACACTGATCTCTAGGATCATTTGACTCCACTTGACACTCTCAAATCTCTTATTGTCATCCTTGATCATCCATTGGTGCTCATAAAACCCCAATTCTTTCCATAAAAGACAATCATTAGCTACCCTCACTCATTTCACATGATCATTTAAGTCTCATATCATTTAAGACACCTAAGAATACTGAAAACACTCAAGATGTATAGGTATTAGACCTTGCTAGACATCATCTTCCTTTTTTGTGATTGTTGATAGCCGGATCCCTAGGTTTAGCTTAGACGGATCCCTCAATGGAGGGAACCGGCTGCACAGATTATGGTAAAACAATCATTTCAAGCTCTCTTTGCTAACTTGAACACTCCACCTTGTCTTAATTGACTTCCTAGATCAGTGCAACTCTGTAGTTGACTCTTGTGCATGCAAATCATTGCAATTTGAAGGATTTTAGTGGCTTAAGCCTTAAATTCATTTACTAACTCCTTCCTTATATAAACCTCTTTGTTAGTACTTCCAAATCACCACTTACAACCTCATTCTTAGCAACTAAAAACCCTTATTTCACTATCAATTTGTCATCTCATCATGAGGAAAGCTCCTAGTGCTAACTCATCCACCAAAGGACCTCCCAAGAAACTTACTCGGGTTGTTCACGAAATCTCTTCAACCGAATCATCACCTGTTAAAACCACAAACGCTAGAATTCCCTCTCAACCAACTCAACCAATCAAACCAATCCCCAAAAGGATTGTTCCCACAAAACTACCCTTGCCAAACACTAATATACCTCCTAAACCAAACACCCCTATTTCCACTAAGCCATCACCCTTAGTGCCTAGAGCCCTATCCTTCACCACTCCACTCTCATCTCCACACCTCTACAATTTAGAGGACTTGCCTTCTAGGCCATCTCATCCTCCTTCATTGCCAACATTCTCCTCAATTGACCTAATAGCGCAACAACAAAACCATGGTGTTGAAACAACACTAGCACCGGTATCCTTTTCTCCATCACCCTCAAATAGTTCATTTTGGATTATGAGGAATCAACAACCGGATCACATGGAAGTAGACACCTCTCTACCACCACGAGCACCCGTAGTTGAACCACCTCCAACTTCATCAAACATACCTCCACAAAACCCTTATTCTTTTGTGGAACCTCAACCCAACCTTCCATCTCAAACCACTCCCTTCCTACCACCACCATTCCCTAGCCATGACAAAGATTGTTATCATTGTCAACATGTTGAAGGTTTAGTACATGAAGTACGTGACGAGCTACGCTTCATGTTCTATCACCTCCTGAATGTTTCGATGAGGTCAATAAACCTAAACTTCCTTGAGCTTAGGAATTCAAGTGGTGTTCTAGTCTTAAGCTTAACTTAGATTGATTAGGAATCATACTTCATGTTTGGATCATTTTCTTAGTTTTAGAGTTATGTACATCATTTCTCTCATTTTATTGAATGATATTACATGTTGTATGCTATGTGGTCCTGATAATATGTTTGGTACCTTAATACATAACTCTTGTTATTGTTGACACCACATTTTACATCTACATTGTCGCTATGGGTATGCAGTGCATCTAATCTCGACTTTTGCCTAGACGGATCCCTTCCATGAAGGAACCGTGGGATCCGTGCAACAGAAACATTTCTTTTTACTAATTTAAGTTTCATTTGCAGGAAATTTTGCATCATATACTTGTTTTCTAACATCTGTTTTGTAGATTTTCAATGTACACATGAAGGCTTTGACACCCTCAACTAGGGGGAGCTTCTTGTCAAAGCAAAACATTGCAAAAATGCTTGCAATACTTTCACTTCGGATTACATTACTACTCGATGTCCTACTCTCAAAGGAGCACTCGTCAAGGGGGAGCACTTTTCGTCACAGACGAAACCATTTGCAAACATAATTGCAACATACTCGCTTAGTCTTCCAAATTACTTGACGCCCTCACAAAGGGAAGCACTGGTCAAGGGGGAGCTAAGACGAGAATCCTTCTCCTCTCTTACTATCTATTTTTCATATTATTTCTTTTTACACGTTTTTCTTAAAAACAATGTGTTAGTTTCTTTTCGACGCTCTTTGTGTTTCGACAAAAAGGGGGAGAAGAGAGTAAAAACTTCACTTCAAACTTTTATGAATTTTAGTTTTTCCTTAAAATAATCTTATATTTTGTCATCAACAAAAGGGGAGATTGTTAATACAAATAAGCCGTAAAAACGTTTATTTATATTTTACGATCTTCTAATGTTTTGTCTATAACAAACGTAAAATCATTTTAACGAAACAAATAAAATACGTAAATGGTTTTAGCCAATATTTTACTAACACACTTACATTTTCATATAAAACACTAAAAAAGTAATAGTGTTTACATTTTATAGGAATACATATATTTGACCCATTGACTAGATACACTGAATGTAGTTGGGTAAAACTCAAAGTCCATGACCCATACCCATGGAGCTTGATCCATAACCCATGATCCATTGCATGACATCATGCATGAAGTCATGTTGGGTATTATCCATGGACCATGACCCATGATCCAATGTCTAGATACATTGCATCTTGTATAACCCATGGTTCATAACCCAAAACCCATAACCCATTTTGCAACCCAAAATCCAGACTTAAGCTGACCCAGACTGGTGGATCCCTTGGATTGCACTAGCCGGATCCCTCTGGGGAGGGATTCGGGGAACAGTAGAGAAATTTGTCGATAAATAGTGAGCTATTTCTCTCTTACAATTCACCCCTTTTACACATACTCTCTCTTAGTATTGTAAACTCTCTAACCTCATATTCAAAGGATCTTTCTATGTAGTTTTGTGTTTGTGTGATTCTCTAGGTTCCTCTTAAAGGCGAGATCACCACCTCTTGAAGTCGAGCAAGCTCAAGTCCATGGGTTTGCTTGTCATCATCAAGACTACCGGGTTATCTTGTTGATAGTTGCACCTTGATGATCTTGAGCACTCGTGGATCGTTAGTGTTGCCTATGTAATCATAAGCAAACTAATAGAAAATCTCTACAACCCGTATTCTATAGCGGAAAGTAAATACAAGTTGTTATAACTAAGAACACTTAGATCCTCTATGGATCTTTTATTTACCAAACACTATGTTTCGGATGAGTTATCTATTACAAACTATGAAGTTCCTTTTATAGACAAGGAACCCTAAACTATTACTACTCAATCGACTAAACATGCAAGCATGCATTTAATGACTAAAACACTAAATAATATTGAGCAAGATAATAATACCCATGCTAACCTCGGGCAAGACAAGAATAATGATGGGTTAGCATTTAAATAATAAAGCGCATGTCGATCCTAGTCGCCTTCCACCCTTCAACAGTAAACACGACACGACTTTTACACTTCAAGAGAATCTCTTCTTCACAGATTCGCTTCTACTTCACAGAATCCTTCTAAGATTGATGCAGAAATCCTACTTCAGATAATTCCCAACAATCCTCCCTAAACCGAAATTTGACTTGGTTAAGTTCCGCTTCCTACCTTGATAGATCTTAGAGACTTCAAGATTAGAGGATTGTTCTCAAACATCAAGAGTAAAGAACCAATAATAATCTCATCTCTATGATGAGCAAACTTTGAAACGCTGTGTCTTTGCAAAGAACACATGACATATTGTACATCAAAACTTATTAGTTGCATACTATTCTCATCACATCCAGTGTGTTAACTCTCGTGAGAGTGAATCATTGAAAATAATGGATTTGATGTCTCTTTACCAATAGCCATCACTACCGGAGTAGCCGATGTTTAAGTCCGAAAACTATGGTACATTGATAACCATCTCGATTTATGAGCAAATCAAAGAACTATATAAACGGATTTGATGTGTCTTTACCGTAGCCGCTTGCTCAGACTAGTCAATTCTTAGAATTGGTGAATTGATAACCAAATATGGATTCGCTTGCCTTTACCACAAGCCATATACTTGTGGGCTAGCCAATTCTTGGATTCCAACAAGGAATATACCATGGTGAATTGATGACCATACAACTCTCAAAGAATTAAGCATGGGTGGTTGCAGACCTATGATTTTGAGCAAATCATTACAATTATCAATGATTTGATGTGTCTTTACCAAAGTTGTACCACTTTGGACTAGCCAACTCTTTGATACACACAAGGTATATCCGTGAGTTAAAACCATCAACAAAATACAACAAACCCGCAAAAGAAAGTTAGTTTTTTTTTTTTTTTTTTTTATTTATTTATTTATTTATTTAAACAAAAACAAACAAGACAAAAACTAACAAAACAAATGCCTCCCCGAGGCCTATGCCTCCCTTAAACTTTGCGCTTAAGGGTTAAGCATTCCAATATTGACCACTAGGTGTTGAAACCTTGGTCCATCAAAAGCTTTTGTTAATGATCCGCCACATTATCATCTCGATGAATTTTCGCCACATTTATCAAATGTTTTCATATGCATCTCTTATAAAGTGGTGTCTCGATTTCAATATGTTTGGTTCTACCGTGAAAAACGGATTTTTGACAATGCATATGGTACTTTGATTATCAATAAAAAGAGTTGTGTTCATGAAGTTATACCCATAATCCAAAGAGCTGGTTTTGAATCCAAAGGACCCGTCCACAAGAATTTGCGCAAAGAACATACTCGCTTCAGAGTTGAGGTAGCCACAATGGTTTGTTTCTTGCACCGCCAAGAAATCAGCCTCGCTCCAAGGAATTGACACCTCCATTGTGGATCTCCTATCCAGATTTGCACCAAAGATAATCACCGCCACTATATGCTTCCAACTTAAAAGGAGACTCTTTGGGTACCAAAGGCCTAAATGAGGTTGGCCTTTGAGGTACTTAAAGATCTTCTTGATCGCATTGAGATGGGAAGTAAGAGGAGTGACTTGATGTCGAGAGCAAACACTCACAAAGAAAGGTAATATCGTGCCTTGAAGTCGTTAGATACATTAATGAACCAATCATAGATCTCAGATAAATGAACATTCACAGAAGATCTCGTTCATTGTTGGCTTTTGTTTTGGAGCTTCATAAGGTGTTGTGGCGCTCGACACCTTCCATACCAAATTTCTTCAACATGTCCTCACATATTTATCTTGACCGATAAATATCCCATCTTGTTTCTCACGAACTTGAGACCCAAAAGAAAGTAAGCTCCCCATAGCACTCATCCGAAATTCTCCTTCATCGATCCTCAAATTCCCTACACCAAGCTTCTTTAGTGGATCCAAAATGATGTCATCCACATACACTTGCACAAGTATGATGTCCGTCGAGTTCTTCTTCGAAAAAGAGTCTTATCAATGGCACCTCTTCTCGTAGCCATGCTTCAAAGAAATGATGAAAGCCTAGCATACCATGCCCTTGGTGCCCGATGAAGTCCATAGAGAGCTTTAACTACTTTGTAAACATGATTAGGATGATCCGGTCTTCAAATCCTTTGGGTTGTGTGACATAAACTTCCTCTTCTATCTCACCATACGTAAAAGCACCTTTAACATCCATCCGATACAAAGATGAAGCCCATGTAGGATGCATAGGCCAAGAAAATTCGAATAGCCTCTACTCTAGCAACAGTGCAAACACTTCATCATAATCAATCCCTCCTCTTGCCTCGTAACCTTGAGCTACTAATCTTGCTTTGTTTTAATAACCACACCCTTGCATCTCTTTTGTTCTTCGTAATCCATTTAGTTCCAATAGCATATTTGCCATCCGTAATGGTACCAAGATCCAAACTTGTTGGTTTTGAAACTGCTGCATTTCGCCTTGCATTGCCTCAATCCAACTAGAGTCTTCAAGAGCTTGAGAGACACCGGTTGGTTCTACTTGAGAAAGAAAACACGCAAATGCACAATGCTTGTAGTCCGTGTGATTGTCTCTTTGTCGATTTGAGACATAGGAGAGAAAAGCAACTCGTCCAAATTTAGGACTAGAGATAGCCTTCGAGTTCTAACAGAGCTAGAATGTCACCAATAATGTTGGATTGAGGGTGAGTTATGTTGATTCTTTTAGTAGCAGAGGGGTTGACTTCAATGGTAGGTTCAAGATTAGACACAGCTTGGTACAAAAGTTGTGTCATAGGAAGGTGAGGTGAAAATGCCGATTGGTTGATGATTTCCAAGATCCAAGGACTTGGAAAGCGAGTATACGGTTCACCAAAGTCTGTGGACACTCTAGTAGGAATAGGAGTAGTAATGAGCTAGCTTTCAGATTTGATGACGATGGAGAGATCGCATCGTTGTCGCAGAAATATGGTTTCCACCGACAAATTCATTTGCAAACTCCCCATTCACCTTCTCGCCTTCAAGCTTAGCAAAACTCTTGAGTCTCAAGCCTAGCAAGGTCCTCAAGATAGTGTGATTCATCTTCACTCTCAACCAAGTATCTCTAGAAGAGTTACCGCAACATTGTTGGGGAGAAAGAAGGCACAAGAATGGGTTGTTCATCATCTTCAAAATCACTTCCAGAGTCGCATCCAAGGTACCTACATTGTTAGTGGGAGATTCTTGAGAGCCTGCACTTTGGTTAGCCATATGTCTAGTATACCCCGATAATCGCTAGGTAGTCAAGGTCAAAAGACCACACATGACCCTGCCCTTGAACATTGGGCTTATCTTCCGTGTATCTCGTGTTCAAAGTCTCTATCTTCTTGGCGATAAGTTGTACACTCAGTAAGCCTTGTCTATTAGTGAATAACCCACAATATAACCATCATCGCCTTTCTCATCAAACTTCCCCAACGGATCACCGGTGTTTAGAATGGTCACTTGACAACCAAAAGGTTTGAGGTAATGAATGACCGAACCTTCCCAAAGAGAAGTTCATATGGTGTTTTGAGGTGAGGTCTAGTAATGGAGACCTGTTAAGCACATAGCAAGTTGTGCCAACAACTTCATCCGTAACATAGTGGGCAATTTAGAGTCTGCAAGCATTGATCTTGCAGCCTCTATCAAGGTCCTATTCTTTCTTTCACCTACCCCATTTTGTTGCGGGTTCTTGGATTGCTATAGTCCCTTTTATCCTTTAGACCTCACAGTTCTATAATAATAGCATTCTTGAACTCGTCCCATTATCACATCAAATTCCCTTAACCTTCTTGTTCAACTGATTTTCAACGAGGGTGATGAAGTCTTTCAAGACCGGAGTTGTTTCATCTTTAGTCCTTAGAAAGAACACCCAACAAAATCGCTATATCCATCGCTGATAACCAAACAAAAGTACTTGTGATCAATGCTTCGACTTGAGTTGGACCAAATAGATCCATATGTAACAAACAAGAGGCTCGAGATAATGCTCACCGCAGTGATGCTTTGTAGGAGGCTCTGTTTGCTTCCCTTTGTTGCATGCAACACAATTATGATCATTGGAGAAAAATTTGGAGGTAGACCTTCAACAAGACCCCTTTTAGAGAGTGTGTTTATGGTCTTGAAATTCACATGAGCCATTCTCCTATGCCATTTGTTAGACTCATCCAATGATGCTTTAGCCAGCAAACAAGTGAGGTCACCTTCAAGATGAACTTCATTGAGGTTGAATGTGTATAGATTGTGAGTTCGAGGAACTCTCAGTAGAATTGAAGTATCTTCTGGAAGCTTGAACTCTTTAGAAAGCACAAGACATTCATCTTCAGAGAAGAGTACCTTGTTCTTAGTGTCACAAATTTGTGAGACTGAGAACAAGTTGAAGTTCAAGTTCCCTAACATAGTACACATTCTCAAAGTTCAAGAGGGTGTCTTGATGGTGCCTTTCCCAAGAATTCTACCATCACTTCCACCAAAGGTCACATTGCCTCCTTCTTCAATAGGAACAAAATTGTGCATCATATCTCTATTTCCAGACATACTTCTTGAACAGCCACTATCAACAATACCAATATCTTTATGCTTAAGAGGATGATCCTACAGAACAAACATATATACAAAAGAATGTTAGTATACAGAGGAGGCTCAAGTCATTGCTGACTTGAACCCCGCCTTGTGGATCATTAGATTTAGGTCCGCAAAGAGTAAGATCCACCATTGTTCTTGGGTTTCCATTGAAATTTGGGTCCCTTATTATTCCAAGAACAACTCACGAGGACTTGACAAAGAGCATCCCAACATCCTTTCCCATTATTCATAGAGTCAACATATGCGCCAATAACCATGTTTAAAGTATGGGCTAGTGGGTTGCACATAAGGTCTATCACCGATCTCTTCCAAGGAGAGTCAAGATAATTAGCTTGTGGGACATAAGGTGGAATATTAATAACATTGGTCCACACCGGTCTAGGTTTCACGAGTAGCACATACACCCAATCTTTGCTCATAGAAATCACAATCCTTAATTAAATGAAGTTTACTTCCACAAACAAAACATGTCTTCCTTTTGGAAGATTTATTCAACAAAGAAGATGTTCTATTACAAGTAGAAGTACTTAAACCGTAAACATTAAAGGAATTGTTTTAACTGACTTATTATGCAAAGATTTAAAGGACAAGTCTTCGGGGAAACAGCTTGGAAGTAGATTCCTCAAGAGCTATCCTAGAAGGCTTGTAGATAGACTTGGGTGCAGCTTTGGTGTAGGCTCGTGTGAGGGCTTGGGAAGGTCCGACTTATCACTTGAATCACAACCGTAAGTAGATCCTTGATCCGATGAATTGTCACCGCCGAGAAAGAGACAAAGTCATAAGATGAAGCATCGTTGTCCGGCAAGTCTTTTGACTTTTGCCATACAGATGGTGTGATCCATCAAAGTCAACAGAATGGATGTGTCAAGGGCATGAATTCACCTCTAATAGGTCCAGTGACAAAGATGTAAATCACCTTCCTTTTAAAATGTTCTAAGCCCAGTGTAGATTTACGCCCATCTTGCCTAGCTTCCAATCCTACATACTTTTGAAAACCTAAACCTATTCCGTAGTTCATCGACCGACTATTATAGAGTTCTCTAGCTAGATTGTCACCGATATTAACCATTGTTTATGTCTAGCTATTTCCTCAAGAAGTTTCTCTTTAAGCTCTAGATTCTCAAGAATAGTATCGCCTTTTTCCTTTTCAAAGGCGCTTAAAGTTAATATTAGCAATATCTAGATCAAATTGTAGCACCTTAATCTTTTCTTCATAAGCTATCTCGATTCTTTTGAAACCATACCTTTTGTCTTTCTAATGTTTTTAACGAAAGTTTATAAGCTTCATTATCAACATAGCATTCATTGTATTTAGGTTTCATAGTATCATAAGCTTCTTTAAGTTCATTGTATCTATCACTACAACCAAATATACAGCTTGTGTACCGAGAGAGTCCCATCAAGGCAAACCGATCATGCCTATCTTCCAAGTACATCTTGCCAAGAATCCAAGCTTCTCAAGATCGCTAGCCTTCCTCATTCACAGTTCATGTGCAGCCCAGTTGACCTGCTCATCCAAGGTGACAAGAGTGTCAAGTGCTAGCTCCTTCGATTCTCACCGATAGGAATTGTAGTTAGCTCCTCTCCACTCTTCCCTGCCTTTGCATTCCTCGAGAAATGACCCATCCGGTGACAAGAGAAACACTTGACCTTTCTCCCGCCAAAGCGAGTGGATCCTTTCCTTGAAGCCAAACTTTCTTCCCGCCTTCTCCTCAAACCTCTTGATATCATCGAAAGCATGGCCACCGCCATTTCGCCATCTCCTCCATCTCAAGAGGGTCCACCGATCAAAATCTTCATAGACAAGATGTCACGAGTATCATAATCAAGAACAAATGAATGAAGAACATCCTCCAATATACCGCCGCTTTAGCTTGAGGATGCGATGGAGTGGGACGATAAGATGATGATGGTAAGTAAGATGGACTTGAAGCATGCATCATCATATTGGAGTGAGATGTCCCAACAAAGGTCGAATGACCGTAAGAGGATGCACGGTAGGAGATCCGACATCGTTTCAAGAGATTTGAGTTTGTTGTACAACTCATCAAAGTGAGCATGTCCAACCCACCTTTAGCTTTAAGGCTATACTTACATGTAACCATGATGGAGGCAAAGATCGAAGGAACTTTGAGTTGCAATCATCATTGTCGCTTTGCATTCACCGGTTTAGCCGACTCGAATCTTGTGAAACCCGTCAGATCCCTTGTGGATACCTTCTTCTTCGTAGATATTGAACTCTTGGAAGTGTTGTCTCAAAGATGGACTTCCTCATTCTCCGGACTCTTCATTTCCACCGAACCTTGCTTTAAGAGCCATCCAGATGTCCTTTGCATCAACCATGTGGTGAAAATCACCCAAGTGATCTTCGTGAATAGCTTGAAGAAGGATGGTTCTTACTTTGTGCTCTCTTTGCACGCCTAGAATCTCTTCAAGCAGCTTTGGGAGGAGCAATGGTAAACTTACCATCAAGATCCGGATAGTCTTCTTCAGATCGCTTCCATTCTTCACAATCTCCCATAGATTCCAATCAATATTGAGATCCAGCTCGCATCTTCATGGTCCACAAATCATACTCTTCCTTTTCGTGATAAGGAAACTTACCATTACTTGCTGGAGAGACTAAGTTGTTGCATGAGGTGGTGTTTTGATGTTGTTGTTGGTGACTTCGATTCATCATCGCCCCGCATGGTGAATATGTTTTGGTTGTATGGGGTGAGGTAAATATGGTTCTCGTGATCGTAGAGACTCTCCCGAGGCTCGATACCACTTGTTGAACACATAGAGACCTTGATAGATCTTGAGCACTCGTGGATCGTTAGTGTTGCCTATGTAATCATAAGCAAACTAATAGAAAATCTCTACAACCCGTATTCTATAGCGGAAAGTAAATACAAGTTGTTATAACTAAGAACACTTAGATCCTCTATGGATCTTTTATTTACCTGAAACACTATGTTTCGGATGAGTTATCTATTACAAACTATGAAGTTCCTTTTATAGACAAGGAACCCTAAACTATTACTACTCAATCGACTAAACATGCAAGCATGCATTTAATGACTAAAACACTAAATAATATTGAGCAGTACAATAATACCCATGCTAACCTCGGGCAGTACAAGAATAATGATGGGTTAGCATTTAAATAATAAAGCGATGTCGATCCTAGTCGCTTCCACCCTTCAAAGAGAAACACGGCACGACTTTTACACTTCAAGAGAATCTTTTACAGATTCTTCAAGAGAATCTCTTCTTCATTTCACAGTTATTATAATCCAATACTACATAGTACATCAAATAATATTGTGTTGGATATAAATAAACTATTCGGTTGCTCAACTAATTGTATAAAATTGGTTTGTGAAGTTCTCTAATTCATGACAGTTTTATAAATCAAAGATAAAAGAAGTTTAAGCTAGAACACACAAAATAAACTTTTTAATTTATAATTTTTGTTAGAATGAATCAAATAACTACCAAGTGTTTTGTGGATAACACTCTATTGAATGACAATTGATTTAGATCTCTAATCCAGGAAACTCAAACACGAGTTAAGGGAAAGTGGTTGATGTAAACATCGAAACCAATAAGGAGGTTAACTTGGATAATGATGATAGTGAAAGTGACAATGAAGTGATTGATAATTCTAATGAAACTACTTGTTTTATGGCATCTAAAAATCTTAAGGGTACGAGTTCCTATAAGGGAAAGTGGATGATGTGAACACTGGAAGCAATAAGAAGGTTAACTTGGATAGTGAGGATAGTGAAATTGACAGAGATGTAATTGAGGATTCTAATGAAACTACTAGTTGTATGGCATCTAAACATCTTAAGAGTACGAGTTCCTCTAAAGGTGGAGGGGGAAGCGGGAAGTCGAGCTTATATGATCGTTGGAAGGAGAGCTATGATGATAACCCATATGGTAACTATGAATGTGAAGATTTAACTGAAGAGCAACTGGCATTTTGTGATGCTTTTCATATACGTCTTCTTATTCAAATTAGACGTTAGATAATATTTGATCTTGAGTCAAATGTATTCTAGTGATTAGGCATTTTTTCCTTTGTTGAGGAATAGTGGTTCTTTGTTACGTTAACTTTACTGCCTATGTAACGAGCTGAGATGCAGGACTCACTCGTATCATATGTACTTAAACATATTTTTAGAGTAATATATTCACCAGGTGTAAAAACCTTTTACCCGAGTTAGGGGATGTTTCATAGAACGAAATAATAATGGAGAAATGGAAACGGCTCAAATTCCTTTGTTTGGTAGCCTAGAGAAATAAAAATGTGAAGAATTGTAAAGAATTGATAGATAATTGATAGTGCAGATTTTAAAGTTTTACTTCCACTAATTTTGGTTGAGAAATGAGATTATTTTTTTCATAATGTGTATATTAGTTGCAAACCAAATTACGTGAATATTTTATATAATCATAAATAATGTTGAAATTTTTAATAAATGCTTGAAAAATGGAAGAAATGAAATTTCTTTTGTTTACTTTCATATTTTATAAGTGATGTGAAATTGATCGTTGATTTAATACACCGATTTATCTTATTTATTTATAAAAGCATGCTATGTAAATTATTTCATGTATTTTTGTTTTTCTAACAAAAGTAATCTTTTTATTTTTTTCATTTCTCGGATTAAGTCTATGTTTTATCAAACACGACAATTTACTAAAATTCTTCACTTGTTTCATTTATTTTAATTTCTATTCTTTAACTCATTTTCTCTCTGAATTTCTCTCTACCAAATGTGCCCTAAACTTTGCAAGTGAATTTTGAGTCTATGATATGATCAGGGTTAATGACGAGTTCAAAGTTGAGAGTAAATGCTCTTCTTTAATGTGATATTTAATATGGAAGGGATAACATTTACTTCGACAAACATTCTCTTTATTTGGGATACAAGTGAGGATGTCACGTGGGAGTTATTGGAACGTGTCAAGCAATTAACTGATAAGTACATATTTCATTAAATACTTTAATTCTTGGAAACAAAACAACCTTAATTTTGTGAACAGTGCTCCCAACTGTTCATTTCTT
Organism: Chrysanthemum lavandulifolium; assembly: GCA_022545495.1. Taxonomy (NCBI): domain Eukaryota; kingdom Viridiplantae; phylum Streptophyta; class Magnoliopsida; order Asterales; family Asteraceae; genus Chrysanthemum; species Chrysanthemum lavandulifolium. The sequence continues at coordinate 60,270,032 of CM040242.1, forward strand.
TTTCACCAACTCATACTCGTCTTGACTTTTTTAGGATGTATCTTCTTCCGCTCATTTGCTTTCTTGAAGAAGTCCTGCCTAAGTATCTAAGAGATATTTTGAGTTAAACTCTTTTTGGTAGATCAAAGAACTGATAGGATCATCAATGCATTGTCGATCATTGATGATCATTTATTCTTTAGCTTGTGGTTCTTATACATATTAGTTGCTACCACATCAGCTAGTAAGTATATCTTCAAGCTATTTTTTTATTTTTGAAAGTTGTCTCTGACTTGAACCTTGCTGAAGTTGCTCGCTGATTTTATTATCAACGAGTTTTCTTATACTTAGTTTTTTTTATATTTAAATTTAATGACCATTGGTCGCTGAATTAGCATAACAGTTTGATTGCGATGTAAGATTTTCCAGGTTTAGGATAGGTTTTAAAGATAGTACTAAGGGGTAATGAGGATGAGGTTTACGCATAGTTTTTGTATTGTGTTATGGCACCATATATATTTGAAACGAGAATGTAACGCCCGCCGCGCTGCCGCGGGGTTTTGCATCAACTTTTAACGTTCGTATATAAATATTTTTTTTCCTTTGGTTTGGTATATTTGTGTAGAATTTTTTGTTGCTAAGCCTTTATTTTTTTAGTGGTCCTTTTATTTTTTTGACTTGTGTTTTCCCTTTGTACATTTTTTTGTTTTTGTGCTAACGTTTTTGCAAAGTTAGTGGGTGGGTGGGTGGGTTATAAATACTTTGTTGTCTTACTTGGTAATTGTCAACGCTTTTTTTTTCATCTAACTTTTTCCACCGCTTGAACATGACAGCAATGCCAAACATCGAGGAGATCAAATCTGCCAGTGGGTCAGACAACCTGGCCACAACTTTCAATTTTCTTTTCAGCAGCGAGGTTACTGAGGATCGTGCTTTCCATATTCGGATGGAGGACGAACGTCAGCAACTGTTGGGCAAAATTGAGAAGCGTGACCGTACCATAATGGAGACTCATTGGTTTGGTTCTTTTGATGGCGATGCTGTGGATGGTCTGGATGGCCTTATGGAGCTGCAACGCTTTGATCGAGAGTCCTTGCTTGCGCTTGATACTCTCATCCAGAGTCTGCGTGATGGGATTGCTGCTAAGAAAGCACAAGTGGGGTTTATGGAGATCAACGAACAGCTGTCTGAAGATTAGGTTGGTTGCTGGCGGTTCTTGGTTGTCATTTGTGGAAGTGGCTGGTCTTGGTCCAAGGTTTTAGTAGTTGTGCAGATGGTTAGGTGTTTTAAGCTTGGTTTGTATGTATGTAGTTCGCAATGGTGTTTGTAACCTGTAGCAGGTTACAATTTTGATGCCTTTAGTAAGGTCACCCTCTTGTTAGAATGACTCTGTAATTATTGATTAGTTAATCGAAGCCAATGAGGCACACTTTATGTTTTTTTTTTGTTTTTTTTTAATTTTATATTTTTATGATGGTTGTCAAAATTTGGTTCCCTTGAGCATACATCTTTGAAAACCCTTTCTGTGTTTGTTGTATTATAGAGCAGCAATGCATAGATCGTATGAAAGTAGTTTTCGGTTTGTTTTGTGTTGACGCAAGTGTTTGCAATTGTTTGTGTAGCGACGTTATCGTGGATGTTTGCTCTTACGTTGTAGCATTTTGTGTCGTTAAGATGAGAAGTACATAGGATTAGAGGAAGCATACGATTTTATTGCAACTGTAGTGCAAGCGTTGCCCAAAACTTGAGCGCTGCTTTTGAGCGCAACTGATAGTTTACCCGTAGGCATATGCAGTACCATTTTTCTTACATTGTTTTTTTTAAAAGCCACTTTTTTTTACATGTAGTAGGCTATAGTTAGGTAAACTACATTGTTATAGCCTTAGTTTAGCCATAGTACAAAAGTTAGCGGCTCATAGTTGATCGTTGTTACACCTGTGATTCTGCACCAGGATCACCTTTTGGCTTCTTTGTTGCTGGCATTTCTGGGTCTTTTGGTGGTTCTTCAAACAATTGCTTGCGCACAAGTGACGGTTCAACATATTTGATTGCCACATATTTTTCGGCGGCTTCTGCATAAAGGGGCGGCACTGTCAGTGTAGCTGGTGAAAGCTCTGTAATCGCCGCTTCACTGGTTGCAGACTTTGACGGCGTAGAAGTCTCTGCAGCATCTGCGGGTGACAGTGCAGGAGTTGATGCATTAGCAACACTTTCAAGGATTAGCCTTGGGTTTCCTTTCTTGCTTCCATAACCAAAGCGAACTTCAAACTTGTGCTTCGTATTTTGGAGATCCTTGATGATCGGCGAAGTTTGTATGGATCCGGTCGGCAACATAGCTAAGAACCTCGTAATGCATCGAAGTAGGAAGTGTGCCTCAGATCGCATTATGTTAGCGATGCTCGCCAGGACGCCAAGAATTGTTGTTTTGAAACAATAGTTGCGCTTAGTTTGTAGCATGTTTCTCATCAATGTTTGTCTATATTCTATATCGTTATAACTTTATTACGTCAATTATGTATACATGTAGTTTGGTACCATCCCTTGGTTTGACAGGGGTCATGTTTGGTTCAATGTTTTGTTGCATCGCTTACCTATTTGTATACCACTTCTTCGTATCTTTGTTATGACGGCTTCAACTGTAAACTTTTGGTTATGCTGCAAAAACTAATAGTTAGTGCCATGTAGTTGTTTATTTATTTCATATACATGTTTATGGCTTACAACGAGCGTCTCGGGACTTATGCCGAGTATTGTTGCCATTCGGACTGGATCGCTTGGTAAAGACTCGGCTGACTGTTGTTGACTTATTGGAGGCAACATCAACGGCGTGCCCATAGCCAAGAGTTCGGCATACCTGTAGGTATGTTTTTTGTGACATAGTATAAGTGTATGTTTGTGAATTAGTTTAGCAAATTGTGTTACTGAAATGATACTTACACTCCTCGGATTTCGTCTGCTTGTGGTATTTTAGGATTAAAATAATAGCTACTTGCCGGGTGGCGTAGAAGAATATTGCTCGCAAAGCTCTTGCCCAAGCAAGATGATAAGGTTTTAAAAGGTACCATTTTGAGGGTCGTTTAAGTCCTTATTTGATCACTTTTGTATCCGTTATTGCTTAATATCGTGACTTTTTAGGTCTCGTGAAGGCAAAATGCTCGAATGGCACTTATTTGGACGAAAAGGCGAATATATGAAGAAAATGGCCAAAGTCGAAATCGACACTCACAATTGTGTGAAAGAGTTATTTGCGCGTCGCTTATTGTGACGGCGAACTCAAAACTCGTGATTTCAAGAGACGGCGCCGTTTGTCAAGAGTAGGCCGTCACGGACGGCCTAGATGCGATCCACGACATCGAAGTCAAGAGGACGGCACACGGACATAAGGTGGCCAAGGTTAACGCCAAGACGAAACCTAATGAGCGGCGACACGACGGCGTCCACTAAACATAAGGTGACACCGTCCGCAATTGTAATCTTATATATAGAATCCGAATTTTTCGCCTTTGTGTGGAGAGTCTTTGGAGTAAAACCTAAAACCGAACCTAAGGTGTCTTGTACAAGATTTTAGGGTTTTTAACCCTATCTTACACCAAGATAAGTCTTTGCTTCATTAATTCAATTATGTCTTTGATTATTTGTGTGTATGCTTGCATGTTCTCCATGTCCGCTAATTTATTTGTGTGTTTGCTTAGGAAGTATGAAACTTAATTATTAAATATTGATTGGTTGTTTCTTATCTTAGTTGATTAATGATCTAGTAATGCGATAGGTCATTCGTTGTGTACTTAATGCTTGATTCATCTTTGTGAACCTTAGAGTATGATTACCGAGTGATTGTAGGCTAAAACATCCAAGAGTGCCTTAGAGTAGAGTCTATAATCTCTACGTGGATTTGTAGACAAGACCCTTTGGTAAGTTCAAAGAGTTAGGGAGAAACGATACCCTACAACTTTAGAAACACAACGCAACTAGGAATAAGACGTGACACTCAACCATCAATAGGAGATAATTAAGGAGTAATACAAACTAAGTAAACACATCTTTAAACTATCATACGAGCACACATTAATTAGACATAGACTCCCACAACCTTAGTTTAGATAATTAGATAATAGTAGAGTAATCGGTAGAAATACCAACCCCCAAATCCAATACCCGAGATTCGTACCTTTCCATTTTCATAAAATATAAAAGATAAAAAATAATCTTCCTCAACCTTAACCTTAGCGTAGTAACTCCCTACTAGCATTCCTATTCCCCAGAGAATGATATCAATACCCGTGGCTTACCCTAATTACTACACTACAACGATTAGGTTCATCGCCTAGGGTGTTATAAAACTTGCTCAAGAAAGGAAGTTCCTTTGACCCCGAACGACGCGTGTAGCGTTATCAAGTTTTTGCGCCGCTGTCGGGAATAGAATAGCTAGTTAGTAGTCCACCTCGCTTAGGTTTCTTTGCTTGATTCCTATCAAGTAAACTTTTTCTCATTTTTAGATTTCTTAGTCTATCCCCTTCTTCGTGACCTTTGTTCGTAACCTCATCACTTTTCATCATGGAAGGTGATAATCAACAACCACGTCCCCATACAAACCCCTTAAGCAACTTAGAACCCAGCAGCCCACCAAAACTCTTCTTGAACCATTTGCGTAACCCGAAAGAGAGCTCAATAAGCGAAAAAAGCTATCCATGATTCGAACTTCATGGCACTTCAATCAATTTTGATGAAGTTACATCGATGAAGAATCTCCTCACTCACCACAATCTCCCGAAACCATTATCATTGACGATATGAGTCAAAATGGCGAGGAAGTCCTTACCACTCCAAACCAATAGCCCCATAAATCCTCCTAAAGCGAAAACTCTGGGGAACACTCCTATCCTCTCAAGGCTCGATTCACCAATGCCATTGTCTATCCCTCGAATGCATCAATGAGGTATTGCATGCATCCGATATTTGGCTAATCCAAAAGTCATGTCAATTCCATGGATCCCACAAAGAAAACCCAATTCACCACATCAAACAGCTAAAATTGTTGATGCTATCTATGCCGACGAGCATCTAAGGAGACATCTAGACTCCGGTTTTCCCATTTTCTCTTCAAGGGCAAGCCAAGGAGTGGCTCGATAAACTCCTCCAAGGTCCATTTTCACATGGGAACAACTCACAACTAAGTTCACCGAAAGTTCTTTCCTCCGGAAGAACTGCAGCATGTAGGAGCAAAATTTGCACTTTCACCAACCCGATGGAGAATCTATCACCAACTCCGGAGTCGTTATAAAGATCTTATTCAACAAGCTCCACACCACGGTATTAACCTTTGGTTGCTTGTTCAAATCTTTACGACAATGTCTCCTAAAGGATCAAAAGGGATTGATTTCAACCGCCGTAGAATCGCAAATCTCATCAAGGAAGAAGGATGGAACCGAATAGAGGAATATATCCAATATCAAGACAACCATTGAATGATCAGAAAACGCGTCAAGCATTTCCACTTTCTCAAGTGAAGAGTTATCCTTAGATTATCGGATTGAGAAAGCACAAAAGAAACTAGCTTACCTCATAAAATCACCGTAACCAAAAAGGCGTACTAACCCATATCACTTATGCGACATATGTGGAGGATCGCATGAGAGCGATGAGTGCGATGACACATCCCGAGAAAGCGCCTTCCTCTCCGGTCATGATATTTATGATGACCCTTCACTCGCATTTTATCAAACCGATGAATGTGATCCTTGGGGCAATCTGAAATGGAGAACGGAAGGTAAGGACGGACCCGAGTACTCCATCCGTGATCCTTTGAAGAAAAACTCGGGCGGTTCACCATGGAAGGGCCGCAATCTTGAAAGGTCTTGAGGAGTTTATCCAAGAGCAAAGAAGTGAATTAGAAAGTCGCTTCACCATTCTCCACGAAAGAATGAGTGGACCTGCATAGCACTTCACGATCCAACTTGCGCAATTACTACTCGATCGGAACTACTACCAAGGATCCCCACATCCCAACCGGGACCCCATCACAAGGGAACCCGAGTTAGGAAATGAGGCGATTCCCACACCTCTTCCAACTCCTCACGATCCTCCCCACAAACACCAAAGACCAAATTTCAAATACCAACTTTCTCACGGATTCCTTATCCTCTCGCTTAAAAATCAAAGGTCAAGAAGACAATGAAAAACTATTGTCTTACTTGAAACAAACATCCGTCAATATACCACTCCTTGATGTATTCTATCATATCCCTAAATATAGTAGATACTTCAAGAGGTGATATCTAATCGAAAAAGCTTGAGGATTGATATTATTAGGGAAGAATGTTCACTATCATCCAAAAGAGCATGCCCAAGAAGAAGGAAGATCCGGCGCTTTATTATTCCTTGTTTATAGGGCGCTTTCTATGAAAAACGCCTTAGCAGATCTTGGGGCAAGCATTAACCCGATGCCTCACTCCTGCTTCTTAAGCTCGGATATTCGTGGCTTAAACCAACTAGGATGAGTATCCAATTAGTCGATCGATCAATCAAATATCCCATTGGAGTTTGTGAGAACGTTCTTGTAAGGGTGGGGAATTCAAATTTCCAATGATTTCGTAATTTTAGAGATGGAGGAAGATAATTCCGTCCCAATAATCCTTGAAGACCCTTCTTGGCTACGGCTCGTGCCATTATTGATGTTCATGATGGAAAGCTCACTTTACGAGTAGGATCCGAGAGCGACCTTCGACATTAAGGATTCTATGAGACATTCTTCTTCCCGCGGTCGTCCCGTATATTTAGTTGAAGAAGTTGATGAATTTGTTGATGACATAGACGGCCGCATTGACGAGTATCTATTAAACGAATTCATGAATAATGATAACAACGTAATATACGACAATCATGAAATTGAGATGGTTGGAGTCAGGTCCTTTATCCTCGCCGTGATGAAATTGAACCTATTGAGCTTGAGGCCGGAAACCAACTAAAACCATCGATCAAAGAGCCTCCTACCTTAGAACCGAAAGATCTCCCGAGTCACTTGAATACGCCTTTCTTCAAGGAGAGGACCAACTCCTGTCATAATAAGCTCCTCGCTAACCACTATTCGTAAAGAGAAGCTCTTAGAAGTTTTAAAAGAATATAAAGGGGTGATTGCGTGGAGTGTTGCCGACATTAAGGAATCGATTCTACATTCTCAGACTCACAAAATCCTCATGGAAGAAGATTACAAACCAACTGCTCAACCGCAAAGGCGGGTTAACCCTAACATCAAAGAGGTAGTGAAAAAGAGGTCATTAAGCTTCGGATGCGTGTCTCATCTACCCCATATCGGATAGCCCATGGGTCACCCACCCAAGTGGTTCCAAAAAAGGAGGGATGACGGTTGTAAAAATGAGAAGGGTGAGTTGGTGCCACAAAGAACAGTTATTGGGTGGCGTGTATGTATTGACTACGTAAAATTGAATGATGCCACCCGGAAGATCATTTTCCTCACCGCTTATTGACCAAATTCTTGAAAGATTAGTCGGGCACGAATACTACTGCTTCCTTGATGGCTTTTCGTGTTACTTTCAAATTCCAATTGCTCCTCAAGATCGTGAGAAAACTACATTTACATGTCCTTACGGAACGTTCGCGTACAAGCGAATGCCTTTCGGGTTATGTAACGCACCCGCAACTTTTCAACGATGTATGATGGTCATATTCCATGAGTTAATTGAGGACAGCATGGAAGTTTTCATGGATGATTTCTCGGTGTTTGGAAATTCTTTCGACCTTTGTCTTTCCAACCTTAGGAAGATGTTGAAGCGATGCGAGGAAACTAATTTGGTTTTAAATTGGGAAAAATGCCATTTCATGGTAAAAGAAGGAATTGTTTTAGGCATAGAGTCTCGTGGAATGGAATTGAGGTCGATAGAGCGAAAATCAAGCAATTTCAAACTCCTTATCCTACTACCGTTAAAGCCATTCGCAGCTTTCTTGGTCATGCCGGTTTTATCGAAGGTTTATTAAAGATTTTTCAAAATTGCCCGCCTATGACACACCTTCTTGTTAAGGATGCCCTTTGATTTTTCCGGAGAATGCAAGGAAGCATTTAACCGATCAAGAAAGATCTCACTCAAGCACCTATAATGGTCACCCCGATTGGTCTCGACCATTCAAATCATGTGATGCTAGTGATTATGATGTCGGCGCAGTGCTAGGTCAAAGGAAGGAAAAGCATTTTCAACCAATTTACTATGCTAGCAAAACCATGAATGTGGCACAAGAGAACTATACAACCATCGAGAAAGAACTTTTAGCCGTTGTATTTGCCTTCGACAAATTCGTGCAATATCTCGCTCTCTAAAGCTGCTGCCTTCACAGATCACTCCGCCTTACGTTATCTGCTTTCAAAACAAGATGCTAAACCACGCTTGATTAGATGGATCCTATTACTTCAAGAATTCGACATTGAAATTCGAGATAAAAGGGGTGAAAATCTCGCCGATCATCTATCACGCTTGGAGAACCCCGATCTTGAGAAGTCGATCACACCGATATTCGCGACTGCTTCCCGAGGAACGGCTAATGGCGATTAAAGAGAGTGAGCCATGGTATGTCGATTATGCTAACTACCGTCTAGTAGAGTTTTGCCAAATTACATGACCGACAAGATAAAAGAAGTTCTTCACGCGCTAAAACATTACTCGATGAACCTTCCTTTTCCGTGATATGTCCCGATCAAATCATAAGATGTTGCGTGGCCGGTAGAGAGATTGATCGAATTCTAAAAGAATGTCATGCAGGACCATCTGGGGGACATCACGGTGTGAATATCACGGCACGAAAGGTTTTCGATTCCGGATTCTATTGGCCTACTGTTTTTCGAGACGTTAAGAGATTAGTTCAAATGTGTGATGCATGCCAACGATCGTGAAATATTTCACGACGGATGAGTCACCTCGTAACTATATCCAAGTCTCGCGAAATATTCGACGTTTGGGGAATAGACTTCATGGGACCCTTTCCATCTTCCTGAGGAAATGAATACATTCTCGTAGCTATCGACTATGTATCCAAATGGGTAGAAGCTCAAGCCCTTAGAACTAATGATGCAAGGGTAGTTATTCACTTTCTTAAAAGCTCTTTGCAAGATTTGGGATTCCCAAAGCATTAATCGATGATAGAGGACTCACTTTTGCAATGCTCAAATGGAAAAGGTGATGAAGAAGTATGGCGTCCCACATAGATTTTCATCGCATATCATCCTCGCATAAATGGACAAGTAGAAAACACAAACAGGCATTAAAGCGGATACTTGAAAAACGGTCCACCAAAACAGAAAGATTGGGCATTCAAACCGGATGAAGCACTTTGGGCATTCGTAATCGCTATAAAACACCTATCGGACAACCCTTTTCGCCGGTATACTGAAAGGCTTGCCACCTCCCTATCGAACTTGAGCAGAAGCATATTGGGCCCTTAAGGCCTGTAATATGGATTATTCTCAAGCAGGTCAAATCGGTTCTTACAACTTCAAGAATTGGATGAGCTAAGGTCGAAGCATACGAATCACAATCACTTACAAAGAAAGGGCAAAAGATGGCACGATCAATGAATAAAGAATCCTAAAGAGTTTTTGAAGGGATAAAGTGCTCTTGTATAATTCGAGACTAAGATTATTCCGTGAAAACTCAAATCTAGGTGGTATGGACCCTTTTCAAGAAAAACCGATGAGCAATGGGGCGGTAGTACTTTTAGACCATGATGGAAGAGAATTCACAGTTAATGGGCAACGGGTGAAGCATTATCAATTGGATAATATTGAAATAGTGAACGATGAGGATATTGTTTTAGAAGAAGAGGGCGATGATGAGAAAACGTAGGAGCACGACTACGAGTCTAGCTACAAGACTCTTTAATAAAGAAAAGCGCTTCGTGGGAGGCAACCCATGCTTAATTGTTTGCTTGTTAGTGTCATATATCTTTTATTAATTGTTTATCCTCATGTTTAAATTTGTAAAAATGTTTTATTTTGTTTTTAACTTCGTCTTAATTACATATAAAGGTATTTTACATAAGGGATAAGTGTAGGGAGGATTACACACGTTTTCAAAAGAAACGTAAACATGAGAATAACAATTAATTAAAAGATATATATGTTTGTTTGTTCGAGTCAAATGCTTGTATCGAGTCATAATGAATGTTTTGCGTAAATTTTTCCAGATTCTAAAGATGTAAATTTTCCGAAATTTTTCCGTAAAATCGCACCGCTTTTTGTCGATAACCGACGTCAGATTGCAACCGACGTCGCCAGAAGGAGTAAAACATCGATTACTTTTTCTCGCTTTCGAGCTACTTATAAATTTTCGGAATTTTCCGTGTCTTACTTTTCTTAGAAATTCAGAAACATTCATTCCACAAGCATTATATCCTAGTTTAAATCGAGTCTTATATATATTATTACCGCCGATTTTACGCGAAGGTTTCGTTTGTTTTCTTCAAGTGTGCGTGTTTAGTTTGTCAAGAAGAAGTTACATAAGATTGGAAGGAGCTTTTCACACAATAATTCTTCTTGAAAAGAATTTAACCACCACTTTACACGGATCCTACCGAGCTAATCGGGGAGTATTAGTTTCTTTCATTTTTAATTACCTTCTTTTATCATAACTTTGATATTTTCGGGAACATTGGGGACAATGTTCATTTTAAGTGTAGGAGGAAAATAAAACGGAACTTTGAAACTATGCTTATCCTTGACTATTTGCTTTGTCCAATTGTGATTGTGTAATAAACCATGAGAAATGTCGGTTAGGGTAATTTTGGCACTAAATTTAAAATTTTTCATGACATATAGGAGTGGGCCATTAGTCTTAACAAAAGCTGCCTCATGGATAGAAAGTTATATGACTAGCACAAAACCCTTACCACCCAAATTCCACCCAAATCGTGAGGATCGCCTTAGATTAGTAGGAATTAAAGCATTCATCTTTAATGCTTAGAGTGTGAACCGGTAGTATAATAGATTCTAGAACTTGTTTTGTGATGCATTCCGAGATCGCAAGTGAGGCTACACTTGTGTAGTTAGGAATAACTAAATGATAAGAGGCATTAGGATAACCCTTGTTTGACACTGTAATATAATTACTTCTTCCACATCGGTTGAGTAATTCCCCACACCCTTTGCGTTGTACTCATCTTTAGTACACGATACCCCTAGTTAACCCCTCGTAGCCTATCCTTTTCGCGGTTCTCGTGATGTTTCGCTTTTCGAATATCAATGAAGAGCATTGTTTACACCCCACCCCAAATATACACCCAAATCGCCTTAGCCTACCCTTATGCGCTCACTTTTAGTGCAAATGTTTGTTATCACCCTAAACCCTTAGTTCAATTATCTAGTTGCTTGCATAAGTTGCTAAGTCGAGTCATATCCTTTGTATACGCTTTGGGATGATTGGGATTCATGGGAAAAGTTAAAGTTTATGAAATGACGGAAGGAACGTTAAATTCAAATTCCCTTTGTTTACGTAATAATGTACCCCAAGTGTTTTGATCTTGTCAAATCGGGTCAAATTAGTGTTAGAATAATAAAACTCAAGTGTAGGGATGTGCTCATAAATCCTAGTATTTTGATGTTATCGTAGAGGATGGTAGAGTAAAAGTATGAAAAAAAAAAAAAAAAAAAAAAAAAAAAAAAATCAAAAAAAATAGAAAAGAGAAAAGAAAAAAAAAATAGAGTGATAAAAAAAAAAAAAAAAAAAAATACGGGCTACCATCCTACATCTATCTTTAAATTTATGTTTGTTTATTTCAGTTATCTAGAGTTTAGAGTGTCGAGTCTTGGCTTAGCAACGCCATTCTTCATATGCGCTAATATAAAGATTTTTGACTTACCACCACTAAATAGCCTATCCCACCAAACCCTTATTTCCTACCGTAAGCCTAACGTTACAACCCTTTAAAAGACCTCTTTGATAGTCTTTCCTAGGTGCTTACGCCAAAGCGATGGAGGTTTGATCTATTCTCAAGCCTATGGTAATCTATGTACTAGGACCGTTAATGAGTGTTTATCTTCCATTTCCTATATTGTTATATTTCATTTATACACCGAGAGAGATGTGAGTATCCAAACACCCCATGTGAGGTGCTAGTATGTAATTTCCGTGCTTATTATGACTTTTGGGCTTATATGTGTTGTGGACCGCTTTGAATTAATGCTTGAATGACCCCTAACTTATAAATTAATTGGCTAAAAGCACATTTGCTTGAGGACAAGCAAATAACAAGTGTAGGGATATTTGATAAGGTTTTAAAAGGTACCATTTTGAGGGTCGTTTAAGTCCTTATTTGATCACTTTTGTATCCGTTATTGCTTAATATCGCTCCTTTTCACTTTTTAGGTCTCGTGAAGGCAAAATGTCGGAATGGCACTTATTTGGACGAAAATGCGCGAATATATGAAGAAAATGGCCAAAGTCGAAATCGAGACACTCACGCCGAATGTAGAAGGCGACGGCGTCAGAGTTATTTGCGACGCCGTCGGAAAATTATTGTGACGGGTCGAACTCAAAACTCGTGTTTTCAAGAGACGGCGCCTAGTTGTGAAAGAGTAGGCCGTCGCTACTCGGACGGCCTAGATGCGATCCGCACGACGCCGGGTCAAGAGGACGACGCCACGGACATAAGGTGACGCCGTCGCAAGGTTAACGTGGCCAAGACGAAACCCTAATGGCGGCGACACGACGGCGCCACTAAACATAAGGTGACGCCAGTCGCAATTGTAATCTTATATATAGAATCCGAATTTTTCGCCTTTGTGTGGAGAGTCTTTGGAGTAAAACCTAAAACCAAACCTAAGGTGTCTTGTACAGATTTTAGGGTTTTAACCCTATCTTACACCAAGATAAGTCTTTGCTTCATTAATTCAATTATGTCTTTGATTATTTGTGTGTATGCTTGCATGTTCTCCATGTCCCGCTAATTTATTTGTGTGTTTGCTTAGGAAGTATGAAACTTAATTATTAAATATTGATTGGTTGTTTCTTATCTTAGTTGATTAATGATCTAGTAATGCGATAGGTCATTCGCTTTGTACTTAATGCTTGATTCATCTTTGTGAACCTTAGAGTATGATTACCGAGTGATTGTAGGCTAAAACATCCGAAGAGTGCCTTAGAGTAGAGTCTATAATCTCTACGTGGATTTGTAGACAAGACCCTTTGGTAAGTTCAAAGAGTTAGGAGAAACGATACCCTACAACTTTAGAAACACAACGCAACTAGGAATAAGACGTGACACTCAACCATCAATAGGAGATAATTAAGGAGTAATACAAACTAAGTAAACACATCTTTAAACTATCATACGAGCACACATTAATTAGACATAGACTCCCACAACCTTAGTTTAGATAATTAGATAATAGTAGAGTAATCGGTAGAAATACCAACCCCCAAATCCAATACCCGAGATTCGTACTTTTCCATTTTCATAAAATATAAAAGATAAAAAATAATCTTCCTCAACCTTAACCTTAGCGTAGTAACTCCCTACTAGCATTCCTATTCCCCAGAGAACGATATCAATACCGTGGCTTACCCTAATTACTACACTACAACGATTAGGTTCATCGCCTAGGTGTTATAAAACTTGCTCAAGAAAAGGAAGTTTCCTTGACCCCGAACGACGCGTGTAGCGTTATCACAGAACTCACAAAGAAGCACAATCGGATGATCAAACCGCAGTTAAGCTCCGCTTTCAAATTTTGTGGCCATTTCGTTCCACAAGCTTAGGGTCAGGCTATTGCCGCTGCAGTGCCAAGTAAGACATAAAAATTTAGAATTATTAGGTATTGGTTATGGGTTAGCATTGCAGATTAGTACATACTTGAGGTTTTGGATTTCCACATTTTTTCTAAGTACTCGGTTGCCCGTTGAGCTTCCAAAGGGTTTTATCATTCCAACACTGTGGATAATCCCGATGTAGTCTAGACACGCGTGTAAATAGTTAATCTTTGGGGTCCTTATCATGGGTTATAATGTAAATGTATTACCTGTTAGGATTGCATCGCGAACATCGACTCTAGATCCGAGTTCGTTGTAGGCGGAAAAATTAAAGTAGTGAGCAGGGAAACCGTTGTCCTCTAGTGGAGCAACTTCAGTGTACTTCCCAATGAGCAACGTCGTATTGTTTGGCAATGTACGTTGCCAAACCTCTGTGTTCTTAGCACTGAACCTCCGCATTTTATAACACATACCTGTTATCAAAAGCGAGTCAAACTGCTTGATGTCCCTAACATCAACACTTGCCTGAATTGCATTTCCCTGTGAGTATTACATGTTAGTAATTTATTAAATCGGTACTGATTATGTTAAACTTATTTCTCATATTCACAATGCATACCCCGTTGTCTAGAAGTATTAGGCATAGTCCGGTTGGGTTGGGGTCAGGAACATTTCTAAATGCCCATTTGCGGTACACTTTAACGTGCAATTCTTTTTGCAAGTCCT